>JADLZN010010570.1:0-170513 GCA_018155175.1 Sinocyclocheilus anophthalmus
GCTAGCAGCGCCCTCTGCTGGTGAATGTAATCGTTGTTTTGAACGTGCTGTAAAACTGGGACAGGACACGAAAAACCGGGACTGCTCCCGGAAAAAGGGGACGTCTGGTCACTCTAAATTATTTAATGGCAGGTGTGACTCTCAAACTTTCCCATTCACACAGCTTACAGTATAACCGAAGTCAATTCTCTTTCCCACCATAGCAGTGACCATAGTGACAATTAAGTAAATCAAAGATGGCGACGTTCTGAATTAATCAACAGCGTTTTTAGAGAGAGACCACAAAACTGGCGGGAGCAGCACCGGTGGAGGACACTGACTTTAAAACCATCAATGACCTAAAGACTATATCACGGTAAGTTACCGAAACCACTTAAAACCTTCAAAATGGATATTTGAAATTTGCGCGTGCGTCTCGCAAGTCGGCATTCTAGAAACGCGGTGCTCAAGTTAAAAGGAGTTGCGATTTTTACATTCCACTGTTCTGTGTCTCACCCTTTTAAACGCAAAAAGCGTTCTGGCCTTTTAAATACTTCGTCTCCTCTGGCTACATGATTTCAGCATCTCGCCCGTCAAGTTCAAACGATTTTTAAAAACTCCCCCGCGAGTGAGTGCCTCCGTTCTGTTCCATTCCGTTTTTAAATGCAAACACGCACGCAAATTATGAAAACAACAACACACGGTAAACACGCGTTTGTGCAGCAAAGCGGCTCTCTCGCACTGTACGACGTGACAGACAACTAGCCTAGTTATCCAGTCCTGTTCCATTCACAATAGGCCTATCTATTTAGTCATTTTTTTCTGACCATCAAGTGTCAGTCACTCTCAATGCCAACTGGCAGGAAAACATGGTAAATTCTAACCATTTTTACAAGAGATAGTAAAGTACCGACATTCAACCAAAACATTTCCACACAGTGCGCAAGCATGGACCGGCACGCACTGCGGGCCCCGCGAGTAATTATGTCCCCAATTGATGCAACAAATGCCTGGTTTGTAATGTTTTTTTTTGGTTTTGTCTCGTCGTGCCGGGACACGGCATCACAATATGGTAAGGGGCGTAACATTTCCTTCACATGCTTGAGGTATTCGGCCAATCACAACGCACTAGATAGCTGGCCAATCAGCGTACACCACGCTTTTCAGAACAAAGAGCTTAGTAAAAATCGACACATTTCAAAAAGTCGGGGCATAGAGGAGAAAAAATAATGCACAGTATGTGGAAAATAACGTGTTTTTTTAACCTTCAACCGCATAAACACATTGCATTACACCAATACACAAAATAATTTTTTTTAGAAACGTCATATGAGCCCTTTAAATATCGCTGGCTAAAAGTATTTAGTGACTAGTACTCTTGAGTATTTTTTGAAAGGAGTACTTTGTACTTTTACTTAAGTACTATTTTGACACCAGTACTTTTACTTGTAATTGAGTATTATTCAGCAATGTAACAGTACTTGTACTCAAGTACAAATTTTCAGTACTCTTTCCACCACCTTGTTGGTAGCAGTTCCTGTACTTGCTTGCAGCAGCAGCAGCAATAATCTACAACTACAGCAAATACCAACAGTAGCAGCAATTCAGCAGCAGTGTAGCACATCTATTCCGCCAAGACCAAATACATAAAATGTCATATCCTCACCAGCTAAAATCTTAAGAGGGTTGTCATGGTTAAATATATTGTAAGAGCAGACGATTGCTATAAAAGAGGGAAGAAATGCGCTTCCAATCATTGTGTTTCTTGTTAGCAATGTTTCAACTCCAAAGAAACACAGGCAAGAAGCCATCATCGTTTGCATCAAAATGGACTACAGCAAGGAAATTGTATAAAGAATTATATGCACCTGAAAGAAGAGACCCGAAACCAGTCTCGTGATTTTTGGCCAAATCTTTCAGAAGCCATTTTTCACATCTCTTGACCACTAGGTGGCATGACCACTGTTTTGGCAGGCTGTTCATCAAATTAATTTGCACGTTATTTGTTTGCGCGAGACCTCTTTTTCGCTCCCCTTTCTTCTGTTTGACTTAGTCACCTTGAATTTTTGTGTTATTTTTTTTTGCCCGCTGGGTTTTCTGAAGATGATCTGAGCCAATTTTGGTGAAAATCAGACAAACTGTTTAGGAATAGTTTGAAAAAATAGTTTTTTTGGATAATTGAAAATTGTCCAAAAGATGAGATGTTTATTGTGGATAAACATCTCATCTTACCATTCTACTAGCCCTCACACAGAGGGGAAGAGCATTAGGCCGTGTTTAAATTACTGTAACACTACAACACTTCTGCCAAAGCCTTCACAGACCGCAGTGGCATTCTTCATGAAAGGGCGTTATTTAAAGCGTTATTTACTTAATTCTGTTGCTTGTTATTTTTCTTGTTCATGAAGGATAATACTGGTAAAAAATGTATAGCCTGAATGCACCGTAAGTCGCTTTGGATTTTTTATTTTAATTAAATTATTTTTTTTTATATTTTTATAAAGCGCCTGCCCTAATCAATGCCATAAAATTTAATTTAATTTAATTTAATTTAATAATAAAGGGGAATGACAATAGCGTTCAGTTAGTTCCACAAAACTTGCAAAGTCTCTTGTTTGCACGTAGAAACCACAGTGGAATGCGTCCCAGGATGGCGGTCCCTCGAGAATTTGCTGGAGTCAGACAAACACAGGCTAAAGAAACACAATTAAAACAGAAGGTTTAAATCCATGCCCATCACTCCAACGTGAACTGTGATTTTTGAGACCTATTAGATGCATACCAATGTTGAAATGCTATTTAATTGTCATCTTATTTTCAGTCTAGCATGAAGAAAATGTGAAAGACCCCAATTCTTTCGCCATAACTCAAGGTTTGGCTTCATTCTGGGACTGTATTGTATTATTAAAATGGGATCCAAGTTTTGATTTAGAAGTAACATTCAGATCACCTACTTCGCTGTGCAACTGGCTGTTGGACCTCCTGACTGGAAGACCTCAGGCAGTAAGGGTCGGCAGCAACACATCCAGCACCAACACACTGAACACTGGGGCCCCCCAAGAATGTGTGCTGAGCCCCCTCCTCTTCAATCTGCTGACCCACGACTGCACACCGTCACAACTCCAACCTCCTTATTAAGTTAGCGGATGACACGACTGTAGTGGGTCTCAATAGCAACAGAGATGAGACAAACTACAGGAGCGAGGTGAGCCGCCTGGCCGGGTGGTGCAGTGACAACAATCTCTCTCTGAATGTGGAGAAGACGAAGGAGATTGTTGTTGACTTCAGGAGAGTGCGCACTCAGCATGCTCCTCTGACCGTCAATGGTGCGACTGTGGAGAGAGTGAGCAGCACAAAGTTCCTGGGTGTGCACATCACAGAAAATCTCTCCTGGACTGACAACACCGCAACACTGACCAAGAAAGCACAGCAGCGTCTCTACTTCCTCCGCAAACTGAGAAGAGCCAGAGCCCCGGCCCCCATCATGTGCACCTTCTACAGAGGCACCATCGAGTGCATCCTGACCAGCTGCATCACTGTGTGGTATGGCGCCTGCAACGCGTCCTGCCGCAAGACACTTCAACGCATAGTGAGAGCAGCTGAGAAGATCGTTGGTGCCTCTCTCCCCTCCCTTCAGGACATCTACAATACCCGTCTCACCCGCAAAGCCCTCTGCATTGCAGGTGATCCCACCCGACACACATCTTCTTCAGTCTGCTGCCATCAGGGAGGAGACTGCGGAGTCTCCAGGCCAGGACCAGCAGACTGAAGGACAGCTTCATCCATCAAGCTGTCAGGAAGCTGAACTCCCTCCCGACCTTGCCCCCCCTCCCCTCTCTTGCCCCACGCACCACTGAACTCTGACCCTCTAATGGACTCTCCCACTCCCCCCTCCCAAATACACACCCCCACTGTCACTTTAATCAGTCTGAAATAAGCTCTTTTGCACTACAAAACTTTTTTTTGCACTACATCACTATATCTGCACTGTTGTTTACTTTACTGGTTTGCACTCTATCTTCCATATGCCTTGTGCTTTCTATATATATTTTTACATTTTACCTTATCGGTATATTTGTATAGTTGTATTTTGTATTTAATCTGTATTTATGTTATCTGTATGCACCCAAGGGTCTGAGAGTAACGCAATTTCAATTCTCTGTGTGTATGTACTGTACATGTGGAAGAATTGACAATAAAGCAGACTTGACTTGACTTGACTTGACCTATGATGCATTTAAGACGGAGGTCATTGTCTGATGATGTTTTTTTTTTTTTGGTGTTTTCATCTACATTAAAACTAAATACAGCCATTCCAAAAACTAAGGCCCCGTCCACACGGAGAAATGCGTTTAGCTGTATACGCATACATTTCGTATCATATAGGCGTGGTTGGGTGGTTTTTCATCCACTGGGATTCCGGCGTTTGGTGAGACTGGGATTTTCGTGGTTTTGTTTTGTGATGATGTTTGTTTGGTTGGAAACCGATATTTTTTTAAACTGAGTCCCAGAGTGGATTAATATGAAAACGCCGCCCTTGCGTTTTCGTGTGGGCAGCGAATCCGTATATTTTCTGAAACGATGACGTCATCAGCCCACGTCTAGCACCTGGTCAGATACCGCTACGTCACGTAACAGCAACAAAAACATGAACAAACACTGAACGATTGGCTTTTTATTAACTAACATTAACACAGATTAATAAATGTATTGTTCCATGTTCATTTGAATACCGCACACAAGGTATATGCGCATAGTCTTCTTCTCCGTTATTAGTGTATCTCTGTGGCTGAATTACAGCGATTCACATACTGGTCTGGCATGTATACTAAATCGTTTTGTGTCTATTTCTTTTGGACGCAGATATTTCTTGAGACGAGGGGGGGGGGTTGGAAAAAAAATATCGGCTAGGGGACAGGACAAGCCTGGCTTTGGGGGAGTACAAGGACACAGCACAAGATCCAACAACCTGAAATGCAAAGCTTTTGAGTAGAAACACACTAGCATCAGACTAAAGAGTAAAGCAGAGTTGACAGAGTAAAGCTCTTTGTGCACAGGGACACTGTCATACTGGGACAAGAATGGGCTCTTCAGAAACGGTTGCCTTTAGTTTGCCCTGAATTTGAAATACTTCATAAAAATGTTCTAAGATTTCCAGATCACATCAGATGAGCAGGGAGCTGTCTAGCTCTTAACCACTATAAAGAAAGGCAACGGGCAAGTCCAAAGTAAACTGTATGGAAGATGTTGAGTTGATTTGTAATTTACTTGTCAAAGTTTTGACAGAACTGTTGATTACAGTCTGCTCCTGCTCTCACAAGGAAAATAAGAACACAAGTTACTGCATAATTTTATCAGCCAAAAGCAACAATATTCCTGCAACGACAACTCACCAAAACATATGAGACAACTGTGCTGCCATCTTATTTCAAAATACCGTGCTTATCACTTCATTTATTGAGAAGCTTTTTGTAGAAAGCTGAGCATTTTCTTCAAACTTTTCAGTAATTGGGTCTGTAGATGTTGAGTCATGGACATACAGACAGCAAATTGTTGTGGGCTTCTATTTAAAGTTCTCCTTTGGCAAGTGCAGTGTTTAAATTATATGCTTGTAATAATGGGGCACAAATAAGACAGGAGCAGACAGCCTCAGCTTTGACTCATCTCTGCACAAACTTCGATCATTATGACTGTACGCACGAGAGATGACTGTTCTCGGTCGTCCTTCGTTTCATTTGGAGTGTGTAAAGACCTCTGTGTCACAACAACCTCGCACCGGTCATAAGAACAAATCATTATCGTTAAACATCACAGCAGTATTTTTGCACATAACATTTTGCCGACTTTGCATAACTGTATGTTATGAACCTGTTGAATGTGTTTTCACATGTCGTTCTCCTCTTGAGGAATGTCTTGTTTGGAGATTATATAACTGAGAACAGACTTCTGTTTCCCACCTCATCTGGCTCATAAATTCATCACACTGGACTGAATCCAGGACTGTACCACTGCACGCAACCTGGCAAACGTTCCTTTGCCACAAAGCATTTCCTGTCATTTCATTAAACTGACCCTTTTTTTATTTAGTATTGCTTGTCGCTGACCCCTCTCTTCATTTAAAAGTTTTATTCTGCTTATTTTATATCATTTCATAACAATAGAGTGGAGAGTTTTACAATCGCCATCTGTCCATTAACACAAGTACATTTCAACAACCACACATACACTAGAAATAAAGAAACACTGCCACCTAGAGTTAGAAAATCTGGCAGGGTCAACTACTTCCTTCCAGCAGTTTAATCTAGTTTGTTTGTATCACTATGCTAATTGGCATGGACTTCAGTTTTTCTTTCTGCATAGCAATTTTTACGTTAGTAAACCAAGTGTTTGGATACATCGGGTAGTTTATCTATGAATGAATGTGTGGTATTAAGGTGGATTGTCCCTAAAAAACCTTTCCTTTCAAATTCAATTTGTTCACTCCCATGATTATAGACCCATGCCATCTTGTTCAATCACAACAAACTAAAGGGACAAACATTACGAGGGCTGCGTTCCGCGCCGAACACAAAAATGGTGCAAAATGTTGGTTTGTAAACGGAAACGGTGGTGCGTTTTTGAACAAATGTTTGATGACGGCAGGAGTTGCAAACTATGCACTGAGAAGGCCATTTCTTTGTGTGCTTTTGACGAATTGTCGGAGCCTGATGCTTTGAAAATCGGTAAAATAAGGGGTTAATACGCAAAATACGCTCGAGTAACAGTCAATGCCCTGACGTCCAGAATAAAAAAGAGAAACATCCCCGCGAGTGAAGGATTTGGGGAAAACTGTGGTTCCTAATTATTGGAGCCAACATTTGCCTCGCATTTCAGATGAAAAAGAAAAAATTTCAGGTTGACGGATAATTCCACTCCGTACCTCAGAGGCTGTGTTATGATTTATATGACCGTATATTGTTATTTGAGTAATTCAGCCGTATCATATTGCGGAACGCTGTTGTGTCATGATATTTGTAATATTTCCATTATATAATCAGAGGGGGTATAGAAAAGTTTATGAAAGGTCAATCCACAATACATAGCAAAATATATAATTTGTATAGTATTTTTCTGTACATTAATCAGTATTTAGGCACACATTCAAAGGAAAGGATATTGACCAGAAGACTAAAGAATCGTAGTTCAGAACTAACGTTGCTCTTATTTCGTTATTTTGCCTTTATGTAAATAAACATGTCAAACAATATACTTGACTGTGAATTTATTGGGTGTATTACATTGTGGAGCTGTATCTTTATACCGCGTGCGTGGTTTTATATACATATGTGCGATGATTGAAATGGACAGGTTTGGACACACCCACAAAACAAGCGCTTGGTCGTCGGTATGGGACAAGGTGGAGGGGCATAATACGACCTATCTCAAACCCCTTGCACACCGTTTTCCATGGAAACCATGGTTCATACCCGGAACACCGTAGCAAAACGGTCACACCGGTTTGACGCTTGAATCTCTGCCCTGCGTTGCTTTGAGTAAACTCAGTTCACCTGCCTGATAAAAAAAAAACAGGGGGGCTACATGGTCATTTTAGGGGTACAGTGTAATATTTACCCCACATGTAAAACATGAGGAAACCTATGGAAGACCGTTTCCGCCATGAATAAAAAAAATTGAAAAAAAGGGGTATTGAGACTTATCTCACAATTTTGATTTTGTTCACAGAAGCAAGGTATATTATGACTTTGTAAACTCGCAGTGCTCACGCACTATGAAAAAAAAAGTCAGGAATTGTGAGAAAAGTCGCATTACCCGTTTTTTTTTTTTCAGTGGCGGAAACGTGCTTCCATAGGAAAAAATGGGAAAAGGCATAACGAATGTTAAATCAAATGAAAGCAAAAATCTGCGATGCATCATTTTATTTTATTGAGTAAAATCAATAAGTTTTCATTTTACAACATATAAATCCCACATAATTAGTGCAGAAATGAGTATACAGACTTGGACCGATACTTTATTGAATTTAAAAAAAAATTACAACAAAACCTGTGAAAATGTAAGAACAAACAGGCTACATGTTGTGGAAATACCCACCCAAGCATTTATCATTTCAACAATTGTGTTGAACAGAGTACGGCAATCCATGTAAAAGCAATGAATGATGAAGACAGATTGTGTGAGCCAGTCACCAATAGTCAATGAAAAAAGTTCTTCTGCCGAGTTAGTAAAGTCACAGGCGGTGTGCAGACAGTTCAGTGCACAGGTAACGGTCCAGTCCAAACGTTACTCTCAGGTTCGAGACGGCCCCAGAAGCTAGTGGATATTATTTCTTAAGGAGGCTGTTAATTGCTTTAATCTCATCACTGCTCAGAGGAGAAAGGTTGTATCCTCTGAGTTCAGGCTTACCTGTGCAAGAAACAATTCGAAACAGAAAAAATAAGATGCTCTGATATCTACTACTCATGTTTTATGACAGTAACCTGACACAGTTTTGACACTGGCAGTAAATCTAGGGTTACTCTGTAGCTATAAACACTGACTTGAAGATGAGGATTTATATATGACAAATCATGAATGAATCAGGCTGGCAAAGCAGCTCTACCTTGCAAGTCATTGAGGCGGTTTACTTTTGCTTTTAGTCGTTTGCGGAGGTCAGATATTTCCTTGTCAAGCTGCTCTTGGTCTGTTGGGAACAATATACCAGCAATAGGCCAAGTAAACACTGAGACAAGTCGAAATGTATTACTCAGACAAAAATATGGTTGAAGGCGGCACACTCACCTTTAAGGATCATGGATCTGGTACTTTCTTGGGGGAATTTGATGAACATATTTCCAAAACACACTTTCACATTATCTAGATTAGATTGGATTCAACTTTATTGTCATGTGCAAAGCACAAACACAGAGATAACAAATCAGCATCCAAAAATACAAATAGCAGCATCTGTTTTACATAGTGTTATGCTGTAAATGCAAAATGTTATGGTGTTAATGCAAATGGTTTCATGTATAGCCTCCTAGGACCCAGCTATAAAATAACACTTAAGGCAAGTTTATTCATTTATTCTTCTTTATTAGCCCTATGGCGGGGCTAAAAACGCATGTTGGTGATTAGAAATGCACTGAACAATTTCTAATGTTATCAAGAAAATGTCATCACGCTGGCCTACTACATTTTAAACAGAAATGCACTACAAGTTACATATATTATATATTTGATGTATTTCATAACATAGCAGATTTCATGTTTATCAGATACAGACATTTAGTACAGAAATACAATCTTTTATAAACATCTTATTTCAATATTTTCACGATTTCAGTGTTTCATATGGTTAATAAACAACAAATAAATGAATAAAATGATTTTTTTTTTAACGAAAGAGAGTGATTTGTGAAATATCAATTATTTTGCCAGTACTGTCTTGTCTTCTTCCTAAGTATATATATCATATATCTATCATTTTCATATGTAAACAAACAAACAAAACCTAGAACGCATACATAACGTTACAGGATCCCAGGAGGACACATAACCAGTGACCAGATCAGTGCAAATGCCACTAATAAAACAAGACCGAATGGAAATAGAGAAGGTGCAGTGTATTCAAGAACAGCAAAAGCGTGCAAGATGGCAGGAATAACAGCAATAAAGCACACTATAAAAGAAGCCGGGCAGTATTCGTGAGATCTGCACACACAGCATGTGTACTTACCGTTTGAGGAACGGTCTCGTAGCGCGCCGAGTGCTTCTCGATTTCTGTTTCTCCGCAAATCCAGATCCACGATCTGTCGACATTTCAGCGGATAGTATAAACACTGTTCAAGCGAAGTGTCTCATTGTACGTTTGACTATAACTGACTACTTTCATCATTCAAACCTACCTGTTGCTTGTCACTAAAAATATCTTCTGCAGCGACTTCTAACTCAGTCAGATACTCCAGTATTCGCTGCGCTGTCTCGTCCATGCTTGAGTCTGTGTGCTGTGCGCTGGAAAAACATGCCCGACTGATGAGGGAAACAAGTTCTGTTCGATTTCAGTTCCGTCGCAAAGCGGCCACACAACAGTTCCCACCTTACATTTGACTCTTCCTCTTCTTCTTCTGCTTGTTTTATGGCGGGTGGCATCCAACATTAAGGTGCATTACCGCCACCTACTATACTGGAGGAGGGACCAGAGTGAATAACAGATTTTATATATATATATAAAAAAAAAATCTTAATAATAAAAATAACAATTATACTTTATATTCTATGTATTAACCCAGTTTCCTTTTGACTCTTCTTCTTCTTGGTTTTATGGCGAGTTGCAATCTTTGCATAGATTCTTCGCATATCGCCACCTACTGTGCTATTATGCAATCAGGATTTTCTTTTATTAGGGCCCGAGCACCGGTGGTGAGAGGACCCTATTGGAATTGCTCCGTTTCTTCTTCTTCTTCTCCAAAGTGAATCGCATTTGTGAGGGCCTAAACATTCTCCAAAACTCATTAAACTTTGCACACGCGTCAGAACTGGCGAATTTTACATCTGATATGGGTTTCAGAAGAGGGTGTGGCAAAATGGCTCAATAGCACCAACTATAAAATTTAAATGGAGTGTGCCTCGAGCTACATTTCACGTACATGTACAAAAATCGGTACACACGTGTAACACACCATTACCTACAAAAAAAGTCTCTTGGTACAAAATCCAAAACCCAACAGGAAGTACGTTATTTTTAATTTCCTGTACGATTTTTGTGCAGTTTTTGCCATTTCCAGGCCTCATACTTTGACAGACTCCTCCTATAGTTTTAGTTGGCTTATCTCAATTTGGTGAGGGTGATTTAAGGTCTTTGTGATGTTAAATTGTGAAGATCTTGAGGTTTCGGAAGGGGCGTTGTCCCTGCGGCTCTGACAACGGTTTGTGTTTGGCCATGAAAATGCAAAACATGCATGCAATGTCTGATCTGCCCCAAACTTCACATGTTTGATAAGATTCCTGACCTGAACAGATCTTCATGCCCATATTCAGTTATAGTCATAGCACCACCTGCTGGCAACAGGAAGTGTCATGGTTAACAATGTCGGGACTCCTAGCAACCTATTAAAAAGCGTCTGGAAGTGTTAAATACATGCTAGAAACATGCTAGCAACACTTCACTAATTGTTAAAGCATGCTAGTAATGCAGTGAAACAGGAAGTTGATGTAACTCAGGCATGCAATGGCCAATCTGCCCCAAACTTAACATGTTTGATAACAGTCCTGGCCTGAAGACATCTACATGCCAAAATTCAGTTCTAGTCATAGCGCCACCTTCTGGCAACAGGAAGTGACATGTTTTACATTGTGATGCACTATTAGCAACACAGTAAAATATGCCATTATGTGCTAAATGTTAAAAAGTTGCTCAATATGATAAACACTGACTAGTGCTAAAAGACAGGCTATTAATCATGAAACAAGAAGTTGTAACTTCATGCATACAATGCCCAATCTGCCCAAACAAAAAAAAGTCCTGTCTGAAGACATCTACTGCCAACATTCAGTTACAGTTCTAGCGGCCACAGCGGGCACAGTAGGAGGTTGGCACATATAAACTGAATTTGACATTATTCACTCCTATAGTTATCACTTAAGCTATGCCACCGTTAGCGTTTTTACTAAAGCACCGAGGGCGTTGAGCCAGGTGCGGAGGGCCCTTTCATTGCTGCTTGAGCTTTAATTTATATTAGTGGTTCTGTCTCAACTCTGAAGCCATCCCCCCAAAAAGGGTCCAGGTCTCGGTGAGCTAATTCCGTCTCCACACTGAACCCCTTAAACTCCAAACCCAAACGTAACATCTTTTATATTATATTCTTTTATTTAGTCCTGTGCTATATAAAAAATTAAATAAAATCCTATATCCTGTTTTATCACTATTAAATTCATATCCCAATAAATATCCCACATCCTTATTCTTCTTACCTTTATCTTTTAGATATGCTATTAGTTCCTTCCTATCCTCACTATACTTTATACATTCATATATTGCATGCTCAATTGTTCTTTCTCACCACAAAATTCACATAAGCCGTTAACATGTACACCGATTAAAAACAATGAACCATTCAGCCCTGAATGACCCAGTCTTAATAGAGCTATTATCCCCTCTTCCTTCCTATTCCTTCTTACATTTGACTCTTCCACAACCACAATATTTAAAGATACCTTATTTTATTTATTTTTTAATGAATGTCCACAACACTATACCATGATACTTTTAGGTACATTTTAGGTAGGCCTTATATAATCAGACTACTTTTTGGTTACTTTTAGATTACTTTTGGTCTTACTTGTTTAGCACATTGATTTAAATAGGATAATGTTGTTCCATATTGATATAAAAATGTAAAGAGTATGACAATACATTCTATTTGTTATAATTAACAACATGAAGTGCATTAAACATAACATTACGCCAGGGTTTCCCAAACTGGGGTTCTTAAATGAACTGCAGGGGGTTTGCGAGTTTAATGAAAAGCTAATAGTTATTAAATGATAAAAAAGTAAAATTAAATTAAGTAATTTTAAAATAACACCAATCAAAATACACTTAGCTACTAAAAAGAAATGAAATATTTCATTTGTTTACCTTCATGTCATGTGACAATTAACCATAACCGTGAACATGCAGTGATAGGTTACTTAATTATGAATACATTTATTTTAAAATCGCAGGGGGTGCTTCAAGTAGGAATAGGCTAAATGAACATTTAAAAGATGAAAAAGAGGAATTTGGAAGAATCAATAAATTATGAGGTGTTTTTTTTTTTTGCTATTGTGTGAATAATATGTAATCATGTAATCAGTAAAAAGTAACTGTAGTCTGATTCTGAGTGTTTTAAAATGTAATTTAATCTAAGTACAAGTACCCTAATTAAGTTGTTTTAAATCTGATTACGTAATCTAGATTACATGTAGGCTAATCAATTACTATCCTCTGTATGTAGTACAGGTGCATCTCAATAAATTTGAATGTCATGGAAAAGTTCATTTATTCAGTAATTCACTCAAATTGTGAAACTCGTGCTTCAAATAAAAAAAAAAAAAAAAAAAAAAAAAAAAAAATATTCAATGCCACACAGACTGAAGGAGGTTTTAAGTCTTTTGGTTCTTTTAATTGTGATGATTTGGCTCACATTTAACAAAAATCCACCAATTCTCAACAAATTAGAATACTTAATAAGACCAATAAAAAAACATTTTTATTGAATTGTTGGCCTTCTGGAAAGTATGATCATTACTGTACATGTACTCAATACTTGGTTGGGGCTCCTTTTGCTTGAATTACTGCCTCAATTCGGCGTGGCACGGAGGTGATCAGTTTGTGGCACTGCTGAGGTGGTATGAAGCCCAGGTTTCTTTGACAGTGGCCTTCAGGTCATCTGCATTTTTGGTCTCTTGTTTCTCATTTCCTCTTGACAATACCCCATAGATAATCTATGGTGAATCAGGTCTGGTGAGTTTGCTGGCCAAGTCAAGCACACCAACACCATGGTCATTTAACCAACCTTTGGTGGTGCTTTTGGCAGTGTGTGCAGGTGCCAAATCCTGCTGAAAAATTAAATCAGCATCTTCAAAAAGATGGTCAGCAGAAGGAAGCATAAAGTGCTACAAAATTTCTTGTTAAACGGGTGCAGTGACGTTGGTTTTCAAAAAAACACAATGGACCAACACCAACAAATGACATTGCACCCCAAATCATCACAAACTATGGAAACTTAACACTGGACTTCAAGAAAATTGGGCTATGAGCTTCCCCACCCTTCCTCCAGACTCTAGGACCATTGGTTTCCAAACGAAATACAAAACTTGCTCTCATCTGAAAAAGAGGACTTTGGACCACTGGGCAACAGTCCAATTCTTCTTCTCCTTAGCCCAGGTAAGACACCTCTGATGTTGTCTGTGGTTCAGGAGTGGCTTACCAAGAGGAATACGACAACTGTAGCCAAATTCCTTGACACGTCTGTGTGTGGTGGCTCTTGATGCCTTGACCCCAGCCTCAGTCCATTCCTTGTGAAGTTCACTAAAATTCTTGAATCGATTTTGCTTGACAATCCTCATAAGGCTGCTGTTTTCTCGGTTGGTTGTGCATCTTTTTCTTTTACACTTTTTCCTTCCACTCAACTTTCGGTTAACATGCTTGGATACAGCACTCTAAGAACAGCCAGCTTCTTTGGCAATGAAAGTTTATGGCTTACCCTCCTTGTGAAGGGTGTCAATGATTGTCTTCTGGACAACTGTCAGATCAGCAGTCTTCCCCATGATTGTGTAGCCTAGTGAACCAAACTGAGAGACCATTTTGAAGGCTCAGGAAACCTTTGCAGGTGTTTTGAGTTGATTAGCTGATTGGCATGTCACCATATTCTAAATTTGTTGAGATAGTGAATTGGTGGGTTTTTGTTAAATGTGAGCCAAAATCATCACAATTAAAAGAACCAAAGACTTAAACTACTTCAGTCTGTGTGCATTGAATTTATTTAATACACGAGTTTCACAATTTGAGTTGAATTACTGAAATAAATGAACTTTTCCACGACATTCCAATTTATTGAGCTGCACCTGTATGTTTGATCTTTTGCAGCGTCTTGATCGTTCTAAAAAAGCACAACCCAATTCTGACTAGACTTTAAGGTAGTGCATCTCGAGATATATACATATCTATTTTTTTTCATTAAATTGTCTTGCGTCTCACAGTTTTAAATGCAACAGCGCATTCTGTGTGAATGGCCCCTCGCGTTGTTTGGTGTGCATTTTGACCACCAGTGACCAAAAAAAACCTAAAAATACTTCTCTGTCTCTGATGAGTCTACAATCTTTAAATTATAACAATAAACGCTAGCGTCTGGGACCAGAACAGATGGTCAGTCCATTAGCACCAATTTCTCTGAATAGCCTATACGCAGAATTTTCTTTACATGGCATTAGATATTTACTTTTTTCCCCCAAAGCTAAATATCCTTAAATGTCATCAAATTATTGCATTTATTTTTTATAAATATATTATTTTATAAACTGATAAATAAAAAGATTTGTCTACTTGATATATTTCCCATGATGGAAAAGATTGGACTCAAAAGAAGGGACAGCTTGTCACCATATTTTGATAGCTCAATTACCCTCAACATTTAGCATTGTAACTATAGTGGGGCATGTCACAGCAATTATTTGACAAGAACACTATTTATCTGTGATAACTATCTGCCATAAAAAGAACATATTTAAGGTATTACACAATGTGTTTATGTCTTTAAAATTTAACCAGTAAAATAATTCTAAATATTCTAAAATTAAATGAAAAGTAATAAGTTGACTCTTGTCTGAATGTAATTTCTATGATTGATTCATAAAAGAAATAACTTACAGGCATTCATTTTATTCAACAGACTCTGAACAAGTGTTGGTAAGAAACGAATCTGTCCTTCAAACATCTGGAATTACTTTGGATCTGGCTATTATAAACATGTCCTAGTAACGCTTCCCTTGTCAAGAGGATTGTAAAGAGCTTTAAAAACATATTTTATTTATGGTCTTCACATTCACCTTATGATTCAGGCCTAGAATGAGAAAAATAATAAGTTACACAACGTAAGACGATTGCTTGTGCTCATTGGGACAGTCAGGTTGAGGGTAATGGTGTGCAGACACATGAAGTTTCAGCTCAAGCATATCATGTGTAATTGTAAACTCTAGTGTGAGTGGTTAACCAGTGCTGCTAACAGCGAAACATCAGTTGTACTATTAACCCTTGTGCGGTCTTCGGTCACTTCCGACCGGAGAATTTTACATTTTGAATTTTTTAAAATCATAGCTTCACTAGAATGGTACAAAACTTGGTGACTTTTATGGCACTTGGTATGTGAACACATAAAACAAATAAATACAAAATGAGGGCATGATTCGAAAAAGCTAAGTGGTTGGGAAAAAAAATAGTCACACTCATGGTCTTCAGTCAAAAATGACCAACCATAGGAAATGAATGGGAAATGGAAAAAAGAAAATAGGGGGAAAAAACACATCTACAAATTGCAAAAAATTGCACAGCAATGAAGGGGTGAAACTCTAAAACATCTAAGAGTGCAAAATCAACACATCAACACACTTGTACACACACACACCTATGAATTGGTGTGACTGTAACCCTGCAACTATGTAAAATAAAATCAATAATTCAACTACAATGCAGTAAAAAAGTGGACAGCAAGGAAGGGGTTACACTCTAAAACATCAAGAGTGTAAAACAGATACATCCACACTCACACACGCACATACAGGATTATACATACAAAATGAATTGGCATGGCTATAACCGTATAGCCAAAATGAGTCAGAAGACTGAAATAAGAGGTTAAAATCAGATCAGATCAGACCCAGAAGGATTAAGCTCTGATAAAGCATTCCTGTTAATTTTTGTTACATTTGTATAGAATTTTAATGTTTTGTATAACAAAATGCATTCTGGTGTTCAGGTTTGACTGTAGTAACAATAATTCAAAAACTGACGCTTCAAATCAACATTTAAAACAAAAAAATATATAAACCTTGACAAAAAGTAGTCTTTGAGAATGCCTTAATATACATTTAGATCCACAACCTAATAAAAGTAAACAATTATGTATAAAAACAACTAGGGAATTCACAAGCCTCTCTAACAGTCCTATACAGGAATCTAGTGGTTACACCATGAAATTACAGGTTTTTCTTTTCTTGTTTTTTTTTTGCTCTCACTAGGAGGTGCTATTCTGCCTTAAAAAATTGGATTTTAAAGGCCTAGTCTCTATTTAAATCTGAAATACTGCCTTAATTGAAAAATAATTGTAAAAATTACTATGTCAGTGGGGAAAAAAATGATTATTATTGCATAAATATTAATTAGAACCATAAAATTATCTCAAAATATAAAAGAAAAAATATTATTGAACAAAAATATGTTCGATTGATTTTACTGAAGAAAAATAAAGTTACATTTCAGGTGTTTGACCGCGAAGACCAAGAGTGTGACCCCCAAATGAGGAGCGTACAAGGGTTAAATACATTGCTGTACCTGAAACATCTGTATAAGCACTGCCTACATATAAATTAACAAGTATTGCAGAAATAACAATTGTCTATTTTAAACTAAACTTAACATTAGATTAAAGATCCCTAAAGGGACCTGAATTTATGAAATTGCAGTCAGACCTGTTGATAGAAGATGCTTCAAAGAAATGAATGCAGATATATTGCTATTTCAAACAATGGATTTATAAAAGAGCAAGTTGCTTAAACAATTACTAAAAATAAGATTTTTACCGGCGGTACTGTATATCATGCATAAACACCATGCGTAAACAGGCAAAACTGATTTTGTATGGTAAGAAGTACTGAACTTAAGAAGAATATGTACATACAATGATCCAAAAAACTATTTGGACACTTAAACCACACTGAACAGAATGTCACCACATTAGATGAAAAAAAGATATATATACACCAAGTGGCATTTACAGTATTTTAAAGTAAAACATATTAAAATCAATAGTTTGTTTTTGGTTTTAAATGATCAGTCAATAGATATGCTGAAAAATGAAGTTGTATAAAGTACTGTGAAACATTCTGTTAGCAAAATATTAGTGTAACATCACGTTTATAATTAATGTGATGAACTGACCTCATACATTCACTAAAATACTGTAATGTTGGGATCAGTTGTAAATATGCTCAGAAAATATGCCACTTGGTTTAAAATTTCCTTATCTAATGCAATGAAATTCATACATTTTAACTGATTTCCAGGCCACTGTGTTGAAGTTACTTTGTGACAAATTCAACATGCTTTTGCCTCCTGTTCACTTGATTAGTCAATGAGTCTTTTGAGCTATGTAACCCATCTGAACTTACAGCACAAGATAATTTTGAGTCCTTTCGTGTTTTATCAAAGGTCTTCCTTTGTTCACTGCGTCCTCGTGCCCTATAGCCGACCTCCCTCGAACCCACACAGGAATGACTCCTTTGCCCTGGCTTTCTCTTTTTTACATCCCCAATACTGGCATTGCTGGTTGTTGTAGCTGTAGAAGAAGCTTGGTCAACACTGTATGTGGAAGCAACCGGATTGCGAATGTTACCGATAGCCTGCATGCGCCTCAAGTGGCTGCTCTCGCTCAAAGGGTCACTGAGTCTGTGCTCTCGAGATCGGTGTCTGGGATCCGGCTGATGAGCCCTGCTCTCACTGCTGCTCCTTTTAGGCAAACCTGAGGCCAGGCCCTTCTTCTCCAGGAGTGGACTCAGCCGTGTGTGGTGGTGGTAGGCATAAGAGCGGCATGGGCCATTCAAGATGGGATACTGATTCTGGCAGTGTGGGCAGGTACAGCTTGACAGCTGAAGGGTGGGAGCACTGGCCAAAGAGGACAGTAACGTCAAAGGGAACGCTCGCTGGCACTGGAGGATGCATTTAGGAGAGCTGAGGCTGAGATGAGAAGACGAATGAGGCAAGTGGCGAGCTTTAGGTAATGGAGCGTTGGATTTGCTGCAGTCTTCTTGGGCCGTTTGGATCTGATGCCATTCCAATTGCAATAGCCGGTCCAAGTATCTCTCAAGCTGCCCAACAGGCTTGGGTCGAGGAATGCCCTTACCTTCGGTGTTCAAGTACACAGCTAACTGCAGGAGACTCCAAGAATTGAAAGGAGGCGGTAAGAAATCTGGATAGCTGTTGTGCGCTCGACAAGACGGTCTCGAGGGATGAAAGGCAGACGGATCTATGACCTCTGCACGTAGGATGAGGTCAGGAGGAGAGATTTGAGCGGGAAGCGCAGATCTTTCAGAGTCTGAGAGGTCACTGGCACCGTCCTCTTCTCCATCTTTACTTTGTAGTGTACAGCCCTCGTCTTCGTTTCTGCACTCTGATGAGTTTTCTCTCTGAACTTGTACAGAATGAGGGGTTACGGGTCTTATACTTGAACTTTTACCCCTGCCACCACTCTCTTTTGCACCATGGCTGTTTGGTCTTTGTCGTCTCTCCTTCTGTCCATTTTTGGAAGTGGCATGAGATTTGATCTTAGTGGTGTGTTGCCTTGAGGAGCCAAAGGAAAGGGTTTTAAATGTCTTTGAAAGGGTTTACAGTATCTGGTCACATTTTATTTTGCCACATATTGACAAAAATAATTATGCACATGGCTTTATTTATATATTTATCAGTGTTGGGGAAAGTTACTTTTAAAAGTAATGCATTACAATATTGCGTTACTCCATAAAAAAGTAACTAATTAAGTTACTTTTGAGTTACTTTTTAAATCTGGACAGGGCTTACTCGTTTGTTTTTAAAATAAAAAATATATATTTTTGGCAAATATAAAAGCCTTTTCACACAAAAGTGAAATGAATAATTACGTCGTACAGTAGAATGCAGAAAGAAGAAGAAATTTCAAAACACTTCGCAGTAAAAAAAGGACACAGAATGTTGTTTCTAGAGTAATTGTGCTGATTCGTACGTTGAAACTGGATCATCGAAAGGTCAGAACAATTGACCATTGCTTTTATAGAAGGGATTAAATACTAAAGCATATTGTGTTGTTAACATTTAATTATGCAGGTGTGAGTCATATTCTGAGTTGTATTATTTTTATTCATTTTGAGGAATACTGAATCAGTTTTTTGTGTGTGAGTGAGTGAGATGAATTAATGCATATTCATATTTATTTTAAAACTAGAGTAACATCTTCTGATTTCTCTCAACATGGGGACAGGAGAGCTGGCAATCAAAAATTGGAGGAAAAAAAGTAACTTGCGTTACATATTTAAAAAAGTAACTCAGATATTCTCTCGTAAATTAAAAAGTAATACGTTACTTTACTAGTTACTTAAAAAAGTAATCTGATTACGTAACTCACGGTGACTTGTAATGCGTTACCCCCAACACTGCCTATTATAATAATCAGGTTATAGTAAAATGTAATATGCATAACTTAAACACTGTAAAACAAAAATAAAAACTGTTAGCCTTTATCTCAATCAATCATCTATGTGCAAATTCTTTTCTAACCTGCCTGTGGGCTTCGCCATGAACAACATTGTGTCCAGTCTCGTCCTGCTTAACCTTTGCTGAGAGTCCTGCAGACATGAGGAAAACAGCACTCACAAATAACAATCAGAAGCTCAATTTATGCTGATGTTTACTTTTCTTCATTTAATGATTCTATTTTAAATTAAGTTCACACATAACCCATTGCTGTTGAGTGCTCACAGGTTCAGATGACTGATTGATGTCATTATTCGGTGGTGGATGCAAAGCTGCTTTTGTGTTTTTCTTGCTTTGAGTGAAAAAGTCAGGTTAGTCAAGATCAGTTCAGAAATAAAGGCAGCTAAATTTGGTAACATGTTTAAAGAAGCTTAAATCCAAGCGTGACCTGGCAGGTAAATAAAACATGACCTTAATTTAATTAAGGTTATTTATCGTTACCTTGGTGCATGTCCCAAAGCTTTAGTTTTTGTTCTATCAGACGAACGAAGCTTATTCTGACTGTTATGCACAGTGCTCTCCTGTAAGACCGTTCCCATCACTGGCGTTTCTCAAAGCAGCCTGGATCTTCTAGAACGGATGGATTCTCTCATATTATATGCACGGAGTCTTTTGATCTATATGAAGGCATATGTATTTTTTCTCGATCATGTGAGGTTTACTCCCACGATCAATCGACTGTCTCGCGCACTGCTCGCTTTAATCCTCGGTGCATCTGTACCGTTCTGTCCTAAATAATTCAGCGACGACCGGATCAGCCTGTCTGTAATGAGATGCATCGGTCAAATTAGTCGGTCTGTTCGATTTCGTCTAATGCGCTACACTAATCGATATAGATTTAATTGTCTGAAGCTTGTGAATGAGGATATTTACGCAGGCGTGTAGGCTACTCCAGCTGTGTGGATGCTGAAGGGCGCATTGTTGTGTGGGGAATGTAGTCAACAGTGTCATAGGCTTACAGTGAAGCCTACACGATACTGTAAATATGTCTGAGACCCCATGTGCACTGTAAGAGACACATTTCGTTGCGTTCTAGCTTGTCGCGGCGTTTATTCGCATCGAGATTGACTTGTTGTTTACAGACGGGACGTGAGAATGTCGTATCTCATGTACGGTGGTCTAATAATAATCGTCGGGGAGATAGTTCAGACTGCACCTCCCGTGGGATCAGTAGTTAAATGTCATAGGCGCTCGATCTCCGCGTATTTTATTACAACCACACTGGCTGAAGAAGTCTTCTCCACTTTAAAATTAACATTGTCCTATTTTAGTTTTAACTGCACATAACGAGGGCTAACGAGGGCGTTCTTCGTAGTTCGTAAAGTTGTGTCCTCACACCTTACAGTAAGGTAAGAGTCTGTAGCCAGATGTAGAGATTGAACAGTGTTGCTCGATTTTCGTGTGAAGATGCTTTCAGTGTATTTAGCTGTCAAAAGTTTCCTTTTGCCATTTGTGTGTTTGAAGTGGAGAACATAATGAAGAAATGAATAGGCTAGTGATTTTAAAATGTCTGAATGTCTTTTCGTTAGCATAGCAAATCATTTCACAAAAACAGTTCCAAATGTAGTGACACTTTATGGTTGTCAACAGTGGTCCATAATTTGTCAGATGTCTCTGGCAAAAGAGCAAAAAGATGCTACTTGGCAAATACACTCACGTATTTACAAGTGTGACTTTTTGTGTTGGCAAGTTTTTCTCCTTTTGCTAATAGAGAGCGCAGAGAGAATGGAAACCCATCCGCATGGATCAGGACCTGCCTTGCAGTTCACAAGTGGTTTTAGTGAAGTATCTAGACCCGTCAAGACCTTTCATCTTCGAGACATCTACCGCCCCAAGCCAACCCCACAAAGGACCCCTGTGGCAATACGGCCACCCAGCCCAAAACCAGGTCCTCCCCAGGAGCCCGTTGTCCGGCGTAGGCGGTCATGCGAGCCAGAGCCAAAACCCATCATGAGGAGACGGGCTAAATCCCTCTCGTCCTCCACAGAAGAGCACACCTGCAGGAACGTGCAGGTCCGCTTCGTAGATTCATTGGGATTGGAACTGGAAGATGTGAAGCTCTTCAAGGCCAGCGAGGACCCAATGGTGCCGGTCCACGTCATCACAAGACTGCTGGCAAGCTCTGAGCTGGCCTCCAGGAAAAAGCTGGAGCTCTCTCTACCCTACTTCCAGCCATCCTTCCCTGACAACATGCGTGCCGAGGCTGGTTTCCTCAAGCGCTTGTGCCAGCAGCGAGTTTGCCTGGAGCAGGTGTTTTGCTCTGAGCTGGGAATTATCGGAACCGTGCAAGTGCTGAACTTGGCCTATGAGAAAGAGGTTACGGTACGATACTCATTTACGGACTGGAAGTGCAGCGCGGAGAGTAAAGCGAGCTGGATCTCCACCGTCCACAGAGATGGGCCAGATCCGGAGTCGGACATGTTTAGTTTTCACCTGCCTGTACCGCCGTTCATCCTGCAACCAGGTGCCTTGCTACAGTTCGCCATCTGCTACCGGGTCAGAGGATTTGAGTTCTGGGACAACAATGGTGGGTGTAATTATAAACTGACCTGCCAGACGTACAAATTGACGGTCCCCAGAGAGTGTGAAGATAGCCTGGTGCATTTCATTTGACTCTCCACTAGCCATGGTCAGTGCTGTGAAAAAAGTGTTTGCCCCCATCCTGATTTTGTCTGTTCTTGTGTATATTTCATACTAAACCTGAGTAAATACAACTTTTATTGATTTATTTTCAATGAAGCTATCCAACACCTATCACTCCTGTGAAAAATAAATTGCCCCCTTAGACCTAAAATCTGGTTGTGCCAACATTAACTGCATCCAGGGCCTTCCTTAGGGGGGTGCAACTGGTGCGGCCGCCGGAACGGACCCCCCCGGAATGCGATCTCGAACAGACCGAGGGGGGCTCCGCTCCCTAGATCGCACCGGGCCCCGCATCAGCTAAGGGCGACCCTGACTGCATCTAAACGCTACAGATTACTGTAGATCCGTCTTTCACAGCGCTGTGGTGGGATTTTGGCCCATCACACAGTGTGGCCCCATTGGAGGGTTTTCAAGCATGAACTGCCTGTTTAAGGTCCTGCCACAGCATCTGAATTGGGTTCAAGTCAGGACTAGGCCACTCCAAAACTTTAATTTAGCTTTTCTGAGCCCTACATTTTCACAGCACTGTATGTATAAAGGGTCTTTATAATCATGTGTTCATCCCAAGCATAGAGTACTTTAATATGTCACACTAATGGAATTTATCATAAAAAACGGCTCTAATTTCAGTACTGGCTACTACCCAAGAACAATTAGAATGCAATACTTGATCAGTTCAGTATTATTATTGCTGTAGGAGACTTTCATCTTTAAGTGTCTGTGCAAAAATAGAACAGACTTCATGCACATTCTTTCAATTCCTTTAGAACTCATAGCTGTAGGGATATTGCACGTTATAGTGCTATTTTAATCATTCACGGTGTCGTGCCTACAGCTATGCAGTGTCTTAACATCTCTTTCAGAATGCTTAAAATTCTTTCTCTTAATGTGTGATGAATTGTCTTGCATATTTCTTCGCTGGAAAACTTTTAGAATAATTCACTGAGGTTTGTACATTTGTTTCCAGTTGTGCCTGGTTAACATCTTATCCAGGAGTGCCATGTGGAACTAGACTATTTTAAAAATCATTAGTTCTCTAATGCACAAGCAGACTTTGCAACTTGCTTGTATTAGTCCTAATCGTGTATTTTCAACTAAATATGTTACTCAATAAATAAAGCAAAACAAGGTTATGCTCTTGATTTTGGAGTGGGAAAAAAGTTTGAAAAATTCACATGCTTGACCCCCATCCCCCCATGGGATGTGTGACCGTTTAAAACAGTCCATTACAAAAAAACGAACAGTCAAACAGTCTTCCACCGTCCCACCAGAGTCCCCTGAAAAAGAATAAAGGTCCAGACTTGCAGCTGGACTGAGTGGAGTTTGGAGGGTTTTGGCTTCTTCGGGCTGAATCAAAATGTGAATATGAGTAAATATGAGTGATACTTTTTTTATTCCCTTGCATTAGCACTCTTCTTGACCTTTCCCCTACAGAGATTTCTCCATCCGACCTCCTGCTAATGGCATCTGAGGAAGGCAATCAATGTGCTTCTGACTCAGTTCAGCTGTAAGGGCACATGACAGAAATATGAGGTCAGGTCTAAAAATATCATCATCTTTAAACCAAAAACAAAACTACTATAAGCACGCCTTCACCTTTGACACACAGCCTGACAGTTGCAGTGCATTTCTGAAATGATTCCGCCTGGCTGCCTTTACTATTGTTATAACTACACAAAAGTATGCCGAGCATTACCATCATTACTAGAGTCACCGTCCTCTTTTTAATCACATGTTTGTGTTGTGAAGTGTCTTTCTTTCTTTCATTGTATAACAATAGATCATTGTGAACTGTTGTTGACAGTAAGAGAAAGCATCTGCGATTTTAAATAAAACTGTGATCAAACACTAGATGGTGCTGTGAATCTTGAGCTGGACATTTGTAACTTTAAATCTTCCACATTTGATTTAGGGAAGAAAAGGACGATCAAAACAGACAGATCTGAAAAACTCACTGTATATACGTACTTAGAAAATTGAGTCTTGGCCCTAAATTAAGTATCATAAAACTGTTTGTACCCCTTTTCATGCTTAGTTTAATTGGCTTACGTTTTATCCAAACATCGATGTTGCCCAATGTGCAATAGTACATTCATAGTCACTGCATACTATAGGCAGTAACTGATAAAAGTGTGGCCAAACTAATTTTGGTTTGTTCCTTGTTTATACCCTATTGCACATTTTCTGACTAGGATTTCTTACAAGATGAGGAAGAAAATCCCTCATTTTAGTGTTTTTCTCTGCCTTGTGTCATGTTGTTTCATGCAGAAATGAATCAAGACATTATTACACATGACACATTTCCTGAGATTTACCTCAAGATAAAAAAGGCAGGACCTGGAGTTTGCGTACAAAGAAATATAATGACTAGCCCCACAGCTCTGTTTGTGTTTCACTGGCCTCGCAGAGAAATATTAACCGGGTGCTTTAGTGGCTCAGGCATCCATTTCTTCCGATGAAAGGAGACTGACCCAGTTAAGGAGCTAATCTCTTATGCATGAGCTTTAAATGCCTTCATTAATATGAATCATTAGGGCTGTCATGTAAATAACTCGACTGTAAGTGCAATGGCCATATAAAAGAGGAGATCGGATGCAGATCTTGTTATATTTATGGGAGTTTGTGGTTTTGTCATTAACTTAAAGATGTGGTCAGGTTGTGGCAAGCCCGCGATCATCACAGCTCCAAGCTCTTTGTGTTTTCACAAATGTCAGTCACTCCTCGCACCATTCCTGCTGTGAATAATGTAATCAACATGCTGGATGTACACTTCTGTTCTGCTGCCAGGCCTGTGGAGCTGATGCAAATACAACTCTACTGAGAATAGATCAAATAATGCGTGAAAACACATCTGATGCTCTTACATGAGCAGTGCTGATCTGACACAAAGGTATCTTTGTCATTTATGCACTGTCTGTTATACACATGTTATAAAACCAGTGCAGAATCTGTGCATGACAAGACAGACGCGTGGTTGATTTTTACCGCAGAGGCCTGACTTAAACCTGTGTTGTACACGATAGTAATAATATGTGCATGAATTTCAAGATGTCTTATTATGAAATATACAGAATGAGTCATTTTGGGAGTGGTAAGTCTTAAGGTCTTGAAATTGCCAACGTGTTAAATTACACATTTCACATGGCAAAGGAAAATTGCACTAAACAGTGCGTGTCTAAGTGTCTAATCTGCCTTCACCGCAGGGAGCGATGAATGCCATGCTGGAAATGTTACAATGCACTTCATGTCATTTTATAGCAGTCATGTTCTCATTGTGAGATGTCTGGAACATCATACTAAAAAGCTCAATTAGATGGGCAAAACCCTCAGCTACTTAAAAGTGAATTATTTTCTATTAGTCATTAAAGGTGTTTTGGAAAATCATGCATAAAATGTTCCTATTATCTGACATTATCAGTGAGCAAGGTGTCTTTAGAAACACACATGTCTCTCTTCCAGCCCCAACAAAATAGAAGGGAAATTTTTTTTAAAGGAGCTGCCTTTCTCATCTAAGAGAGAGAGGTTTTCTAACATGAGCCAATCAGAAACACTCTTTGTGGTTTGATCAGTTTTGTGGGACACCATGCAGACTCTTTTGATTACTTTGTCTGTGTAATATATTAAACACATTTTGAATATATAACTCTTATTGACTTCAGTCTCACAAGTACTGCCCAGTTGGAAGTTAATTAACCGTCTCGAAATAGCCATCTATTCTATTAAAATTCCTCAGGAGAATAAAAGTAGACATGAATGAAACTTGTAAATGGTGTCCTATACACGAATATCTGTAGTCGCCAGTAAAGAAATGAATTGGACTTACACGATGCTTATGACTATCGGGATAAACTGATGAGAAATGCTTGATTTCAATTTTAAAGGGATAGTTCATTCAAAAATGACCAATCTGTCATCATTTACTCACCCTCTATTTGTTGTTCTTTAATCTGTTGAACACAAAAGAAGATATTCCGAAGAATGTTGGCATGAAAATATATGAAACAAATACTGCAGAAGTCAGTCGCTCCCATCATGTGGTCCTCGTTCTCCTTTCCGATGCTGTATACTCAAATGGGGACTGAACCCATGACTAGTTATTTCTAGTGCCATGCTCTGCTTTTTGAGCTACATAAACGATTTGACTTTCTTATTGGTTCATATAGACTTTAAGTGTGGAAGAACACAGTAGCAGGAGTGTGTTAAAAAGGAAAAAATAAACTAGTTTTCACCATTGCTGTAGTTTCTCATCAGTTGTTTCAATAATGATGTAAATATTGTCTTCATTAATTAATTTCAGACTCTTGTTTGCGATCTTCACGTCTTCTTTTCCATTAACCTCAAAGGGAAACTGTGGCGGTGTTGTAAGGTGATTATAGTGCGCTCTTTCCATCAACCGACACCGCTGACCTGCTTTCTGCTGGCCCGCTTACAGCAGCTATTCTGTCATAACGGAAAAACTGTGACTTTTTAACATATAACCTAACATTAACTCGGCCAAACATTTAATCCGTGTTTATTCAGAAAAGAGAAACGAATGTAAAACTAAAGGCAGATCTTCCCTCCTCATAGCTCTGCGATGCGTGTGTGTGTGTGTCAATGGAAATAATGACTTCTCGTGTTTTCTTCAAGGACAGTGAGACCTCCTGAGCGCTTATGTAAGACTACTATATCTAAAAGACTTGAAAGAAACTGAATCTGGCGTACACGAAACAAGAGATCGATTAGACAAACAAGCACAAGAGATGAGGATTGTCAGTAAAGTTGGTCCATGAGAGTTGAAGGAGATATGTGACCCTGGAGCACAAAACCAGTGTTAAGTCGCTGGGGGATATTTTGTAGCCATATCCACATACACATTGTATGGGTTTAAAATAAATTATTTTTTTTTTATGCTAAAAATCATTAGGATATTAAGTAAAGATCATGCTCCATGAAGATATTTTGTAAATTGTTCCCAAGTAATTTTATTTGATTAGTGTAATTGCATTGCTAAGAACTTTTCAAATAGTTGTATCTCGGCCAAATATTGTCCTATCCTAACAAACCATACATCAATGGGAGGCTTATTTATTCAGCTTTCAGGTGGTTTAAATCTCAGTTTCGAAAAATTGACCCTTATGACTTTTTTTGTGGTCCAGGGTCACATATGAGCACGTTTAGCTAAGTTGATTCCTCATCCATCCATTCATTCAGAAAAGAAGACAGACATTGTCGTTTGTTAAAAATCCAAAGCTTGTACTGTACAGACAATAAATAGTCCTTGCAAAGGTAAGACATGATTTCCGTTCCTCGTACTAACATCTATACAGCTGATATGAAACTCAAGTTTTAGTAGGAGCCCAGAAACGCTTGGGGTGTCACAAGAGCACCAAAACTGAGTGGGAACAAGTTTCGAAAATCACCTGCTTAACACCCCCCCCCCCCCACCCCCCCATTGGCTCAAAGGTGACAGTCCCATTACAAAAAAACGAAAAAGTCAAATGTCTTTTTTTTTTCAAACAGTCTTCCACCGTCCCACCAGAGTCCCCTGAAAAAGAATAAAGGTCCAGACTTGCAGCTGGACTGAGTGGAGTTTGGAGGGTTTTGGCTTCTTCAGGCTGAAGCTCCAGAGACATAGCCTCCAAGGTTCACTAGCGCCCAAATATCAGGCCCTCCATGGAGCAGCCATGGACAGCCTCCTGAGGTCTTTGACTTCACAGAGATACCCTTAGCATATTCTTCACGGAAGAAACCTTGCTATGGTCGATGGAACCTGCAATGCAAAGGGAGAAGACACCTGTAAGACGCCCCAAAAACCGACTATCATCCATCAAATGTGTATTAATAGAAGAGCGGTGTGTGTGTGTGTGTGTGCCAGACAGAGCTCTGCTCAGCACAGGACTGGGACCTTGTTCAGCTATTTGTGTCCACAGAAATGAGGTCTAACGTAAAACAAACGTAAGCTAAATGTGAGCAAGTATTTGTTCTACATGTCGGCGAGCGCTTATGTGTGCTTATTCTGCAAATTCCGCACTTTCAGGACAGTGCAGATACGGCTATATTTAGAAAAGCCTCCCGTATTGATCAACTGTATGTGTCCTGCAGCTTTAGCTGTTATGCAAGCGACCGTGTGAGAAGTGATCTATCGTAGATGCAATGATTTTTTGTGGTTAACGGTTATGCAAACGTGGAACAATATATAGAAACAGGCCATGTATATATACACAAGGAAGAAATGGAAACACACACTGACCTTGTTAGGTGTTTGCTTGACGCATGAACCTCCATTTCGCTGCTCTTGAACTCATTCAGCTCTTTGCGTATCGCTGCCTGCGAGGCGAAAACAACAACAATGAGCTCCTGATAAACAGTCAGGCACACTCTTGCAGCAGGTCACTGGAAAGAAGATCTCCTGATGTTTTATAAATGATCTGTTCTGGTTTTGTTGACTTGTTGACACAAACTGGTCACGATAAGGCACACGCAGAATCTTAATGCACATCATCCATTGTTACACGTCCTCTGGACCTTGTGTGTTTATTTATTATAGGTTTTTTAGGAAGAAGTCTTTTTTTTTTTTGCTCCTTAAGGCTGCATTTATTTGATCATAAACACAGTCAAGTCTGTAATGTTGTGAAATATTATTACACTTCTATGTGCAAATATGTTCAAATGTAATTTATTGCTGTGATTAAAGCTGGAATTTACTTCAGAAAACATTCTAATATGCTGATGTGATGCCGCTCAAGAAACATTTCTGATTACTCTCAATGTTGAAAACAGTTGTGATAATATTTTCATGGAAACCATAACACTTTTTGTTCAGGATTCTTTGACGAATAGAAAGTTCAGCATTAATTTGAAATAGAAATCATTATAAATGTCTTTAATGCCACTTTCAATCAGTTTAATGCATCCTTGCTGAATAAAAGTATTTATTTCTTTAAAAAAAAACGTAATTTTAATAATACTGTTTGGACTTGTTTAACTTTGTGTTAAATTCCAAAAAAAAAAAACACAGAAAATGTGAACTCCGCAGATTATACAAATATTTGTATTTCTTTCTCATTTTATTAAT
This sequence comes from Sinocyclocheilus anophthalmus, assembly GCA_018155175.1. NCBI lineage: Eukaryota > Metazoa > Chordata > Actinopteri > Cypriniformes > Cyprinidae > Sinocyclocheilus > Sinocyclocheilus anophthalmus. Next base: position 29,697 of record JADLZN010010570.1, read on the forward strand.
GCATTTTATATAACAGAATCACATCATGATATTTTAGATGAATCAAATTAATTTTATATATTTTTTATATCAAATATATCTCTATTATCTCAACGTGGCAGTGTGTGTTGGCCTGTAGGGGTCGTGTGTGAGTTTATAATGCGCACCTTATCTGAAGCAGATAGTCTCGTCCAGGGCTTGTCTGCTCTCCTGTCGTAATCCTGAGCTTTGGCCACTTCCACATAGTCACTGAAACGGATCAGAATCTTTCTGTCCCGCAGCTCGTCAACGGTGGGCCGCTGATTCAGCTGGAAAGACAAGAAAAAGAGTGGTTTAGTTGAACAGCTGCATCAAGGAAAAAAACGGATCGTTCCTACTTAAATTCTGTAAAGGATGAGATGAGTTTCAAGTAGTTGCAATGCTCATAAAAGACACAGACTATAGTCTAAAAAATGCTGGGTTTGCTTGAGTTCAAATATGGATTGACCCAGCTGTTGGGTAAAATGTTTTACATTAATTTTTTAACCCAAATGTTGGGTTAGTCCATATTTGACCCAAAGTTGGGTTGAAACAACCCAGCATTTTTAGGAATGTATAGTTAGGCTCATGATCAAATTACTTGACAAAATAACAGCTTATTCTGATTCAGGTCATCTTGTTATCATTTATAAATACATTGATTTCTTGACCACTGGCGTCTGTTATTTCTCTTGGTGCAGTAAACCACTCAAGGTTGTGTGTTACAATGATTTGACCACATTTAGGCCCCGTCCACACGGAGACGCATTTAGCTGTATCGTATAGGCATTTAGGCGTTTCGTCCAGATGGATCCGTCGTTTTGGGAGAGTGAAACCGATATTTTTTTAAACCAGGTCCCAGAGTGGATAAATCTGAAAACACCGCCCTTGCGTTTTCGTGTGGACAGCGAATCCGTGGCAGTGTCCGAAATCGCCCCCTATACCCTCATTCACTATTCCCTACATTAGGTCACTAATTCAGTTCACTAGAAGGAGTGAATGAAAACGAGTAGTGAATTCGGACACTGAGTGCACCGGAAGGAATGCCGCTTTTGCATAGTTCGTGCTTGCTGTTTATTAATCATTTGAAACTAGCAAACTAGTAGTTCCAGTAGTAAGATTAAAGGATTTATCTTGAACTCTGTCACGGAAATTATGTATAAACCCTAATCAAACAATTTAATAATTAATTTGTTGTACCCGTGTTGTACATTATGCTGTACGCCATGGATGAGCGCTTTGTAAAAATGAACGGATTGATTATTCAGCTGCGGGCGCCATCTTCCGGCTCTCACGGTGCATTATGGGCATTCTCTAGCCGTTGAGCGTGCACCAGTTGTACACTCGTTTTTGCAGTGCAATTGTGGATTGATGAGTTCACTCGAGAACGCCAGCTATGGTTTTTTTCGGACACCACTAAAAATGGCTGTTCCTTCAAATAGTGCCCTGTTTAAGGGTATAGGGGGCGATTTCGGACACAGCCCATATATTTTCTGAAACTATTATGTTATCAGCCCACGTCTCGCCTCTAGTCAGACACCACTACGTCACGTAAACAGCAACAAAAACATGAACAAACACTGAACGATTGGCTTTTTATTAACTAACATTAACAAATGTCATTGTCCATGTCGTTTGTAATACCGCGCAACAAGGCACTATCCCTTCTTCTCCGTTATTAGTGTATCTCTGTGGCAGAATTACAGTGCCACATACTGGTCTGGCATGTATACTACATCGTTTTGTGTCGGTTTCGTGGTTTCGTGTGGACGCAGATATTTCTTTAGACGAGGGGGAAAAAAAGATCGGATAGGGAAAGCTCTGGCTTCGTGTGGACGTAGCCTTAAGGAGCTTTATGTCAAGAACACACTTTCGACTTGCTGCTTCAATATTACATGAACCAATTCTTTGCCATTAACAGTCGAGATTGTTCTCTTAGTATTATTATCGGTTGTTTTAAAATTGTCATTGTTCTTATATGATGACAGGGAGTTTATAGGCTTTTGACTGACTGTGAATGACTGGTATTACAGCAGTAACAGTGTCTTTCCTCAGATAACTCAGGCTAAGCAGACAAATGACAACAAATATGTGTATGCATATGTGACTCGATCAGAGAGATATTTTTGTCAGGACCCACATACCTTTCTGTTAAGCCTTTGCTTGATTTCCCTTCTCTCCTCTTGCTCTGTCTGGTCATTCTTCTCTGCAAATCCACCCCAAAAAAAATCACAGATGAGAAAAAGCATGCACACAGTCCACAGAGGTACAGATTAACTTTGAAGTTTTAATCCAGCACACAACACAAAGAGCATGCTTACACTCCACAGCACTTACACTCATGCACTACTGCTGGAATATCTAGCAAGTCAGTTTTCCTCCTGATTCAAATGTCAATTTATTCAATATGCATACTGCATTTTTAAATAAAATAAACCAACTTTCTTATGACGTTTTAATCAAATCTCTCATGGCCTGGTTCCATGTCTAGCTCGTGTTTAAATCAGATCTCTTGAACATCTGTGTCCGCAGCTGTCCTGAAGACCCCTGCGCATATCACCAGAGCGCCAGATTACTGCATTTCTTTAATAGGCTTTATCCTTTCACAGCACAGGATAACATTGTTCTCTTATATTTCCCTCTGTCAAATATGTGGATTATCTGAATCTGTGCTGCGAAGGACTTAGCGTGGGAAAATATGGGACGCACGTGTCTTATCTAGTATGATGAAACTAGGATAAACGCATTTAATGTTCTGTCACTTCAGGACTCATTGCTTGTCCTTGCTTTGACTAACATCTTGTCTCAAATCGCAGTTCTTGGAGAGTGAGCGAGCGTCTGGAGCATGTGCACAGGAGAGATCAGCCGAAGTCAGCAGACAGCTGCTCAGAGTCAGAGGACACAGGTGCCGCGGCCCAAGATAGAGGCCTCGCCTAAACCCCATCACAAGTGTGCTGGGGACACATGCTAGAAATACATACAAATACAAATTCTATTTACACTAATGAAGAAAAGCCTAAACACAAAAAGGTTTTTCTTGTAAAGTTCACTAATTATTTAAATCATGTGAAAATCATCACACTATTACAGAGCAATTAAATGAAACAGTGAAATTACTCTGTTTGACTCAGACGGTGATCATGTGCAGACCTGTGTAATCTCTGCCACTCTGTCTCAATCTGTAATCGCTCATATTATTGTGTCGAGCTCCAGACGGATTGCATCTATAATCTCCCTATTCAAATGACCTCAAATGACATTTACGCCTCCCTCAGATTTATCCAGTTTTTTTGTGTGTGTGGATTTTTTTTTTTTTTTTAGAAATATAGAGACCTGTTACAGAAGAAATACGGAATCTAACTTTTACCATAGAAATACACTTAAAAATATTTAGTGTTGAAAGAGTTTTCACTCAGAAATCGGCAGTTAATTTCACAAACAACTACAACGAAACACCAAGTCACATTCAATTAAATGTGATATTTTTAAGTTGGAAAAACTGAAATAGTATTTTCTTGTAAAAGATACTCCAATGATCTTTGTTTTCATTACTTAAAAATGTATTGGGTGCTCACATTGTATGCGAATATAATTGCAACCTGATATAGCCTACTCATCAAAACTTTATAACCTCAAACTGTTCATTAGACTACATGGAATACTTCAACTTCACACTGGTGAGAAAAAAATATATAGTGTCAAACTAAAAAGAAAAGGTGACGAGTCACAGCTAAATTCAAGTGAACACAGTTGTTCAAAAATTTCTATTTGAGCTAACTCTTATAAATTACATTTGTGATGTATCCTAACCAGTGTTGGGGAAAGTTACTTTTAAAAGTAATGCATTACAATATTGCGTTACTCCATAAAAAAAAAACTAATTACGTTACTTAGTTACTTTTTTTATGGAAAAAGTAATGTGTTACGTTACTTTTGAGTTACTTTTTAAATCTGGGCAGAGCTTGCTTGCTTGTTTGTTTTTAATATAAACAAGTTATATTTTTGGCAAATATAAAATCCTTTTCACACCAAAAGTGACATGAATAAGTCTCAGGCTGAAGGGGAAGTAAATGTACGTCCGTACAGTAGAATGCAGAAGAAGACATTTCAACACACTTCAGCAATAAACAAAGACACACGAATGTTTGTCTAGAGTAATTTGTGCTTATTAGTATGGTTGATCTGGATCACCGAAGGTCAGAAGCAAAGACATTGCTTTATAGAATGGGATTAAATACATAAAGCATATTTGTGTTGTTTAACATTTAATTATTGTAGGTTTGTGTCATATTCTGAGTTGCATTATTTTTATTCATTTTGAGGAATACTGAATCTGTTTTTTTGTGTGTGAGTGAGTGAGATGAATTAATGCATATTCATATTTATTTTAGAACTACAGTAACATCTTCTGATGTATCTCAACATGGGGACAGGAGAGCTATCAATCAATAAATTTGAAAAAAAGTAACTTGCATTACTTATCTGAAAATATCTCAGACATTTTCTTGTAAATTTAAAAGTAATGAGTTACTTTTACTAGTTACTGTGAAAAAATATCTGATTACGTTACCCCCACAGTGGCTGGCTTACCCCCAAAACTGATCCTAATCCGGTCAGATATTTAGTCACGACGCAATACAGTTTTGTGAATATAACCAATTAGTGCATTATTCTTACATTTTTATTTCAGTGAATAAAAACATTATTAACTTTATTTTTAAAACACAGTAGAATGAATTTTAAGCAAAATGGTGATGCTATTTGTCAACAGGCAGGTAATAAACATGATTTCCAGCTAGAGGAAGAAAAGTCTACCTCCAGCATCCCAGGCGCTTCATCTGTGATCGGACAGGTGCGATACTCACGTTTGAGGATGTTCCGGCTCTCTAGCTCCTCCACTGCTGGTCTCTGACTCAGTCTCCTGCGGAAAAACACCAAAATCACGTTCTGGACCATTTTGATGCAATCTCCAAAGTGTCTTTGACAGTCTCTGCTCAGCAGCGGGGATCCCGCGATCCGCGCATGTTACAGGGGAACCCTGCGTCCCATCTCGCGTCTAAACATCGCCGAGGATCAGCACGACTAAAGCACTTCCACATCACCAGGTTTATTATTATCTGTGCTTGAGATTCCCTGATTTGACGGAATGAAGCGAGCGGCACTTGTTCATGGGAGCGCGGTTATTACGCGAAAGCCTCATCGACGAAGAAATACGCCGATAAGTGTCGGTTTGTATCAAAAAGCAATAGAAAAGAGTGAAAAAGATGAAGCGGAGACGGAGATGAGCATCTGCTCCTGAGTTCTCTGAAGTCTCAGAGTGCTGTGTGTGATACTGGAGATCCTTTACGCATCATTTATAAAGGGGGCGGCGCGTGCGGCAGAGATCCCCACGCACACTCAGTGCGCGCCGGAGGAATATGCTGCAGTCAGGGAAAATACAACCTCCATCCACACCTCTGATGGATCCTGCTTTAATATCGAAACAATATTAAAGCTGATCGCAACAGAGATATGAAAATATATACCTCTAAATCAGAACAACTCATCTGCTAAAGGACATTGTTCGAGGGGAAAAGCTTTGGCGTCGGTGCGCTTTAATTCACTCAGTCTCATCAGTGGGCGGGGCTTTCATATGCATATGAAGAAATATATGCATGCAAAATTATGTAAGCGTTCAACTTATTTAAACAATAAAGTCACATAATGCTAAACGCTTTTCAAAACGTTTGAAATCCAACTATGAATCGCTAAATATCATAGTGTGTATTTTATGTCAGGTTACAAATGCACCACAATCCCCTACACTTTTCTTTTCTTTTGTTGGCGGAAAAGGTGATTTTGACATTTATAACAAAAATCTGCAGATGCAATATAGCCTGAATAGATAGAATTGTATCCCAACTGCATCAGTGACAAAACACACATGGACATCCCTATGGAAAGGATGTGCTCAGTGCTCACACACTTTGAAAATCAAGCAATGAGTCGTGCAATGGCATGACAAAAAAAAATAGATTTGACACATTTGTTCAATTTGTTTTGTCTAATTGTGCTTTAAGATAACAATGTATAGACCTCACATTGAAATGTATGATCTGCTCATTTATTGTAGACCACCTTGCAAACCCCCAGGACACTGGGGCCCTAGGTGACACTTATATTGCCTATATGATGTGTAGCTTCATATCACTTGCTCACTGACAGATTCACACGACAGCTTAAAGTCTTCAGTGTGATGAAACGTCGTGTTCACACACTTTAATTGTCACGGCACAACAGAACATGACGCCATGAATCATACAAACAGCAGGCCTAAGGTGGACTTGTACACAATCTGCTGTTAAAAAACACAGTGATGGATATTTTTAAATCTCGCCTGATTGGCCCAGGTCCTGGAAATATTAACTGTGGGGAGATTAAGCCGAGCCATCCGGAGCGGAAGCTCAGCTGTGACACCGCATTCACTGAAGCCTTTAAATGCACTCAACATGGGCAAAACAGAAACAAAGCTAAAATAAACGAATACGGTTGAATTCCATAGGTTAGTTTACATGAACTATAATGAAAAATACAATAAGATTCCATTTGTTAACTAATGATGCAATAACTAACATTAACAATGTCAAGTACATTGGACTATTTAAGTTGTGCGGTGTTATTTAACTTAGTTTAACTGTTCATGTTTAGCTAGTCCATGTTACACCAGTCCTAAAAAAAGGGGACAAAAAAAAGTATTTAATAACATTAAAGGACATTAATAATCCAACGTTGATTAGCTGATGTAAATGCTGGGTTTATATTAACGAAGATTAATAAAGGTTTAAAGTAAGTTTCATTGTTATTTGGTGTTAACTAATGTTAGTTATCTAATGCTAACAAATGGAACCTTATTGTAAAGTTTTACTGATGTTTCCTAAACATTTATTAACCTTAGTTAATATTCATTACATTATCAAAATTAAAAATGAATTCTGTTAATATTATTGAATGGACCCGAGCTAACCATGAACCGAACTAACAATGAACAGATCTATTTTTATTAACTAATACTAACAAATCTTGATAAGTAGTGTTAAGTAATGGAATATACAGCAAAGTGTTACCGGTTTTCCTAAACATTTCACAGGTTGGTTTGCTCCTGTTAGATATATATAAAAAAAGAACTTGAATACAGACTATAAAAAAGCTATGATTTTTTTCCAACATGTAAAACCTGAAATACATCTAAATCCAGCATTTATTTCTGAAAATGTGCTATACAGAGGCGAAATGGCTATTCAGAGAAGTGTTTTTATCAGCACAATACAACATCTCAAAGGTGTTTAGTTCTTTATAGAACACCCTGAGGTCATGCTCCTTCCTGACGATAACTTCCTCCACTTATGAAACATGAGGATGTGCTATATATTAAGTGAGCCACCGCTGTGTCAGAGCGATAAGCCGGTTACAGGAGCAGCCCCTGATGGGACTGTCAGTGAGTGGTTGTGAGTCAGTCTGGATTTCGCGGCCTGCCATTGTCCAGTGAGCTGTGCCTTAATGCCCGACCCTCGTTCCGGTCGACCCAGCAGAGCGGCCGAGGATATTAAGGAAGCTTCAGACAGTCACTGACTGCACGGCTTTGACTGACAGCCAAGTGTGTCTAGAACACCCTGAGGGACAAGGATGCCAAGCATCATTACAAAAGTTACATGCATGCTTAGGAATAGTTTGAGCGTTTATGTAACTTCCAGGGTGCTTCTTCGAGTGTCATTTGGATTTCTGAGTGCGTACTAAAAATTAGATGTACAAGAGAGATGAAAGAACTGAAATCTTGATTCTTTGTTTCTCTGACACATGTGATATTGCACAGTGCCATTTGCAGTACGTAATGACAAAGTTATCTATCCTATTACAAAAAAAAGAAGACATTTTTGAATTAGACAGATGTTTTATTAGCGTTTCTGATTTTTTTAGCCGAAATGATGTCCGAGTTGGTAAGTTTGATCAATTTCTGTGAATCATTTCACTTTCTGTTTCAATTAATCTATTAAACAATCAGCTCCACATACTTGTATTACTCAAAGTGTTCAAATTAGTCTCCAATTACCATTTTTCATGTTTACATTTTTAAATATATGCCATTCAAAAGTTTGGGATCAGTACGATTTATTGTGACAAAATGCTTACATTTACCATTTGATCAAAACACAGTATATATATTGCAATATACCATATTTATAATATCTTACAATAATTCGAATTTATTCAGCATCATACTGCAGTCTTCAGTGTCACATGATCCTTCAGAAATCATTCTAATATGCTGATTTGCTGCTGCTCAAAAACATTTCTGATTATTATCAATGTTTGAAAACAGATGTGCTGGATAATATATCTGTGGAAAATTTCTTTTTTTTCTTGAAGAACAGCATCAATTGTGTAACCACATCTAACCAGTGTGGAGCCCATGCCTTGATTTTTTTCTGTATTTTTCTTGCATTAAGCGTTTGAGTCTACATAGCAACACTAGCTGTTTGAAATGATCCTCTCACATTAAAATCAACATATATGACAAATAGAAAGGTAGCCGAATATTGAACCATATTCAAAATGCCGTACTTACTGTCCTATTTAGTAAATATATAAATAAAGGCGTAGACATGAAAGCAATTTTATTCATGGCTCGCTTTTAATAATTCATCAAACCTCTCGGCTGACCCCAAGTCTGCTCTTTAGAACAGAGCAACATGTGAGACAAAGAGCTGGTGGCCTCGGTCTGTCCCTGCATAACCCACTACAGGAACAACATGAGGTCTGATCTTCAAACGCCTCCACATCTATAGTCACTCTAAAGTGTGATATGGTCTGAACAGGCGCCTGCTGTGCTTCTCCTCTGATGTACTTCAGAAACGCATGACAGCTGTGAGGCAACAAATGCGACTGATTCATTACAAGAAAATGAATTTACTGGCCCGCTTTTAAGAGAGGACGCTTGGCTTACCTCAAATGCATTATAAATACTATGAGAAAGCATCTTTTCTTCAATCTTCAAGTTGGGTACATTGGAGCCAAACAAGACACTAATTGCTCCATGCATTATTTTTGACCCATTCAGCTCTTTCCTTAAATAGATGCTATCCTCATGAGGCCAGAACTGGGAATGAACACAAATCGATTTGCTGTTGGGTTGAAACAATGTCTGCCACGGGAGGAACTGTCTATTTGTGGCCCACATAGCAACTCAGCCCTTTCCAGTGATTGATTTTCCGATACTGGGATTTTTATTGGAACCAGTTCGGTCGATTGGTGCTATTTTAGAATAGTACTATACTACATCTGTTCAGCTTTCAAAACATCACCCATTTCTTGTATGCTGTTTTGTAAATTGTCAGAATGTACCATTTTTTTTACACTTCTGTTTATACTCTTTGGAATAACATGCACAGCTCAATCGTTCACAGCAAGAAAAGGAATATATATTGGGAAACTAAATCAAATCATTTTAATTTCCTTCTTGAAAGAATAAAACAGGACAAAAGAAGATCTGGAATACGTAACTCTGATGCAATGGAATGTGGGCAGTGTTTAATTGGTTGTGTATGCCTTTGTGCCTCTGATGACTTAATTAGCAAGTGTATTCAAATGTAAATATAGTGCTTTCACTGTGGGATGGCAGCAGCATCTAATTCCAGGATCTGGGCTTTTTTTGGAGTTGTAAAGGCGATGTCACATCCGGCGCTAGCGTCGTGCATGTCTTGTATGATATCTAGTAGTTATGAAGTCACCGTAGATCCTAAGCATTGGGCCATTGCCTGGTTGCGAAGCTGAGCTTAATTTAGCAGAGAGAATGCAGGCCAGGAACACACAGTCAATAATATTGCTGTAGAGCTGCATGGGTAACACGCTTGACCTCTCAACACGCTCCTTTTAACATGTGTCCAGCTATTTGTGATGGCTGTAATATGTAAGGGCTCATGTACAGAGTGTTTTACTGCTGTTTCTGCATTAGTGAATCAAGCCAGTGACTAAACGTTCGACTTCACACTGTTCCCGTTAGCAGCTTGAAAACCATCCGTTCTCTATATCGGGATTATTTTATATACAAAAAAGCAATCAAAGATCATTCTCGTCCCAAGTAAAAGAGTAATATGTTTAACATTCATTTATTTCATACTAAATATAGTTCAAATCTATTAACAAATGTACTGATATGTCACTCGAGACTTACTGATATAAAAATTATAATTAAACTTTATTTGGAGTACTGCTTGTGCACAACGCACATTTCTTAATATTAAGCCTAAAATGTGTTTTAATGTCACTATTGATGAGGATTGCATGATCTTTGAATATTATCCGTCTTTAAATGCAAGATATTTAAAGTGTACCTGAAGTACACTTTAGCACAGTCAAATACACTTCCGTATATCTTTAGTTGGACTTCAGCACTACTTCCGCACAATTAAAGTGCATTAAGCACACAATTAGTTGTTACAGTTTAGCAGACTTTAAGTTTACCAGTTTAGTATAACAAAAGCACTACTGCATGGTATTTTTATTAAGTACATAAATATGTAACTGTATTTGTAGTATGCTTAGCATGAAATAAATGCATTTCAAATACATTTTAGTACATTTATTTTTCACTAGGGTTTACAATTGCTGGAGCAGTGCGAGCCTATCAGTGCCAAAACTCCTGTTATAACCAATGACACAGAATTGCTATAAATTGATGGCATTCCTTACAGTGGTTGAAAATGACTTCTGTCATGGCAAAGATGCTGATGATGAGTCTTCCTTATTGACTTATTTGTATAAAACAGGTGAGAAAATCCCACAGACTAACAATATCTAGTGTAGATACCAGAATATCACTTGGGAGTTGCTCTTTTGCCTTCACTCAGTAAGCAACCACCTAGCAACTACCCAGATCTCCCTAGCAACCCATAAGTGAATTGTATCATATGCTTGTACTGAATGTTTTGTTTCTGAGTTGAAGGTAGAAATTGTGCCTTGAATTGCAGGTTGTACTGTACAGAGGATTCCTGAGGAACCACGATTAATATTTCAGCAGTTAAAAGAGAGACTCCCCCACATTGCCACCAGAAACAAAAAAACACATCCAGCCACTGTTGCCTAGCAACTGCAGCAGCCATTGAAAGTTGTGGAGAGGGTAATGAGCCCAGCGTGCACCAAGCTGGAGTCTGAGTCGTGAGTCGTGATGTGGGCTAAAAATGGTTGCTTCTATAAATAGCAACTGACTGGATTTCTACATTGGGCGTTTTCTGGAAGAAGGAACTATTCCAGGCTATATATTCCCCTGCATTGTGCACTACAGCATGACATTCATGTGATGGGTGTCTATTTATATTTATCTCATGCCGATTTTCTTTTCTTCACAAGGCACTGCAGGTTTCAGTATTGAACACATGGCATTTTCAAAATGCTGTTTACACCGGGAGCTAAACAAGACATCTGTTTTCAGTCTCTTTTACATATACTTATTAAATGATTCAATAAAAAAAAAAGATTACTTCAGTCTGCTGATCATTTTCCACCCAGAGGACCACCCTGACATAAGCTTCTTTGCAATAACAAATGTGCATGAAATATTTATATGAGTTGAAATTATTTTATTATGCAAGAAGAGCGCATGGAGTGATACGAGAGATTTGAGACTAGAGTTGTAAACAGTTTAACTCCAAGAACCGTATTATACAGTCCGTTCTGATCAAACGGGATTCATGAAGACAAGATAACTCTTTATTCATCAACTCATGAATTCTAACAATGACTATATCACATAATAGTTCAAAATGCTTGAATGTACATTTCTTCTCCTTCGTAAACCAAGCTGTGTGAGCAGACTTTCCGTACACACTTTGAATAAATTTTTTTTTTTTTTTTGGCAACTATGGTGTTACAGAAACAGTAAGGGGGTATCACTTTCCAATTGCACAAAAATTTGGAAAAAGTTATTGGGAATATTAAAGTGGTCATATGATGTTGCTAAAAGAACATTATGTTGTGTATTTGGTGTAATGCAATGTGTTTATGTGGTTTAAGGTTAAAAAACACATTATTTTCGACATACTTTACATTATTGTTTCTCCTCTATGCCCCGCCTTTCTGAAACACGTCGAGTTTTACAAAGCTCATCGTTCTAAAAAAAAGTGAGGTGTGCTCTGATTGGCCAGCTATCCATTGCGGTTGTGATTGGCCGAATACCTCAAGTGTGAGATGGAAATGTTACGCTCCTCACATACTGTGATGATGCCCTGTCCGACCGGAGCGACGAGACAAAAAAATTGAAACCCATTATAAACGAGGCATTTTTTGTATCCAGTGGGGACATAATTACTAATTTTATAATGACTTATACTGTCTTTTTAACGCGTTGCATCGCACCGCGTAAACAAAACCATGTCTGCATTTATGATCTGAGAAATGACAAACAACAAGAGCTACACTACACTGCCCAAAAAACTTGCATTTGAATCATCAGCGGCAAACTCTTTAAATATAAAAACGTACTTACAGTCTTTGAGTCAAAACAGCCGGCAATTTAGTCTACTCTCCCAGGATCAGGAAAAAGTCCTCCATAAAATGCGCTGGACACTTAACCACTGATTCTAGGTCTTTCCTCTTGGAAGGCCAACAATAGTTTTGCTTCACAAGGAAACATACAGTGTCACCACTGCAGGCTGAGTGAGCGGCTGCGGGCGGGCTTGCCGCAACCACATGTGATGACCCCGGGCTGGACTCCGCTTCGTCCACTGTGAAAGCCGATCCGGTGATCCACAGCGCGATGTTGATGTATTTCCTCAGCGACCAGCTCGGATCAGTTCTAGGCATGACGAAGCACATATTGTCTTTTTTTGGAAGGTCAAACAAAGTAGTTTCTTTTTCACAACGAATCACACAGCGCCTTCACTACATGTCGGCGGCAACAACAATACTACAGCGAGAATAAAAGTTACGCCTTCTTCCTTTCTTTGGGTGAACAGTTGGGCGGTGTTATGCAAATCTTCCCACATCGTGACGTAGACATGTGGGGGCGTGTTAGAACGAGCCGTTTTAGGTAGGTGTGGCTGACTCTTAACTTTTATAAAGAATATCTCTTTGGATTTGAGACCTTAGTCTTTGCAACTTTTCAGATCATCTTTATGCACCAAGAGCTTGTAACACTTCAAAGAGAAAGGAAAACTTGAAATCGCGTCATATGACCCCTTTAAATGTATATTTTACAGGACTACTAAATGACTATTTTCACCCAAAAATGAAAATTTGCTGAAAAGTTGCTTTCCCTCAAGCCGTGTAAGATTAGTTTTTCTCTTAACGGGAACAGATTTGGAGAAATGTGTTATTCCATCACTTGCTCACCAGCGGATCCACTGCAGTGAATGGGTGCCGTCAGAATGAGAGTCCAAAGAGCTGATAAAAACATCACAATAATCCACAAGTAATCCACAGCACTCCAGTCCATCAGTTAACATCTGGAGAAGACAAAAGCTGAAACAAATCCAGCATTAAGACGTTTTAACTTCAAACCATTGCTTTCCGCTATATGAGCCTCTATCTATGATGTTGCTTTTTCGCCAGTGAAACAGTATTCGTCTAATTAGGCAAGAAATACACACAAATCAAGCATTCGTTATAAGGAGATGGCCCTTCTCTGGAGGAAGCATTATTATTCCCATTCTCCCATTCACTCCCAACAAGTTATTGAGATCCACATCTTCTCCAAATCCTGGATGGCCTGAGGGTGAGTAAATGTTAAGCAAATTGTAATTTTTGGGGTGAACTATTCCTTTAAAATGTTCTTTACATGAATGAAAAAATGCTTCCTTTATGAAAGGTTCTTTGGGGAAACCAAAATGGTTCTTCTTTGTCAACACTGCGAACCACCCCATTATTTTTAGGAGTGTATACAGTGAATTCAGTTTTATTGAGATTCTAACACGAACACTGTGAACTGCTGTAAAGAAACAATGCCACATTGCAAAAATTTGGGTGACCCATCCTTCAATCACTCGCTTTTTCACAGAACTGTTCTATTTTCATAACTGTCGTATCAACAGAACGGAGCGCTGACAATCAAAGCTGGAAATATAAGTGTGAATCTGGCTGTGGTTTAGTGGAGCATCTGTGAGTAGGCGTCTTGTTATTCTAACACCGAGCCATCGCCACAAAACGAACATGCAGCTCTGCACGTTACACAGCCAGCTGTCATATTCTCCCCATCTCTGCTCTCGTGAACGCAGAGGACAGACTGAGGACTGCGAGTGTGGCCATGCATAATTCATCAGCTATATTTAGCCACAGCGCGAGTCCTTTGGGCATCACTGTTTGAGAAGGACTATTGATAGTAAGGTCATCCCAGGAGGGGCTTGAGGATCTGCCGTTGAGGCGGGTCACAGGCACAACGTAAGATCATTATGGCAAGCCAAGGTTGATGGAGAACAGTGGGTCACTATGACAGGACGGGATTGGAAAGCGGCACCATGGCAGGCTGTGAGGGGGCCGAATGCAATCTCTTTCCTCCTTGAGGTAGCAACAGTGACGTAGAGGATTGATCGGGAGTCCTGCTGCGGTTTTTCAGAGCGACTGACAATGCAGCAGGCTAAAAATAGCATTGGAGAGGGATCCCCCTTCCCGGCCAACCCACTGCAGTCTGGCACAATTCAAATTCTGATGTGCCCAAACCAGTGTTACACAAGAGCACGTACAAAGAGGAGTTACACAACAAAGAATGAGAAGATTGTGTCAATTGATTCAAACGTTTATTTCCTGACCGGGCTACAGCAAAATCTGTTGCATAATATAACAACAAAACATGCAGTAGTACTCCTAACTTTAATAATAGACTATTTATAGACTATTTAAGCAGTAATGCAAGTGTCAGAATGTCTAGCCACCATGACGGATACACAGATCAAATTAGGTAACAAAGCAAATTAGTTCTCAATGCGTTTTTCATGATGTAAATTCTCTTCTCGAGAGTTATCCTGCCATAGATTACTGGGAATGGACACTATCACTGCACCAATGCCGCACAGACACATAAATCAACATTTGAAAATACCAAAAATGCACTTATTTTAGCATCCATGATATACTATTTCAGTATAATTTTTTTCTGTTGCCTTTTTAATTTGAGAATTTTTGTTAAAGCGATTTAGGTCCTTTTTGTTCCATTGTGTCCTATTATTATTATTGTGATTATTATTATTATTTTATTATAATTTTAGTTATTTAATAACTTTATTCTTGTAATCTAGCTAAAAAATAAGCACAGTTTTAAAATATATCATGTTATTTATTTATTTATTTATTTATTTTATGGTTTTAGTTAACCCTATAATAAACCTGACTTAACTGCATGTGCATGTTGGATATATGCCGATATTATGCTGATATTTGTCTTCTCTATTAATTGTTTTAATAATCACTGATGCCAGATGAAACCAGGTGGTATAATAGCGCAACATGAACGGAGGCAGGCAAACAGCAGTGACTTTCGTTATCAAGTCAGCTATAATCTATAATAATATTGACACATTTGCCTAGAACTAATTTTCCTGCTTACCATAATGACTAAAATACACATGGCAAAGCATTGTAGGGCCTGGTTCCACTGGACTGAAGGATTTCAGTGAACAAGACTGGATTTTGTGCTGAAATACTGATGAACACCCTAAAAGTTTCCTAACACCATGCTATTGGCTTATAGTTAGAAGCATTCTGGACACATTCAATAAAACCCAGCACCTCAAACACACAGAGCTGCACACACACTTGACTGAATTCATGCTGCATTGTGTGTTTTCTGTTTACTACATGAGGCAGGAGTTCTTGTGCTCCAACAGAGACCTTCCTGTCACAAACAGAGCAGGAAGATACAATTTGACACATGATATTGTACCATCCTGTTAACTTGTTATCTGTAAATTACCTTACCATAAAAAATGTAAAATTAGAAACAAATATATGGTTTAACATTGCATCATATGTTTGTTTGTTTGTTTTTTGGCTCAAATGCATGGATTTGGGAAGTAAAAATTATAAATTAATTATAAATGACTTTGACTGAATCAACATATAATTTACAGTTTAAATCTAAATCATTCTCAACACGAAAATACATGTACTTTTACTGTAAATTATTGTTAAAATTATGTTGTTTTGAAAGTACAAATATGAGCTACCTTATCATTTGCTGTGAAAGACAATAAGAGGACATGACCAGAAGTCCCTGCATGACTCTTCACAAATGACTGTAGTTTTGTTTAGCCATTTTCCAGTGGGTAGCATCAGTACTGACTATGATTTATGGACAGACCACTTACTGTATCATCAGCTCTGATTCATCACACAGCTTTCTATTTTACCTCCTGTGTACTTATGGTAGTTAAAGGGTTAGTTCACCCAAAAATGAAAATTAGCCCATAAATTACTTACCCTCAAGTTATCCTAGGTGTATATGATTTTCTTCTTTCAGACAAATCCAGTCGGAGTTATATAAAAAATTGTCTTTGATCTTTCTCCTCTGGGCTTATATCGAAATCCTCCGACATTCTTCTTTACAAATCTTCATTTTGTACTTTAATTAGTGACCGTTGTTTTGTTTTGATCTCTCCTCTGCGCTTCCGCGTTCGTCACTTCTGAGCAGCGCGTGCACAATGCCGAACTCATACGTCATCCGCCCGGAGCTGCTTCTGTGTACAACAGTGAGCGCAAGCTACATTAAAGTGATTATTACGTTTTGAATATGGATATTTTTCTTACAAAAATGCATAGATTCGCTACAGAAGGCCTTTGTTCACCCCCAAGGCCTTCTGTGCTGTGTGAGACACTTTTTTTTAAATGGATGAGCGCTTTTTATTTAACTTCTTTTGGACTGATGCATGTAACACCCGCTGAGTGGCATTAAACAGCTTTAAAGATCAAAGACCATTTTTTTATATACCTCTGACTGGATTCGTCTGAAAGAAGAAAGTCATATACAACTAGGATGACTTGAGGGTGAGTAATTTAATTAACTAATTTTCATTTTTGGGTGAACCATCCCTTAAAAGGTGGTTCCCTTCATGGGAACTTTGAACTGCATCCTCTAGCATACATTGAAAAAACACCATCAACACGTTGGCCGGCGACAGCCATGACATCACTACCGGTGCAACTATAGTATAAATAGGCACCGGGAGAACACATCATCCTCTTCTTCGTCTTCATTGACTGTTTTGTTTGAAGTGTGCATTTCTGTGGTAAGAGCATTAGCAAAGCATTTAGAGGATGTGTGCATCCGTGTCGTCGTTGTTTAACATCTGATGACACACAATCTCCGCGTTGTTTGGGCAAAGAGCACGCACGCGATGTCTCCGAGGGGGCAATCGCGTGCACTGCGAGCAATTTTTCAAACGGAAAAAAAAAGGCTCCGCTCTCGTTTGTCTCTCTTTTTGAGGAGAGAGGGGCAGCCATCTGCTCCCCGCGGTTCAGGACCCGGTGCTGCTGAGGCACGGAGGAGAATGAACTCGTAGGGATCGCAGGTGGATCTGGCCGATGAGTTTGAAGAGGGGTTTTCCCTCTCGCGCTCGTCGGCTGTGGACGAGAGTGAGCTGCTGGAGGATGATGTTATTTCATTAACATTGTCTGATCCAGGGGCCAGTGCTCTGCTGGAAAGCAGGAAAATGTCTGAAGAGGGCAAAAAACTGAGGTTGAGCTTTCCCAATCCTCCTGCCCTGCGTATGATGAGCTTTTGAAAGTTATGGGATCGCCGCCGTGAAAGCTTTAAGTTATTGATCTTCACGCCCGCTTTACTTTCCTTGAAGCGGGTGCAGAACATAACACTGTAGGTCATCTATTAAAAAAAAAAACATGACGCTTATTTTTCTGGCCATAACCCTCCCAGCTCAGGTGAGCCTTCCTTTCTTCCTGTTTTCCATACAGAGATTGAGAATTGAATGAAGAGGCGTTTTTTTTCCCTCCAAGGCATCCACCGATTCAACATACGAGTTATGGCCAACATCAAAGGCGATGCCGCGAAAGCGGTTTATGAGAATATGCCCCTATAATACGTCCTCTTTTAAGACTCCCTCCTTGACATCTCGCTCTAATGCCAGGGCATACGCAGCAGCAGCAGCAGGTCGGGCTGTCGCTTCATTGCACACGATGGTGATGCCCCAAGCATATCAGGCTGGCCTTCTGAAAGACCTTGATAAAGGCGAGGGCCTTTCTCCTGATAAGGTAGCTGAGTTGCGAAGTCCATTCCCTGATCCCGAACACCCAGGGGTCCTGGCCTTGTCTCGGTTGATGAAAAAGAGATGGGCACGAGGCTAGTGTCTCGGCTTGTGGCTCCTCTCGCAGCCGGGGGTATGGTAAGACCTAAGGGATGTGATCCTGACAGGGCGTCAGCGCTTTTGTCCGGACCAGAGTGATACCTCAGTATCTACTCATTTCCTTCGGGTGTCTTACATCTGCCCTTATCTTCCCCTTCCTTATTCCCCTGTAACCACCATCTCTCCATCTGACCGAGGTTAGGTGGGAATTTCCTGCATTACAATCTCCTATGCTGGACCTATGATGTTTAGTTGGTTCTATGGCTTCATAGCGACCACCTTACTGAGGGTCCGGACCAGAGGTTTCTTAGGACGGGGCTCCGACGCGGGAACCATGGTGTATGAGTATGATCCATTTCTAAATAATGGTAACGGGGTGAAAGAAATCCACACGACAAGAAATCTCAATCAATCCCCCGGAGGGTGGATTTATTGGGGTAATGGGTGCTAGTGAGAAAGGTCCAGGTAGTTGCTCCGGTGCCGTGAGTGCTCTCTTTAGTCTTCCCAGTGCAGAGGGTTCGTGCAGTGCTCCTGTGGGGCTGGTCTGTCACACGCTGCTTTCTGTGGGAAAAGTGAGAGGGCGAGTTTGTGCTCAGTCTCATGGAGGAATCTCCTATATGGCAGGGCTTGCGTGGTTTATGTAGCCTCCGCCTGATGAGGTGCAGCTGTGACCAATCAGCCTGCGATGATGATGGCCAGGTGCTCCTCGCTTATTTCCAGGGCGACGCTGATGAAGCTTTGGGACACTCGTCACAATATATATATGTGTTTGTGTGTATTTAACGCACTGGTGGTTTGTTAAATCCCTTCGCTAGCTTTCTTTGCAGTGTTTCCCGGGACCTGTGTGTTTCTATCCTTTTTCTAGGGTAGGTCCTCGATGAGCACCCCCTCTGCTGGGTCAGAAACCGGGTGCTCGACTTGCAGTGTTTCTTTCACTCGTCGATATATGTCCAGACATTAAGAAAAGCCGGGTTTCGGCTTCATACTTCCTGGATCATGCAGCCCTAACACAGGCTTCTACGGGAGCCTTCGTGATCATCAGGCCCCCGGCACGGCACTGCAAAATTTCCTGGACGTTCGGGCTGGGCTTATGCTTTCAGGCTGACCTGTATCTAGGTCCTGCCTGAGGGGCCTCCCGATCACCAGGATATCCCCTCTTGCTGAGGCATCGAGCGGGAAGTATAGGTGGCATTTGCGAGAACACCTTAGAGGGTTGTATTTGAGCTTGCCTCTCCCGTTTGGCTCAGTACTTCCGGGTATCTGTGAACAGATGCTTGGAAAACTCTAAAATCCAAATACTTTGGTAAGTGCACACGTTAAGCTTTGCACACTTTCTAAAATCCACATAGGTGGTAAATGTGCACGTTATGCTTTGCGCACTTTCTAAATCCACATAGCTGGTAAGTGTGCAAGTTATGCTTTGCACACTTTCTAAAATACACATAGCTGGTAAGTGCGCACGTTATGCTTTGACCACTTTTCTGAAATCCTGGATTGTAAGGGTTACGTGTTATGAGCCTCGTTCCTTTCTCTGAGTGGTTGCTCTGTCGACAGGTAATTTCGGTTATTGTGAGTATGGTGTTTCTTTAGAGCGTTAATCATCTCTGAGGAGTTGGATTCCTCTCTCCATGGGCTGTCCTCGTGGTAATGCTGAGCATTGCTTCCCTTTTATCAAAGGGTTACCTATGAGCACACTACTCCTTCTGAATTCGGGGGGGGACTTTCTCCTTTCACGTGAGAGTTGAGTTCTCTGTTTTTCCCAAAGCACCTGGAACCAGCAACATCAAGCGAGCTAGGCCCTTCCTCTGCCTCCCTGATATGCTGAGTGTTTGGCTAGCTTGCAGTACACTTACCCTTCTTATTCTAACAATCGCGCTGTAGGTCGATTCCCCCTCTCACTGAGAGCTGGGTTTGTGCTCCCTCAGCTAAGGAAAATTACTGCTAGCTTTTCCAGCATTGGAACATGCTGTAGGTCGAGCCCCCTCTCGACTGAGAACTGGGTGTGTTGCTCCCACAGCTAAGTAAATTAGTGCTAGCTGTTCCAGCTTTGGAACATGCTGTAGGTAGAGCTCCCTTCTCGGATTGAGAACTGGGTGTTTTGCTCCCTCAGCTAAATAACTGCTAGCAGTTCCATTATTGGAACATGCTGTAGGTTGAGCTCGCTCTTGATTGAGAGCTGGATGTTTGCCCCCTCAGCTACAGATTTACTGCTAGCCACTCCAGCATGATAGCCGTAGATTGACTTGATGACTTCTCAAGATATAGCGTTTTGGAGGATGTGCTATTTCCATCTATGGGCTGCTTTTTCAGAGTGCCATGAGAACCCCTTAGAATGGTATTTTTAAAAATCCATGTTATGGTAAGTGTGCACGTGAAGGCTTTGTGCACTTTCTAAAATCTACATTGTGGTAAGTTTGCACGCTAGTTTTTTGCGTTCTTTTCTAAAATCCTGTATGGTAAAAGCTACGCGCAGCAGCTTCGTGCTCTTTTTGAGTGGTTTAAAACCCCGGTTCCGCCTTGTTCACCACTCCTCCTATGTATCCTCTGGGTACCTACTTTAACAGGGTGCTGCTACTAGGGGTCTGTTGAGACCGTTCCTTTAGCATATGCAGAGATCGTATTCCTTAAAGGAATCTTTCCTGATTCAGGCCTTGAGCGCTACCCCGGCCCAGGAATTTTCTGGCCCTAACGGTAAGTTTTTTTTGGGTATGTAGCCTAGGGTTTTCCCCCCCCCCCCCCCCCCCCCCCCTTTGCATGAGGAATATGTCCGAGACAGCCGTCTAACTTCCCAGGGGCAACTCCCATAGCAACATGGTAGAGTTGGTACTTAGTGCTCGCCATGGTTTCTGGCATGCTCTCCCCTCAGCATGGTGGTGGGGGTATACCGTTCCCCATAGCGACCCCCTAGAGGACGCAGTTCGAAGTTACCATGAAAGAGAACATCTCAGGTTACTTATGTAACCATAGTTCCCTGAGTAAGGAACGAGACACTGCGTCCTCTAGGTTTCTTGCCATGCTTCGGACGTAAGCTTCAGACGAAGAAGTGAATGACATTTTCTCCCGGTGCCTATTTATACTAATAGTCGCACCGGTAGTGACGTCATGGCTGTTTTTTCAATGTATGCTTCAGACATGGGTCACTACGAGGCGTTTCCCATAGCGACCCCTAGAGGACGCAATTCCATTCCCTACTCATTGTAACCATGGTTTCCCATTTCAGTCCAGTCACGTTCAACGTTACTTCAGTGACTGACGAATTGGGATCTCGCCAGAGAGCCCAATCACCTTCGAGTGTTAAACAAGCCAATGACAGTTGGCGTGCTTGTTTCACCACGCGCACCCCGCCCCGCAGCGCGTGTATAAAAGGAGAGCACGTGCAAAAGCACATCAGTTTTTCGCTTCGGAGGCCGATCCTTCTACAGGACGCATCTCCCGCGAGTGTCGAGAGAAACAGCTGCGTTGGTGTGACGGCGTATCA
The DNA here is from genome assembly GCA_018155175.1 of Sinocyclocheilus anophthalmus. NCBI lineage: Eukaryota > Metazoa > Chordata > Actinopteri > Cypriniformes > Cyprinidae > Sinocyclocheilus > Sinocyclocheilus anophthalmus. Next base: position 51,489 of record JADLZN010010570.1, read on the forward strand.
TCGGGTTGCCATTCGGCTGCTGACATCGCTCGGCTGCAGCTTCTTCTGTGGTCCTTGCGCGCCTTCCCCTGGGCGCTCAGCTCTCTCTCTAAAAGAGGTTCCAAAATTCTAAAGAGCTATTTCTAAAAGCGCCTTCACAGCGACGGGCGTCTTTTTAAAGATGCTTCCCGCTCTGCGGTTCTGGATGTGTCCCTTTCTGCTCATCTGATGGTCATGATCACTGCCTTCTCGTGCTGGGCTTAAGCACCTGAACAGCGCTCCATGGATAGTCATGTTCTCAGGCTGGACATGACCATCGCGACGTTGCGTCTAGATACCTCTCATTAAACGGTGGTAGCCCCCTTTCCACGATGCCCCGCTCTAGTTCCTCTGGTTCTCGGAGGGCTACTTCGTTCATGGTCAGGGAGACCTGATGGTTACGGTGAGAGCTTCCCCGTCGAGTACTTCTCCGTGGGCCTCTCATTCCTCAAGCATGGCACTCCACCTGGGGTTTCCGGACGAGTGTGTTGGGTCCTCGGACAGGGCGGGGTCCAGAATCTTGTGTGGGGCACAGGCAGAGGACAGGATGTCGGTAGCTGCATCGATGGGCGAGCTAGGCTCTGGAGATGATGGTTCGGCTGCGCTGCCACCGTCAGGTAGTGGCGTTGCCCGAGTCAGATCCAGAGCTGACCGCTATGCTTTCCCGGGCCGATGAGAGCGTCAGGCTGCACTGGAGGCCTCCGCCTTCTCCCGAACGCTCGAGGCTGGATGATTGGTTCCTGGGGGCGCAGGCCGGGCGTCGGCAGCCGCCTCCGGTTCCATTCTTCCCGGAAGTGCATGAGAAGGTTACAAAGTCGTGGAAGGCACCTTTTTCTACCCGAAACAGACTTGGTGCCTCCTCCATCCTCACCACCCTCGACGGGGGGGCGGCCCCAAAACAAGGGTATGTGGACATCCCTCCGGTCGAGCGCGCTATTGCCATGCAGCTCTGCCCGCAAAGCGCCGCCGCCTGGAGAGGTAGTCCACGCCTTCCGTCCAGGGCCTGTAAGTTCTCGTCCGCTCTGACGGCTAAGGCTTACAGTGCTGCTGGACAGGCCGCTTCCGCCCTGCACGCCATGGCCCTCCTGCAAGTCCACCAGGCCAAGGCGTTGAAGCAGTTGCACGAGGGTGGTGCTGACTCGGGTGTGCTGCAGGAACTGCGCACGGCGATGGACCTCGCGCTTAGGGCGACGAAAGTCACAGCTCGGGCGTTGGGTCAGACGATGTCCACATTGGTGGTCCAGGAGCGCCACCTATGGCTGACCTTGGCGGATATGAGGGAGGCTGACAAGCATCGCTTCCTGGACTCCCCGATCTCCCAGGCCGGCCTATTCGGCGAAGCGGTGGAGGGCTTTGCCCAACACTTCTCCACCGCACAGAAGCAGACGGATGCGTTCCGACACATCCTGCCCCGGCGGTCTGCTGCTGTCCACACCCCACCGCCGGCTGCAGCCCCTCTGTCTGCTCATCGCTGAGGGCGCCCTCCTGCGGCCTCCACCTCCGCTCCGGCGCGGCCACAACAGCAGCCTTCACAACGGCCGCAGCGTGGAGCCGGCCGCAGGGAACCGGCGCAGCCCGCCTCCGCCCCTTCCAAGCCCGTGAAGCGCCAGGGCAGGTGGCATCCCTGAGACGGGTGACCCGGAGACTCTGGATCCTGCACTTCAGGAGATGGTGACCGCACCACTCCTTCCCCCGGAGGAGGTCCGGGTGGAGAATCTTATGTTCCCTTGTGTTTTTGTTCCGCCACTGGCTACCCAAAACTTCAATAAAAGAGCAGATTCCTTTGCCTCCGGGTCCCAAGAGGACGAGGACGGCGGTGCACGAGACCCAGTCTCCACACGGCCGTCCCCCTCTCCCTTCACTAATGGGCAGCAGGGTTCAGTTCAAGGACTCTACGCCTCCTCACGAGCCCCCTGCCAAGCCGTGGAGCCAGGTAAGTGGCGTGCCGCTCACTAAGACCCCACCCTGGGACGCTCGTCCGTCCCCGGGTTGGTCCCTTGTTCCACTTTCTCTGCCCCACTGCGTGTACTCGGTTGCACCTGGTCCCGCTTGTTCGGTTGCTGGGGGCCTGGTTAGCGCTCCCCAGGCCGTCTCGCTGGGAACCATCAGACTCGGCTACGCGATTAAATTCGCCCGGCGCCCTCCCAAGTTCAGGGGCATTCGGTTCACCTCTGTGCCGGACAAGGATGCTCCTGTCTTGCTTGCAGAGATCGCGGTCCTGCTGGCGAAGGACGCGATACAGCCGGTCTCTCCAGCCGAGATGAGGAAGGGGTTTTTCAGCCCTTACTTCATCGTACCCAAGAAAGGCGGTGGGTTACGACCGATCCTGGACCTGCGCGTACTGAACCGGGCCCTTCACAAGCTCCCGTTCAGGATGTTGATGCAGAAACGCATCTTTCAATGTGTCCGTCCTTTTGATTGGTTTGCAGCGGTCGACCTCAATGACGCGTACTTTCATGTCTCGATTCTCCCTCGACACAGACCGTTTCTCCGCTTTGCTTTCGAAGGGCGAGCATATCAGTACAAGGTCCTCCCCTTCGGGCTATCCCTGTCGCCTCGTGTCTTCACCAAGGTCGTGGAGGCAGCCCTCGTTCCATTGAGGGAAGCGGGCATTCGCTTTCTCAACTATCTCGACGACTGGCTCATACTGGCCCAGTCCCGAGCGCAGTTGTGCGAACACAGGGATATGGTGCTCAGTCACCTCAGCCGATTGGGGCTTCGGGTCAACTGGGAAAAGAGCAAACTCTCCCCGGTGCAGAGGATCTCTTTTCTCGGCATGGAGCTGGACTCGGTCAACCTCTCAGCACATCTCTCAGCAGAGTGTGCGCAGTCGAGAGGTGCTGAAGCATGCGCCTTAGGAAGACTCCATTCGCCAAGTGCAAAACGGACGGTTGTCCACGTAGCACAATTCTCAGAGGTGCTAGCACTCGGGCGCAGTCAGGGGCGGTACTGCACGCATCTGCTGTGCCGCCGCTCGGGTTGCTTCATATGAGACCGCTTCAGCGTTGGCTTCACGACCGGGTCCCGAGATGGGCATGGCGACACGGCACTTACCGGGTTTCTGTTACCCCGTTCTGCCGTCAGACCCTCAGCCCGTGGACAGATCTTGCCTTTCTTCGGACAGGGGTGTCCCTTGGGCAAGTATCCAGGCATGTTGTTGTGTCAACAGATGCCTCTGCCAGGGGCTGGGGTGCCATGTGCAATGGGAATGCAGCTGCGGGGCTCTGGTCGGGGGCCCCGACTGCAGTGGCATATCAACTGCCTCGAGTTGCAAGCAGTATGGCTGGCTCTGCGCCGCTTCAAATCGCTGCTACACGACAAGCACGTACTGGTCCGTACGGACAACACTGCGACCGTTGCGTACATCAACCACCAGGGCGGTCTACGCTCCCGTCGCATGTCGCAACTCGCCCGCCATCTCCTCCTCTGGAGTCAGAAGCATCTGAGGTCGCTTCGCGCCGTTCACATCCCAGGCGAGCTCAATCGTGCAGCCGACGAGCTCTCACGTCAGCCCGCCCTTCCGGGAGAATGGCGACTCCACCCCGAGACAGTCCAGCTGATTTGGAGACGCTTTGGGGACGCTCAAGTAGACCTGTTTGCCTCCCCGGCCCCCCCCACCCCCCCACGTCACTGCCTGTTGTTCTTCTCCCTGGCCGGGGGAACACTCGGCACGGACGCACTGGCACATAGCTGGCTGCGGGGCCTTCGCAAGTATGCGTTTTCCCCCAGTGAGCCTTCTCGCACAGACCCTGTGCAAGGTCAGGGAGGACATGAAGAAAAAGAATGTGGAGAGGGTGGGGGAGGAAAGGGTGAGGTGGGAGGGAAAAGAAAGAGGGGGAGGGGGGAAAGGGGGAAAGAAAAGGAAAAGGAAAAGGGAAAGGGGGGGAGGGGGGGAGGGGGGAAAAGGGCAAAGGGAGGGGGGGGGGGACGAGGAGCAGGTCCTCTTGGTGGTGCCATATTGGCCCAGTCGGACTTGGTTTCCCGAACTGATGCTCCTCGCGACAGCACCTCCTTGGCGAATTCCTCGGAGGAGGGATCTCCTTTCTCAGAGAGTGGGCACCCTCTGGCACCCGTGTCCAGACTTGTGGAATCTCCACTTATGGTCCCTGGACGGGACGCGGAGGTTCTAGGTGGGCTACCTCCAGCGGTAGTAAACACCATCGCTTCAGCTAGAGCCCTGTCTACCAGGCACACTTACAGGCTGAAGTGGAACCTGTTCGTCGGTTGGTGCTCTTCCCGCCGGGAAGGCCCCCGTAGATGCCCGATTGCAGTCGTGCTTTCTTTCCTGCAGGATGGGTTGGAGCGAAGGCTGTCTCCTTCCACCCTGAAAGTGTATGTTGCCGCCATTGCCGCGCATCACGATGCAGTAGACGGTAAGTCTGTGGGGAAGCACGACTTGGTCATCAGGTTTCTCAGAGGGGCAAGGAGGTTAAATCCTCCGCGCCCTCACCTGTTACCCTCTTGGGATCTCCCCTCGGTCCTGACGGCCCTGAAGGAGGAGCCCTTCGAGCCTCTGCAGTCAGTAGAGTTTAAGTTTCTGTCATTAAAGACAGCGCTCCTCACCGCATTGGCCTCGGTCAAGAGGGTAGGGGACCTGCACGCATTTTCGTTCAACGATTCGTGCCTAGAGTTCGGACGGGTAACTCTCACGTTGTCCTGAGACCCCGGCCCGGATATGTGCCCAAAGTTCCCACCACGCCTTTCAGGGATCAGGTGGTGAACTTGCAAGCGCTGCCCGGGAGGAGGCAGACCCAGCCATCGCTCTGCTCTGTCCCGTTCGCGCTCTGCGCATTTACGTGGACCGTACGCGGAGCTTCAGGACCTCAGACCAGCTCTTTGTCTGCTTTGGAGGTCAGCAGAAGGGAAAGGCTGTCTCTAAACAAAGACTTCCCCACTGGTTAGTGGGGGCTATAGTCTTGGCATACCAGGCCCAACGTTTACCTTGCCCCCTCGGAGTGAGAGCTCACTCTACGAGAGGAGTGGCATCTTCTTGGGCATTGGCGCGGGGCGCCTCGATAGCAGACATCTGTAGAGCTGCCGGCTGGGCGACGCCTAACACGTTTGCGAGATTCTATAATCTCCGTGTAGAGCCCGTGTCCTCTCGTGTACTCACCTCAGGTAGGCAGTAACACCGGACCGGCTCGGTGTCGATCACGCTTGCTGCGCCATTCCCCTCTACGGACCGGATACATGCGCTTTTTGTGCTCCTCAATCAGTTCCCCTTGGCGAACCCTGGTGGCGTTCCTCCCGCACCCTCGGCGGTCAGGCGTGGCGGAGCGTCAGACGCCAGGCTCAGCACTCGTGTGTATGCCCAAGGTCAGTCCTTGTGCTGGGCTAGGTGCCCGTGTGTAGTGATTCCCCCTTCGGGTGATCCCACTTGTGTATTCTTCCACGGTACGGCTCCCTCACGGTAAGCCCGTGTCTTTCCCTGTCAGTCGTTCACTGCCATCTCTGCTGTGTAGTTATCTCACCCCAGGTGGGTTGAGTCTACTGCAGGGACTTCCATATGTAGTACAGCGCTATGGCCAGTCCATATGTGTAACTTCCACATGATACCCTGCCTATGTGCGTGATGTGGCTTCCGTAGCGTCCCAACTGGGTACGCTTTCCCAGTGTTATCCAATATCCCACTGTATGGAACAGGCGGACACCTCTGCCTAAGCCATGTCCTATCTTCTGCCCCAACTGGCGTGTGGGGACTTGCCGGCTTCCGCAGGGCACTGGAGGGGGTCAGCAATAGTGGCGTTTTCCATACGGATCCCAATTCGTCAGTCACTGACGTAACGTAGAACGTGACTGACTGAATGGGAACGTCTAGGTTACTTGTGTAACCCTCATTCCCTGAAGGAGGGAACGGAGACGTTACGTTCCGTCGCCACAGTTGCTGTACCACCGCTGTACGGCCGGGGCGCGTAGTCTCGGCTCCTCAGTGAAAACTGATGTGCGTTTGCACGTGCTCTGTTTTTATACCCGCGCTGCGGGGCGGGGTGCGCGTGGCGAAACACGCACGCCAACTGTCATTGGCTTGTTTAGTTAACACTCGAAGGTGATTGGGCTCTCGGGCGAGATCCCAATTCGTCAGTCACTGACGTAACGTCTCCATTCCCTCCTTCAGGGAACGAGGGTTACACAAGTAACCTAGACGTTACATAAGTATCCTGAGACGTTTTACTGTAAATGTAACATTGTGCTGGGATATTTTGATGGCTCTGTTAATCAAGCTGTATAATTGAATCTGCTCTGTTTGGAGCAGATGGTGCCAACGTGCTTCCATCATAACCAAAGATTGATTGACAATTTTTTTTTTTCACGAGTTAGATGCAAAATATAGGTCAATATATAAACTGCCTTTTGGTACAGCATCGAAGTATACTCAAAGAAATGAAAATGGAACGTGAGATCTCTCAGATTGTTTCACCTAGACATCATTGAGAGGGCAATATAAGTTTTGCACGTCACTTAAAGACTTTTTGTGTCAGATTCGCCACAGTCTCCAAATTCAGAGATTGCAATATGAACAACCGTTTTCTTCAAATTCTTTCAAGACCAAATGATCGATACTTCACTTCAATGAAACATGATTAAGATCCCATTAAGTCTTCTGAGCTATTAACCAACAGCCTCACAGCAATAAAAGCTTCCTCTTGGTAACCAGAACAAATGGTCAGAGCAGCATGTTTGGCTTCTGCTGAAAATGAGGGCATCAGATTTCTGTTGACCAGTCATTCTTGTGAGAGATGATTTCCCAGCACTGAACAAAGGAGACGATATGTATGGTACACACGGCTCCCCTGCGGTCATTGCGATGGGGGGGAACCGACACCTGTGTTTACCCAGTGCGCCTTACAGAGCTCCGGTTACATGGCCGGCCGGTCTGCTCTGGATCCACTGCTGTGGGCTTTCTGCTTCTCACAGTCTGACTCACTGCTGAGCGCATGGGTCATGAGAGCTGTTCACATGTTTTCATTACGCACTCGTTTCTTGAGTTTCTTCCTGTAACACCCTAAGAGTAATTCAACACCATCATAAAGTTCCCTTCATATCTGGTCATCCAAGCATCTCCTTTTATTTCTGTATGAAAAACATTGATCTAGTTCAAGGGGGTTCAACATTTACAGGTCCAGGGATTCCCAACCAGACCCCCAGCCAACCCAAGTGTAAAACAACAACAACAAAAAATTGATTTTCTTAGTAACACTTTATAATGACATTACATTAATACATTGTATAATGATTAAGAGAAAATTAGTGAATAATCGAAAAAAATTATAAATCTCTAATTGTTGCGTTCAACTTCGCCACAGACTCCTGGTGGATCCAGGATGCTTATTATTTATTTAATTGTTTCTTGTTATATGTTCACTGTTACTAATGTTCATACTTAAAGTTACAGTGTTACACCTAAAGGCTGGAATACATAGACAACAATTAAAATATGAACAGATTTAAAAAACAAAACAAAAAACTCTAATTGTATAGCGAATGTATTAGGTAGTAATGTTCTTATATATGATTTAATTATAATATTACATATTTATTATTTTTAATGTATACACCACCAACATACACACACACACACACAGATATAATATAATATATAATATATATTACAGTATGTCTCGGTCAAATGATTAATCGCGATTAATCACATCAAAATAAAAGTGTTTGTTTACATAAAATATGTATGTGTACTGTGAATATTTATATAAATGCACACACATACAGTATATATTTTTAAAATATTTACATGTATTTACATGTATATATGTATATAATTTATATTATATATAAATATATTTAATATATAAACATAACATATATTTTTTAAATATATACATGTATGTTTGTGTATTTATATATATACATAAAAAAATGTACACAGTACACACACACACACACACACACACACATACAGTGGGGAAAAAAAGTATTTAGTCAGCTGCGATTTTTCAAGTTTTCCCCACTTACAAAGAATGGAGAGATCTGTCATTTTCATCGTAGGTACACCTCAACTGTGAGAGACCGAATCAAAAAAAAAAAAATCCAAAAAATAACATTGTATGATTTTTTAATAATTAATTTCAATTTTATTGCATGAAATAAGTATTTGATACAATAGAAAAATAGAACTTAATATTTGATACAGAAACCTTTGTTTACAATTACAGACGTCAGACGCTTCCTGTAGTTCTTGACAAGGTTTGCACACACTGCAGCAGGGATTTTGGCCCACTCCTCCATACAGCTGTTCTCCAGATCTTTCAGGTTTTGGGGCTGTCGATGGGCAACATGGAATTTCAGCTCCCTACATAGATTTTCTATTGGGTTCAGGTCTGGAGACTCGCTAGGCCACTCCAGGACCTTGAAATACTTCTTAAGAAGCCACTCCTTCGTTGACCGGGCGGTGTGTTTGGGATCATTGTCATGCTGGAAGACCCAGCCACGACCCATCTTCAATGCTTACTGAGGGAAGGAGGTTGTTGCCAAAAATCTCGCAATACATGGCCCCATCCCTCCTCCCCTCAATACGGTGCAGTCGTCCTTTCCCCTTTGCAGAAAAGCACCCCCAAAAAATGACGTTTCCACCCCCATGCTTCACGGTTGGGATGGTGTGCTTGGGATTATACTCATTCTTCTTCTTCCTCCAAACACGTCGAGTGGAGTTTATACCAAAAACTTCTATTTTGGTCTCCTCTGACCACAAGACCGTCTCCCATGCCTCCTCTGGATCATCCAGACGGTCTTTGGCAAACTTCAGACGGGCCTGGACATGTGCTGGCTTGAGCAGGGGACCTTGCCCACGCTGCAGGATTATAATCCATGACGGTGTAGTGTGTTACTAAAGGTAACCGTTGAGACTGTGGTCCCAGCTCTATTCAGGTCATTGACCAGGTCCTCCCGCGTAGTTCTAGGCTGATCCCTCACCTTACTCAGGATCATTGATACTCCACGAGGAGAGATCTTGCATGGAGCCCCAGTCCGATGGAGATTGACAGTCATCTTGAATTTCTAATAATAGAAATAATTCATTTTCTAATAATTGCGCCAACAATTATTGCCTTCTCACCAAGCTGTTTGCCTATTTTCCTGTAGCCCATCCCAGCCTTGTGCAGGTCTACAATTTTGTCCCTGGTGTCCTTAGACAGCTATTTGGTCTTGCCCATAGTGGAGAGGTAGGAGTCTGATTGATTGAGTGTGTGGACATGTGTCTTTTATACAGGTAACAAGTTCAAACAGGTGCAATTAATACAGGTAATGAGTGGAGGATAGGAGGGCTTCTTAAAGACAAACTAACAGGTCTGTGAGAGCTAGAATTCTTGCTGGTTGGTAGGTGATCAAATATTTATTTCATGCAATAAAATGGAAATTAAAACAAAATCATAAAAATCATACAATGTGATTTTCTGAATTTTTTTATTTGATTCTGTCTCTCACAGTTGAGGTCTACCTACGATGAAAATTACAGATCTCTCCATTCTTTGTAAGTGGGAAAACTTGAAAAATCAGCAGTGTATCAAATACTTATTTGCCCCACTGTATATATATATATAATATATATATATATATATAAACTGTCTTTTTGTGTCCATCGAATCTGATTGGCTGATAAGAGTGCGATATTAGAGTCCAACAGAACTCCAGCAGCCGTTTCATCGTTTGTATCACTCCGCTTGCCGAAGTTGCCGTGTTTCTCACAGAAAGTGTCATGGCGGAGGCCCAAACCCTATAATTTAAAAAATAATACTGTTTTGTGCCATGGAATTTAATTTTAGGCGAGAATGTACTTGTTTGGACTTCAATTAAGTTGTTTGTTAATAAAGATAACGTCTATTTGAAAATTTGCTTCAACGTTTTTCGGAGTTGTGAGCTCCAGGACATCAGCGGAAGTTCAGAGCTCATAAACCCACGGAGAGAGCGCTTCACCTCGGTCAGATCTTCTGGAATTCGCTGCTGGCTCTGAAAAACTAGTGATTAAACAATGAAGATACTATTGGTTTTGGGTAACTCTAACGACCAGTCTTTGGTCTCATCATTTATTATTGGTTCCAGCAAATAGTTTTGGCCAAAATAAATCATGTTATGTAAATTCAAGCTGTATATCAGAGCACTGCCTTTGTACTTTTGACTGAATTGACTAGAAACTTTTATGAGGCGTGTTGTTGTTTATTAATTAGTATTATTCATAAAATAGTTTTATCTAAAATTAGATGGTGACAAGAGACTGTTTTACGAGTCAGCAATAAGGATTTTTCAATTGAAAAATACTAAAGGGCAGTTTTGAACAAGAAAGTTACTTTTTTCTTTCAAAAAGCTTGTACGCAGCCAACAAATGCACCGAGCAGCGCTGTCATCAGAAATCACCATTAACAGATGAAAGGATAGTATGAGCTTATAGGACATTCAAACTAATGTTTTAATGAGAATATGAGATTGATCTGAAGAATGAATGCTGGATCAGATGCAGGTAATCACGAGTCGCTCGTCAAATCTCTCTCGCATCATACACTCGACTGATAATCATAATACTCTTTTAATACAGTAATACAATAAGCTTTTAATGCAGCAACTCAACATTCCTTCGTTACTAGTTCTAAAGTGACATTTTGGAATTAGTAAAGGAGGTTTGGGCTCAGCTGTTAAACTGACAACTTTAGATTTGAATCCGTGGCGGAAGGAAGTAGTAGAAGTTCTGCCAAAAGAGGGGTGAAAGCACTCCGTGTTTATTTAGATTTTATATTATTCTAATATAGCTAGAGAGGAGAGAGAGAGAGAGAGAGAGAGTAAATATATATATTCAATTATTTCCAAAGACAAAAACTTATATTAATTAATTAATTAATTAATTAAAACAATAATAAATAATAATAATTATTATATTACGATTATTATAAAACCGCTGGGGAAAAAAAAAACTGTATTGTATTTAATCATGCACATCGGTCCACATGAACTAGTATTTTTTTTGGGGCTTTTTTGGCTTTTTACAAATTAATGTTACCGTAAACAAAAGCTGAATTAGCTATAATATGAAAATACAAGTTTCACTTAAGACAAAAGTAAAAACATTTTGTTAGCCGATGTTTAATTTAGTTAACTACCTCTAAATAGTTGTTGAGCGATTATTGTGGAAAGTGACCACTCTAGACTGTGACTATGACTCTATGTCACACCCAAAACCAACATCATGTGAAGCCCATCATGTGCTGATTGAGTACAGTGACGAAGTTCATGGGTTCTGACACACACACACACACACGCACACATCAATATGAAATCCTAACACCCTGTGGCATGATCTGACCTAGGATCCACTTCTCTTAACCACTCAGTAGAGTTCATCCTCAAAATTGTGTCCGCGATCAATCTGCAAGCGCTCGGTTGCGTAAGCGGAGGCCTTACATAAGCTGTTTGTGTGCGGCCCATCTCAGACTCCCATCCGAGAGTGGCTCAGAGGAGACTGGACTCCAGAGGGGTTCCCTGTATACTTACACCTGTAACAACATGACACAGCGTAACCCTTCAGCCGAACCGTGTCTATATAGGCAACATTTCAGTTCTGAACATCCAGATTCCAACAACAGATGGCCAACAATGGACTAAAGATTATAAACGGCCATTGAAATGTAGCTGATCACAGTTTCCCAGAACATCTTCTGATCTCAGATTTTGTTTCTAAAAGCCTTAATGCTTTGAACCTAAAAAAAAAAAGCATCCTACTTATTACTGACAAATTTGTCACAGAAGTGTGAAATACTGTGTGTGTGTTCACATAGAAAATGTGTGGCATCACACGACACAAAGGTGATTTTCCTCCGAAACCTGTCACATGGTAACAAGCATCAAGAGAGAATGACAGAGGAAGGTGAGACCTCTGCCGAACTCATCATAGCTCCACATGTAATTAGTACATGCTAATTACACACCACTGAGGTTCAGTAGACTAGAGTAGCTTAAAGAATTAAGCTGTCAGGAATTTTATTTGAAAACATTTATTTGACATGTTCACAACATTACTCTGACATGTCAACTAATGGAGTTTGGGACAGGACTATATATTTTGCTTGGAGTTGCTTGCTTGATCGTGAACAAACCGCTAAAACAGGACTCACGCGTTGTTATTACAGACCTGTTTCGGAAGTGCTCGGTATAGGCTGCCCAACAAATGATTATTTTCATAATTGATTAGTTCAACGATTGCTAGTCAAGTCAAGTCACCTTTATTTATGTAGCGCATTTAACAATACAGATTGTGTCAAAGCAGCTTTACAGTATTAAATAGGAAAATAGTGTGTAGTAATGCAAAAGGACAACAGTAAACACTCAATTTGCAGTTAAAGTCAGTTCATCATTGATTTAGTGATGTCATCGTCCAGTTCAGTTTAGTTCAAATAGTATTTGTGCAATCAAGTCGACAATATCGCTGGAAATTAAGGGTCCCCGACCAAGCAAGCCAGAATGATTAATCGACTAATCGTCAATTATTTCACAGATTAATCAGCTTTGATCGATTATTCAGATTCGTTAAAATATTGCATATTCTATATATACATATAGAGCTGCATTATAGCAGGAAATAAAGTTGAAATTATAACTGAACTTGACACTGACACTGTTTTTTTCAAGCTGCTTGCTTTAAAGCAATCCTTTGCAGAAAGTGTTACATAAATAAACGTGACGTGACTGGAGCGCACAGCTGGTGCAGACATCCACATCACTATGATCCGATGCTTTCTTAACTGCTGTTTTCTCAGCGCTGTCATATTTGTTGTGTGTTTATTTCGGTATTGTAAGGAAAGTGCATAGCTTATATTTACATGTTCATCTAAACGGCGCTCTTAAAGCACTGCTTGTGTATATCAATCTTATTTTTACCCCTAACCAAAGAATAAAAAGTAACTTGCTTGTGATTATTGGGCCTTCACACATGACAGCATTTTCTGTGTGTAGTTCTGTAAAACTTTCCCACACTCTATGTCAGTCCTGTGTTCCCGTGTCTTGCGTTTTTCTCCCCATGGTCTCCCCATTACCTAGTTTCTCCCTCGTGTCAATTATGTTCATTTGTTTCAGCTGGGTCGGATCCAGCCCCTGAGCCGCTTCCGTGTCGGCTCAGCTCCAGTGCGGGCTCCAGTCCCTGAATCCATCCAGTGGGCTCCAGTCCCTTAATCCACTACGTGTCGGCTCCCCCCTAGTCTGCTCCAGTGTCGGCTCCAGCCCCTGAGTCCGCTCCTAAAAGGGCTCCAGTTCCTACATCCAGCCCAAGGAGGGCTCCAGTTCCCACGTCCAGCCCAGTGAGGGCCACTGTTCCCACATCCTGCCCACGGAGGAGTCTCAGAACCAATATTCACCATGAGTTTTATACTTGGGGGGGGGTGGGTTATAGGGACGTCTGCTAGAGATAAGACGATGTGCAGAGGGTGTGGGCCATGGCCTCCTGAGTTCCCTGCTCCGCCATGGCCCCCTGTGCTCCATGCTCCTCCATGGCCCCCTGGAGGTCTGCCGTCCCGTGTAGGTCTGTCCTGAGGGGCCTCCTGAGCGACCACCCCCCCTCCCCGTTGGACGCGCCTTCTGGGAGGGGGGAGTAATGTCAGTCCTGTGTTCCCCTATCTTGTGTTTTTCTCCCCAAGTTCTCCCCATTACAGCACACAACATATGCCTTTCACATAACCTTCCAAAGTATCATCTTTATCCAGTTCCTGCACTATTTCTCTTCAGAAATTAAATATGACAAAAATGTATCACTTAAATGTATCTTTATATTCTTTTAAAGTAGAGTTTTGTGAATATCTGAACCCCCTGACACAAATGTGGCAACCTATTGTTGTTTCATTCTCCACTGGTTTGTTGCTAGAGTTTTTCCTTCTCATCCATTTCTTGTTTGACCACAAAACAACACCTAGCATCAGTGCTGCCACCTTGTGGATCATCTAATCAGTGCAAAACAATTCAATGTGCATGTGTGTCTTGAGCATACAGAGAAAGCAAAGAAAATAGAAAAATCAGTCCAGCTTTAGTAAAGGAAGCAGTTGCTTAGTAGAAGCGTCCATTAGACAGTGGCCGGTTAGCAGTCTTTGCTCTGTTCCTCTTTCTCCAGCAACTCTCCAGTTATTTACAGCCATTGGGATTACACACACCATTCTCATTAATATTTTATTAGCTCACTTATAATTACAGCTGAGAAGGATGAATACAGTGGAACCAAGAGGACACGGGCAGAAATTGCTGTTTATTATGCAGTCACTGAGGAGGCATAACCAGTTAATGACTTGAACAACTTAAGCAAGAAACATAAATGATAAATGAGCCCATCTCATGAGGATGCCTGAAGGTGGTCTCCAAGAAACGAAATTCAAAGCGAGAGTAAAAATACGACTAAGAATGAGCAGGCTTGCAAAGACTGTGTTGATTGTTTTTTTCTCTAAATTAAATGGCTTTCAAACCTCTTACGGTAAGCAGATGTCCTGTTTTGCATGGGAAGGTCCTGTATTTCCCAGGAAACAGAGGACATCTGGCTACCCTAAAAGCTAGCTTAAAGTTTTCTGAAGAGCCAGACAAAAAGAGGTTTATCTGACTATTGCTCTATGCAAATCTGTGACGCCCTTAAATATCTAAACCGTTTAGAGAATACACAGAAAACACCCGCCCCACTGTCTGTTTTTTTAACTGATTTAATAGATCATTTTTCACGGCACAAAAATATCCATATACTCGTAAAAAATCTGTAAGGATCACAGTTGAGGAATTGCAGACATTAGTTGGTCTTGGGTTCAGAAAATCTCCAAAACATCAGACACCACCTACATAACCACAACTTGTTTGGGAGGGTTACTATAAAAAAGCTTTTGCTACCATCAAATAACAAACTCATGCACCTACAGTTTGCCAAACATTACTGGAACATTTAGTGGAACTCTTTAGAGAAATTAGGCCAAAAAAGCTTTTTGGAGACACAACTAGGAATGGATTTGGCACAGACAGAAGTTCTAACAGCTAAAAGGTCCCTGTGAAGTATACTGATGGATGTGTGGCGTATTTTTCATTCAAAGGCCCCCGGACAGCTTGTGAGGGGGAGACATGATATCATAAACTACCAGTACATGCTAACACTGCTGACTGACTATCAGGAAGCCTTGGCCATGGTTGAATCTTCTAGCAGAACAATGATCCAAAGCCCACCTCAAAATCACACAAACTCAAAATGAACACAAAAACGCTTCACTGACTAGAGAATCAAGGTTTCGCCAACCTCATCCAGTCTGCTGACTCAAATCCCACAGAAAACAAAGAGTGGCAATACTGTGTGATCATTTCCTTGGGTTTCACAGAAACAGAAATGTTATAGCTCCCCCTACTGGTTGACATGCAGTTCATGTGTATTGTAGGTACTGTACGCACACATGTACTGCATGGTCATTAAACTGATGGCTAAAAGAAAAACACCTGACAAACCATGACAGATGCAACACGAACCGGAAATCACCAATATCTCATAGTGCAACATAACAATTTTTCAAGGATATCCATTTTTGTGTTCCATGAAAGCCCAAGGGTTAGTTAAAATTATAATAATAATTATATACCTTAACCCTAATAGTACATACACTTTCCAAAGCTAAATTATAACGTACATCTACACAATACAGTCCTAAAAAGTTAGTTTTCTCCTTTTGTTTTCAATGCACGAGTCAGACCACCTTTAAAACTAGTAGTCCTCAAAAATTGGTCACAGGTCTGTTCTGATTGCAGACAGCAGGGGGAAAACAACACTAAAAGCAAATAATAACATGCAACTAACCATAAAATAATGCACTGGCAGGATGGGAAAATAAACTTATGAACATTTAAAAGGGACAAAAAAATCCCATGTCTTTTAGCATTTTTGTTTACTTTTGTGTGACAAGCAATTTTACTTCTGCATTGTGTCCACACTCGATGTCTAATGTAAAATCAGGGCACTAAAGCAAAGAAAATGGTGAAAACAGCAAGTGCTGATGAATATTTTCTGTGAATAGAAAGTTCAGAAGAACTTTTAAATTAAACGAATGTATCCTTGGGGAATAAAAGTATTCATTCTTTACAAAATCTTACCGACCCCCAACTTTTGAACGCTAGTGTATATTAAATGTGAATGAAACTTTAATCCACCTTTGCAGCATCAGTATGGCAGGACATGGAATAACCAGACTCACTTGGCAAGCTTCGTTTCAATCTGCTGGCGGATCTCCTGGCGTTCCTGATCACTGCGCACAGGGAAGATGTTCCTGTCCTCCAGCTCCTGTTTGCTGGGTCTGTTACACAGCTTTACTGCCAGAAGCTCTTTTCTTATTCGTCGTGGAAGTGTACCTGCACAGACCCAAACATATGTTCATATGATCATTTATGAGGGTTATTAAAATGCCCAACAAGAAAGGCCAGGATGTTCTAATACGGTATATTCAATATACTGTGTCTATATACGGTGGGGCAAAAAATTTAGTCAGCCACCAATTGTGCAAGTCTCCCACTTAAAAAGATGAGAGAGGCCTGTAATTTTAATCATAGGTATACCTCAACTATGAGAGACAAAATGAGAAAAAAAATCCAGAAAATCACATTGTAGGATTTTTAAAGAATTAATTGGTAAATTCCTCGGTAAAATAAGTATTTGGTCACCTACAAACAAGCAAGATTTCTGGCTCTCACAGACCTGTAACTTCTTCTTTAAGAGGCTCCTCTGTCCTCCACTCGTTACCTGTATTAATGACATCTGTTTGAACTCGTTATCAGTATAAAAGACACCTGTCACAACCTCAAACAGTCACACTCCAAACTCCACCCTGGCCAAGACCAAAGAGCTGTCAAAGAACACCATAAACAAAATTGTAGACCTGCACCAGGATGGGAAGACTGAATCTGCAATAGGTAAGCAGCTTGGTGTGAAGAAATCAAATGTGGGAGCAATTATTAGAAAATGGAAGAAATACAAGACCACTGATAATCTACCTCGATCTGGAGCTCCACGCAAGATCTCACCCCGTGGGGTCAAAATGATCACAAGAACTGTGAGCAAAAATCCCAGAACCACACGGGGGGACCTAGTGAATGACCTGCAGAGAGCTGGGACCAAAGTAACAAAGGCTACCATCAGTAACACACACTGCGCCGCCAGGGACTCAAATCCGGCAGTGCCAGACGTGTCCCCCTGCTTAAACCAGTACATGTCCAGGCCCGTCTGAATTTGCTAGAGAGCATTTGGATGATCCAGAAGAGGATGGGGAGAATGTCATATGGTCAGATGAAAAAAAAATAGAACTTTTTGGTAAAAAAAATCAACTTGTCGTGTTTGGAGGAGAAATAATGCTGAGTTGCATCCAAAGAACACATTACCTACTGTGAAGCATGGGGGTGGAGACATCATGCTTTGGGCCTGTTTTTCTGCAAAGGGACAAGGACGACTGATCCGTGTAAACGAAAGAATGAATGGGGCCCTGTATCGTGAGATTTTGAGTGAAAACATCCTTCCATCAGCAAGGGCATTGAAGATGAAACGTGGCTGTCTTTCAGCATGACAATGATCCCAAATACACCGCCCAGGCAACGAAGGAGTGGCTTCGTAAGAAGATTTCAAGGTCCTGGAGTGGCCTAGCCAGTCTCCAGATCTCAACCCCATAGAAAAATCTTTGGAGGGAGTTGAAAATCAATGTTGCCCAGCGACAGCCCCAAAACAATACTGCTCTAGAGGAGATCTGCATGGAGGAATGGCCAAAATACCAGCAACAGTGTGTGAAAACTTGTGAAGACTTACAGAAAACGTTTGACCTATGTCATTGCCAACAAAGGGTATATAAAAAAAAAGTATTGAGATGAAATTTTGTTATTGACCAAATAAGTATTTTCCACCATAATTTGCAAATAAATGCTTTAAAAATCCTACAATGTGATTTTGCGATTTTGTGATTTTTTTCTCATTTTGTCTCTCATAGCTGAGGTATACATATGATGAAAATTACAGGCCTCTCTCATCTTTTAAGTGGGAGAACTTCCACAATTGGTGGCTAACTAAATACTTTTTTCCCCACTGTATAAATATATTATGGTATGAATATAAATACTTATTACAGTGAGAAACACCCAAAACAAAAGCACTAAAACTGAAAATATAAAAATATAATCATTTAAATATTACACTATTGACTGAATTGGAGCTGTATTCCAATATATTAATAAATACTATAATAGTTTATAAATAATGCTAAAATAACACTGATCCCAAATCTCAGTTTGAATCCCCAATTTTGTTTTATTAAACAGATACTTTACAAATATTGTTAAGTAGCTAATGTAAAAAAAAAAAAAAGAAGATTCTTATATAACACTGATGTCCACAATCAGCACAAATTAACTGACCAGAGATGACGGACTCGTTCCAGCTGTCCTGGTCGCTGTAGTATTCATCCAGACGCATGTTCTCCTTGTTCTCTTCGGCCTCTTGTTTGTTCTGCACCTCTTCGCTCGGCTCATTCTCAGTGCTGGCGGGGCGGGACAGCCGTCCATCCGAGCGCCGTCTGGGTGAGCTACGGATCTCCTTACCATGGAAACTATGCAAAAGCATAAATGTGCATGTAAAAAATGACTGAAAAAATGGTTAATGCATCTGAACTCCCTGACTGTGTTTGATTTCCCATACTGTCTCATCTGAGGGTTAAATGCAGTTAAATCTACCATGTTTATACCTGAGAAGTCACACTAGAGGAATAGTATGTGAGAACCCAACCGGTCAGCAGTCAATCGTCTCAAACATGTTGTGATGCATTTTATAATAGCAAGGTGCCATCATTAAATGGCCACATGCATAAATTATGTTTTAAAAAAATTATGGAAGATTTTCAATGCACAATGACACATTACTGTTTAATAACATTTGGGGTCAGAAACTTTTGTTGCTTTTGTTGTTGTTGTTGAAGAACATTAATACTTTTATTCAGCAAAGACACATTAAATTAATCAAAAGTGACTACAAATTATCATTTCTATTTCAAATAAATGCTATTCTTTTGAAGTTTCTATTCATCAAAGAATTCTGAAAAATAAAACTAATGATTTCCATGAAAACATTCGGCAGCACAACTGTTTTCAACATTGATAAAAATCAGAAATGTTTTTTGAGCAGTAAATCAGCATATCAGAATGATTTCTGAAGGATCATGTGACACTGAAGACTGAGGTAATGATGCTGAAAATTCAGCTTTGATCACAGCAGTCAGTTACAGTTAAGGATACTGCATAGAAAAACGCTATTTTAAATCTAATAATATTTTTGTATTTTTTTGGTCAAATAAATGCAGTTCTGGTGAGACTTATTTTGAAAAACATTCAAATATCTTACTGACCCCAACCTTTGAACAGTAATGTACCTATCATGTGACTACATATCACAAAATTCATATGAAATACAGAGTTCTGGCATGAAACTCTAGATGGAGCAGTCCAATAGGTACTCAGTCTGACCCAAATGTATGCTATATGGGGTTATTTCATATATGTTATATGTACAGCAGCAGTATTTCTTACATGCTCACAGCAGCATGTTGTGGATGTATTGGCAGTAGCAAGTCTCGGTACTTGCTCTGCCGCAGCAGCAGCACAGCAGATCTATTCTGCCAAGACCAAATAGATTAACATTGTCATGTACATTACCATGCCAATCCCTCCGAGAGTTGTCATGACAGAAATAAATTTATGGGCTTTAATGAAAGAGTAGGAATCTGGATAAATGATTCCTGAGGACGGTCCCGCGTGTGAGTGTTCACCTGTACTGCCGGTGTTTGGCGGCCAAGCGAACGGTTGCAGTTCCTCGATGATCAGTAGGCGGTGCATCAGACCTAAGTGAGGGGAGCCGGTGGGGGTGGAGATCCTGCCCCGCAGGGCATCTTTGGGCAGGGTGAAGTTCCTGGGCAGCGTGGCAGGAGCGGGCCTGCTCTGATTAGAGTGGGTACCTAACGGACAAGAGCAAAAATAAAAACTGTTGTGACTAATTTAGTTTCATTATTACTTAAAACAAGCACTCTTCTGGAAAAATCTAGAACACAACCCACACCGTCTACTACATCGATCTGATAATTGATACGGACCACTGTCGAGGGCTGCCAGTCGAGTAAGTAGCCCTTCACACACGCCCCGCCGACCCGCTTTGGCTGGAGGAGTGTGGACTTCTCTGAGTGGCGCCTTTTCTTTTTTCTGCTCATGGCACTCAGGGGCCTCAGGGGGCCCCACACTGGCCCCTCTGTTCGAGGCATCAACACAGGACTGCTCCTCATCCTCACTTTGTTCAAGTTCCCCTTCTGTGTCTATCATCTCTGTGGCGTCTCGCGCTGTAAAGAGATCAGGCCAGAAAAGAGCATTCTGTAATCTCTGCCGCCACCTAGTGCTAATTCACTTGCCATTTCTTTGTAATTGTTACAATTTTGTTAGCAATTTCTAAATTAAAACTGTTTATACACTCATTTTTTCCTCAGTGTCAGTATCAAGATGACATGAACCTATTTTGCTTCCCTCATGACGTCATACACTTACAATGACAAACCAGATATTCCACAACAATAAATAAAAATAAGTAAGAAAGAAATCATATGAAAATTGTTTTGTCCATTAGTGAGTTCGCAGGCATTGTGGCCCCACCGGGCATCTAATCCTTTCCATGGCCTAGTTTGGGCTTTTGGACCGGACTGCACTTGAAAAAACTTCACGCCCGCGGCTACCTTCCTTTACTTCTAAAAATAATGTTCTCTGTCAGAAATTGCTAAAAAAAACTTTCCAAATACTCGCAGACACCCCAGAGACGACAAATGACACATTGAATTACATTTTGAAGTAGAAAGATTTAAGTATTTCCTTGTATAACATTTCAATAATCCTTTTTTTATTACAAACTTGGAAAAACTCAAGTGGTCTTGGTCAAGTTCACCACCAAGCATAAATTTAAAAAAAATTTTGTTAGAAAACACTGACAACAGTGATAGAGTAACAGCATCAATTTTCACTCCATGTTGGCTCTCAGTCATCCGTTTTGCAGAAGGCCCTGCGTTCACGGATCCTGACCTGCAGACAGATTGTCCTCATCAGACCCGAGATCCTCGGTGTTGCTGGCCAGCGGAGCCATGGGCTCGTCCTCGCGCTCCTCTCCGTCAGACTCGTCCAGCGCTGGGGCTCCTGCCTCGTCTGGACTCATGCCACACGCCAGGCCAGACTCTGCAAGCACGGGAAAAACGGCTGTCATCACGTTCTCATAAAAGCCTCCTAACTCTGCTGGTGGTCAGACAGGAGCAGGTGATCTCGCTAACGTTACGCCTGCACGCTGCTGCTGACAGCGGGGAGCTGAAGAGTGATGTTTCTCACCCATGCCAGCCTCTGCCAGGCCCTTCCTGACAAGATCATCATGATTCTGCCTGCTGGGCACTTTCCTCTCCAGCCCTGCAGATACCATCAGATAGAGTCAAATATAGATCTCACTGAACACAAACACAAACACTACAGTCCTTCAGTCTCTAAATCAAGCAGTAGATACTGAGAATCAATTATAAAAATCAACGCTATCAAAATTTATTTATTGCATGTGATAAATTAAAAATGTTTAGCAATGTAAAAAAATGTTTAACACCATTAACACATTTATTCAATTTGACATTGGAACTCTTTTATTCAACAAACAATAAGCAATCAAATTAAAGGTCAAGCTTTATTTAGAAAAAAAAGGAACAACTAAAGACTGATATCATAGACATTTTTATAATAAATATACATCTTTCTAGTTATGTCAAGCTCTAAAATATTTTATCTGATAGAAACTGCAATCTGTGAGAAAATAATTATAATAATGATTAATGAGTAAATAAGTATTATTCCACCATTATTACCAATGAATTGTAATTACTTTTCTGGTAATTTGGGATTACAGGGTTTTAAAATAATAATAATAATCCTCTATTATTATATTCTTTTCCCAAACCCTGTAATCACAATTTCTTATAAGTATTATTAAATATGCTTATTATATATTACCTAAACCTTGTAATCACAAATTCCCAAAAAGTCATAAACCAGTCATTGGGTAATAAATGTAAAATAAACCGGATCATAGTTTTCATTAAAACGTTGTAATTGTGGAATTTATCATTGTAATACTTTAGATTATTTAAATTACATTATTATTTATAAAAAAAACAATCTCAGACATCTAAGCAATATGTTTAAATAATATGTTTTAAATAAATATTTATATAAACATCTAAATATTTAATAAAAAATTGGCACTCTTCGTTTCTGTACATTAAAAATGTCAGAAAAGTTGAGAAACTTTGCTCTAGGTCTTGTAGCTTTAATTAAACGGTAAAATTATTACACTCAATTTCACTTATTATCCTTATTTCATTTTTCTTCCTCATTTTATTAAAGGAATGATCAGTGTTCAATACAAGTTTATGTCAATTGACAACATTTTGGTGTATTTAAAGGGAAGTTACCCAAAAATGAAAGTTGATGGTTTATCTGCTTACCCGCAGGCATGACCAAAGATGTAGGTGAGTTTGTTTCTTCAGTAGAACACATATGATTTTTAAGTCCAACTGTTGGAGTCTGTCAGTCGTATAATGCATGGCAATGGTAACAAAATCTATGAGAGTACAAAAAAGATGCACAGACAAATCCAAATTAAACCCTGCGGCTCGTGACGACACACTGATGTCCTAAGACACGAAACGATCGGTTTGTGCCAGAAACCAAACAGTATTTATATCATATTTTACCTCTAATATACCACTATGTCCAACTTCCTTGACCGCTCACGGCATCCGGTGCGTGAGGTGTGTACACGCTCTGGCGTCGTTTACGCAAGCGCTGGAAGCGATCTCTCGCGCGTATACGTCACTCATTTTTTACACAGTGCACAGTCATTGTAGGTACGACGGTTAATCAAAATGGTACTTACTTGCGCTTATCTGGATTGTTCAAACCGACTTAAAACTAAAAGATTACGTTCTCTAACGCGAACTCATTCGGGAGTGGTGACTTTCCACGTATTCCCAACTTCTGAGCCTGCTCGCCTGAAGTTATGGTTGATTGCTCTTCGGCTGGATATCAACACATCCATTAACGTATACTACGCCAGAGCGCGTACACACCTCACACACCGGATGCCGTGCGCGCGTTCAAAGACATAGTGGTGTATTAGAGGTAAAAAATTATATAAATACTGTTCGGTTTCTGGCGCAAACCGATCGTTTCGTGTCTTAGGACATCAATGTGTCGTCACGAGCCGCAGGGTTTAATTTGGATTTGTCTGTGCATGTTTTTTTTACTCTCATAGATTTTGTTACCACTGCCATGCATTATAAGACTGATAGACTGCAACGTTTTGAGTTAAACATCTTCGGTTGGGTTCTGATGAAGAAACAAACTCATCTACATCTTGGATTGCCTGAGGGTGAGTGAATTAACAGCAATTTTTCATTTTTGGGTGAACTATCCCTTTAATAAGGAAAACGTTTTTGACTAAACAAACAGCTTTTACCTGTTACTCATCAGTTTCTGACAGTCTATCAGTTCATGCACTTGGTGAGGATTTTTCAGAGTATTTCTGCAGATTATATTACACCAGTAGATGTGTTTATGACTGAGTCACTGATTCACTCATTCAACCAGTTTAGACTCATTCAGGGAAAAAACACTACTATTCTGCTTAGAAATGATCAGCACTGTGGACAAATAAAGACAAAGTAAGTTGCACTATTTTACTGTTTAAAATGTAAGTTACTCAGTATTGACTTCTTGTTTATTGAACTGTAGGCATTGTAAGAACTGTAAAGAGCTGTAGAACTGTAAGACATTTTCCCCTGCTGATATTTAAATTAATCACACTGTTGCTTGAATGATTTTTCTTACATTTAGCATTAACCTGTCAGAATCTAGAAATGGAACTATTAATTTTATTACTGAAATTATAGTAATATATTGTAATAGCATGAAAGCTGAAATGCTTTTTCTAACTCACCTGTAGAGCCCTGTCTCAGTTTTTCATTTTTCTTTTTCCTCCACTTCCAGGGCTTGAAGATGTGTCCCAGGCTGGCCAGTTTGCTGTTGCGGCGGATGGGGGGAGTTCTGACCCCTGACACCAGACAACCGGAGTGAAGCGCTCTGTGCTGGTCCATCACATCTACAACAAAACACAGACCAGCAGAAACGTGCTGAACCTAAAGCTGTCCACTCCTGATATTAAAGGGGTAGTTCACCCCAAAATAAAAATTATGTCATTCATTACTCACCCTCGTGTCGTTCCAAACCTATAAGCCATTCGTTCATCTTCGGAACACAAATTAAAATAATTTACCACCTACTACGCGAATAGCTTCGTAAAATTAGGGTTGAACCACTGATGTCACATGGACTATTTTACTGATGTCCTTACTATGTTTCTGGGCCTGTGAACATTTGAGTTGCATTGCTGTCTATGGGAGGGTCAGAGAGCTCTCGGATTTCATCAAAAATATCTTAATTTGTGTTCGGAAGATGAACGAAGGTCTTATGCTTTTGGAACGACACGAGGGTGAGTAATTAATGACAGAATTTTCATTTTTGGGCGAACTATCCAAGCAGTGTTAAGTCGCTGGGGTATATTTGTAGCAATAGCCAACAATATATTGTATGGGTCAAAATTATTTTTTTTTTTTTATGCCAAAAATCATTACATTAAGTAAAGATTGTGTTCTATGAAGATATTTTGTAAATTTACTACCGTATATCAAAACTTAATTTTTGATTAGTAATATGCATTGCTAAGAACTTAATTTGGACAACTTTAAAGGAGATTTTCTCAATATTTTGATTTTTTTTGCACCCTCAGATTCCAGATATTCAAATAGTTGTATCTCGGCCCAATTATCGTCCTATCCTAAACCATGCATCAATGGGAAGCTAATTTATTCAGCTTTCAGATGATATATCAATCTCAATTTTGAAAAATTGACACTTATGATTGGTTTTGTGGTCCAGGGTCACATATCTGTCAGAAGAGCTTTTTTAGCAAATATTTAGTAGATATTCAGTCTCATCCACTGACTAGTTCATAATGCATGAGAAGTAAATAAACATACTGTATATACAGTACGTTCATAAGTCATAAAACATATGTAAACACACACAGCACAGAACTGCATTTCTGAAGTGTTTTTTAATCTGATTTAGAAAACAGTTTTTTTCCCCTGTTGATTAAATTATTTCAGGTCTACCCCCCTTCTTTCAATCTGATCGAGCTTTCTCTTGGATTGAGCTCATCTGGATCGATTGAGGTTTTTACATGAAGGCTTTTCAGTCTGATTGAGCCATCAATCTGATTACTAATGGATTAATTGGGTGCATGTAAATGTAGCTACTGACTGCATCACAAAACATTTTGGATGCAGTTCACACCAGTATTTGAAGTTGTCCACTTGACATCAGAACACCTGGGACAGATGTTAATAACAGCTGCAAAAGGGGCCAATGATATTCTCTGGGGAGTGAATGGTGTCTGCATACAGCAACAAGGCCTGTGTCGAATCTCAGGACACATGGCTGAGCATTTGCTGGGCCAACAGCATTTGTTTACCACAGCATATGGGTCATCTCCCCGAAGGCAAAACATTAGTTTCCATTCAAAAGCTAAAGAAACACTTGAAAAACTGACCAGAAATGGATCTGTTACTCTGAAAAGTTCTGTTGTTATTTACTCAACCTCATGTTGTTCGAAACCTCGATGATATTCTTCCTTCCAAAGAACACAAAAAGAGAAATTGTGAAAAACCTATATGCTGCTCTTTCCCCTTTCGTTAAAAAAGGACTAAAACAAGATGAAAAACAGCACAAAAGCAGTGCATTATAGCCTCCTGAGTCCCAGATATGGAGTTTTTGTCTCTGTAGAGGACATGATATGTTAGCGAATTGGTCTTTAAAGATGGCTGATAATAATTCAGTGATAAAATTGTAGAAATATGATAATATTCTGCAATTATCATTTAAATCTGATTAATTTTCAAATTGTTTGTCATAAATCAGCATCTTAGGAAAATGTTATGGGGTTTCAAATCAAAATATGACTTTCTGTTATAATTGTATACATGTCCACTGTAGAGGACACTGGGACTAAACAATTAATGTTTTATTATGCATTTTGGAAGACAAACATGAATAGGAAAATATATCATAAGTTTCTTAAATTATTACTCCCATTATTACACTTGTTTTTTTCAACATGCTGTCCCAACAGCACATTAATATGCATCCTTAAACAAATTTTGGCATAAAAAATCCTGAAATCTAAAAATTGATTGGTCCAAAAAATCCATTGTCTTTGCCTTTTAATGTCCCTTTATTTGTTTATTTTTTTAGAAAAACTGAGTCCTGGTGTCCTCTACAAAGGACATAGAATAAAATGTGAATAAAATATATTTTTTCAAAAATGTTTTTTTTCTCTATTTGTTTCTTATGCTCCAACCAATGTAATGACAAAAACAAAAAAACATTTCACAAAGCTTTTTTTTCTGGTTCTCCGAAGGATATTACAAGTCTTTTGAAAACCTACAATAGCACTGTTTAAGGGAGAGACAGAAGGCAATCACAGAAGATATTGCACATTTTCAAGCATGCTGTGTGAAAACACATGGAACCAAGTTTGACACTAATTATTCCAAACGCCGTTGGTTCTTACTGTTACGGGGCTGACAAGACGTGAGACGTGCAGATCCATGTGCAAGCTTTAATAAGCAGAGAGGTCAGAAACACAGGCAACAATGGCAAACAGGTATATGGTGGACAAAAACACAAGAATAGTCCAAGGGCTAGCGTAGGTCAACGATCGGCAAACAGAATCGCAAGGGCGAGACTAGAGGGATAAATCCAGGAAAACAGGCAAAGATCAGAAACCGAGAAAACAGACAAGGCAAGACTAGGCTAGGCTAGGGCAGGGTAAACTGACAGCTTCCTTAGTTTAAGATATCAAACATAAGCGCTAAACATCTCGGCAGTTAGAAGGAGTGGATGGAGGGTTAAATAGTGAGTGAGTGATATGAAACCGCTGTGTGCAATCAGTGAAACAGCTGTGTGCAATCAGTGCAATGAATGATGGATATTTAAACAGTGTTTAGTGCGAGAGTCAATGAAATTGGAAAGGGTGACCTCTGGTGGCTAGCAGACGGAAGTTCATGGACCGGATACGTAACACTTACTAGTCACATGACTGATCAAGACACGGCAAGTCCAGCTTGGCAGCTCATGTTCATTGTATGCTCAATCATACGCAAAAGAGCATGTCACTCAAATAAAGAGCCACCGGTTTCTTTAACTTTCTGCAGATGTCCAATTCACAGGTGAATCCTGTTCTGTGGACACACAGCATCGCATTATGTCTGTCTCACATGGTCTGCGCAGACACCAACACACAAACAACTGACTGTTTTAAAAGGCCGTCCTGAATTAACCACGGAAATCAATTCAGTCCTGTAACTCAAGGCACAAACTGACCAACTCCAAATGCACACTGACTTCCATACGTCAATCTAGCAGACAGGCTGGCACCGGATGAGTCCGTCTCAAACCCCATCAAACTCGTGACAAGACCCTTTGAGTAAGAGCTAGAGGGTCCAGCATAATGAGGCAGCGCTGCGCCGGAGCAGGAATAGAAGCATCTCTCCTACACAGTCTGGCTGAGATGGAGAGCTGACACCTCAGGAAGAGTGCAGATGAACCGTGGGCAGCGCTGAGAGCTTCTATCTCTGTCTGTTTCTTCCGTTTGTCACACCTAAAACAGCACGAAAATGAAAAGACAACAACAACAACCAACACCTGTTTATATCAGAAGGAATAGTGATGGACTAATCCTCAACAATCCTTTCTTTAGATAATATGTGCAGAGCTCCCATCATTATACTAGATCAGGGGTGTCCAACCTTGATCCCTGATTTATATAAATACAATATGATATAAATGAGATATTTTGGGGTGTGTTCCCCATAGTATAATGCAACATTGGAAAAAAGCAAAGCCACTGGAAGGCAAGCATGTTTAACACTACACAATACCTTAGTTGGGACCTATACTGTATGTAGATTTATGTAGCGTCTGGACCACTCAAACACACAATATATATTTTGTTAGCTAGATTTCACAAATACACAACATTATTGTCACACCCCAGGGACTCTGAAGGACCTGTTTCATGGTACCCATACATTTTACAACCTTGTGGAATGCGAGCAACTCTCGCTGCATTCTCCCGAATCAAGAGCACAAATGCACAGTGAAATTGACTTTTCTACTAATAATTCATTGAAAAACCTGTCTTGAATGGCACACATATTCGTCAGGCATTTGTAATAATCTGTTGGATTATAGACTTTGTTTATCCATTCTTACCGCTACCACTCATTCATTTAACCTTACATATAGCTTGTTTAGTATTTATGAATTCGCCTTCTGATGATCTAAAGAAGATTGTATATTATATGTTGGTACATAGCAATATATTAGTGTCCTGAGAATCTTTATTATTTTTGATTCAAGTTCCAGATACTAAAGTACCATGTTTCCACACAAAGAGTCCTAAAACTCCCCAGGATCTCAAAACGCCCACTTGGGATTCCGTCTTTTCTCATTGGATAAGCCCATCTTGAGAGGCGCGGATCTTCTCCGACCTTAAAGGCATCACACCATGTGACCCGCCCAGAGTCGGTGGTTCAGTTAGATTCTAAGATGAAGATGTGAGCAAACGCTCCAGGACATCCTAAGTTTTGTGCCAGGCTTCGGCCTTGACTTTTCCAATCACCAAGATTCTCTGACTCAAACTGGTTCTTTTTATCAACTAATTTCAGCAAGATCTTGGTCCTTAAGATTGCATCAGGAATCTCTTTCAGACAGCCGGGACTCGCAAGTATCAAACTTAGTCTATATTAATTGATACATTTAGTATCAGTTACACCTTTTTACAAAGTTTGTTTGAACTAAGAATCTGACGTATCACTCAGGTGTAGATCTGCTGAATATCAAATGGTACCATAACTTCATATTCTTATTTCTCTTCTCTGTCGAGCTAAACCTTGAAACCTTTCCTTACCAACTTTAGGTGTGTGTGTGTGTTTGTGTATGTGTATGTTAGACCAGTTTGTGTGTTTGTGTGTGTGTGTTAGACCAGTTTATGTTTTTATGTAGTATGTTGGACTAGTTTAAGTGTTTATGTAGTTAATAAAACTTTACTTGTATCACACTTCACGTGTTCATTGTTTGCTCATAACCGGAGTCACTAATCATGCCGATTTACGCTACAAGCTTTGTAGAATTGTACAGTAAGAAAGTTATTTCCCTTAACCAGGAAATTAACGTTCTTAGAATTGACAAGACAGTTGACCCTGAGAGGTAAAGTAAATACTTACAGCGGATCTAAAATATTAATAGTTAATTATAACTAGTTATGGTTAATTATTCATATTTCACATTAGCTGATTCGTTACATTTACCTTGATAATCTATCAAGGTAAAAATGTTATTTTTAAGAGAAGTTATTTTTACATGGTTCCAAACACAGATGCTTTTATTTTTTATTTCTCTGAAACACAAAAGGATGCTTTTCAAAGAACGATGCCATTGTGGGTTTATGTCATACACTGAAAAATGTTAAACAACCATATTTGAAGTGCATTTTTATATTGGTCAGATCAAAAGTTTAAACTTGTTTTGTTCAGTTTGTCTAAAAGCAAATAAAACTCCCCATAAGAAATACAATAAAATACTATTGTAATTAGTCACTTGTTAGTACATAACAAAAAATATGATGCATATTTAAAAAAATAAAAAAGACATCCTAATAAACATTACAGTGCTTTCAAAGTTGTCTTTATTTGTAGTAAATACAGAATCCACCTGACTGTAATAAGCATTTAGAGTGGCAGACAGCAAAACCACAGCAACAACATAATGTTACCATTATAGTTATCATTCTTGGTATTAACTACATAGCACGGTGAGTCTTAATACATTTCAGCATTAGTGTGAGTGTTAGTAATAGCTATGCTTGCATTAGCAAGCACCATAAAATATGTAATCAGTAATGTAAAACAAACAATACAATAATTTGATGCTTCATTTAGTCTAAGCCTATAATGGTCCATACATCACACACTGCTCTGGTGAATCAATGCAATCAGAAGAGCACACAATTTCTGTAGTTTCGAGGCTGATATCAAAGAATTGTTGACGGAAATAAAATTGCATTTTCAAATTTATAATGCTAAAGGCGGTGCGGCTAAATATTATCACAGTATGTGGTAAAGCATGGCAGCATGTGGGTGATGGGATGGAGTGTCACTGTAATATTAGTGGTGGAAAGGAACACAATCCCCTTCCGCCTAACCTCTCCTTTGAAAAAATATATATATATTTATTTCGACTACAGCTTCCACTGCCATTAAACTTGTTAAAACAGCCATAACAAAATCATGTATGTTTGTCTACAGTTATTCATGCTGAATGTAGTAGCCGTGCTGTGTATTACGCTCAACAAACTGTGCATTAATGTCAGGCATCTATATAACAACTCAGCAGTATTGCTATCGCATGTAAAGTTTCTATAGAGAGCAGAGGATGCAATGCAGCTTCGATTTTTCCAAGATGCCGGTGTGGTGCTGTCAGACAGAGCCCAGGCAATGTAAAGCAGGTCAGCTGTTCATGTCTTACTAAACCAGCAGTGCAGAATCCAGGTCAAGCCTTTTAGTTACCGCAGCTAAAGCACAACCCAGGGTCAGAGCGCCGTTGCCATGACGACTCCTCCGGATGCTGCAGCGCAGCATCACTAACGGGGGTTGCTGGGTGGATGGGGAGGCTGTTGCCACGCAGAGCGACTAGAAACCCTCGAGAGCCAATCAGAGTCGAGCGGCACGGAACACACACCAGACATCCCTCTATTTATAATTTCTAGATGTTGTTTTGAAGAATTTATTATGGGATGCTCAGAAGCCACTGGAGTGAAAACATAAACATATTTTGCGATATAGAGACATATGCATGGAAAAATCGATGAGTAAACCCCACGCGATGAACCCCTACACGGCTTTCCCTGAATTATGAATGTGATTTGGTGCTTTCTGTTCTCCCTCTGCATGCTGCTTGAGTGTTTCATAACATCTGCACAGGACCTCTTCTGCTATTAGACCGCGAGAAAATAAAGCAAGAGGAAGTTCTTCAACAGGAACCAACACAAAACGACTCATGCCAAATCTTTCCCTTGACCATGAAAGCATGTGTAATAATGGTTGTAATGGATTTTTCACCCTCCTTATTAAGGCTTGAGTCTCCCACACATCTCACCAATGGTATGTACTCTTTTTGCACATAGCCTAGGAATACAATAATCTATACATTTCAACAATATTTGATGTTCCATAGGTTCGTTCAAAGGTAAAATTAGCGAGAGTGTGCAAAATAGCCCTGCACACTTAGTACAATATTTAGCATATTACTTGATTATTAGGCACCCTGAAAAGTCAGAAAAGTCATTTTTCACACCTGAATTGGATCATACCACTGACGTTACCTGAGAAGTAAATACGCTAGAAAACCTGTTGCATGGAGAAAGCAAAACTTAAGGAAAGTGTACGTGCACATGTACAGTTAAGTTGAATGATAATGTTTACTGTCTTTAACATATTAATGCTTTTTAAAATGAATGCATGCAGCAATCTGTTTGAAATATCCACAAGTTTGTCAACCACACTGAAATAAGAGCGTGTGGTTTAGATGCAGGCAAGATGTTTTCATTAGAATTACAGTTAGAATAACAAACTATTCACAATGAAATAGTACGAAAATGTATCTTTGCAAGAATATGACCTACATGCTGAAAATCTTTCAGACACGAGAGAGGATGCTAATGTGAATGTGCACACAGATGATGACAGTTCAGACTATTCACTGTGTTACAGCTGTACTCAGTCTACCATATTTGTAAAGGCATCTTTAATTTTTAAAGGGGTCATCATATGATGCGATTTCAATTTTTCCTTTCTCTTTGGAGTGTTACAAGCTCTTGGTGCATAAAGAAGATCTGTAAAGTTGCAAAGACTAAAGTCTCAAAACCAAATAGATGTTCTTTATCAAAGTTAAGACTCTTCCCCCCTAAAACTGCTCGTTCTAACACGCCCCCACATATCTACCTCACTATGTGGGAAGATTTGCATAACGCCGCCCAAATGTTCACGCAAAGAAAGAAGGCGTAACTTTTATTCTCGCAGTAGTATTGTTGCTGCCGCCGCCATGTCGTGAAGGCGCTGTGTGTTTCGTTGTGAAAGCGAAACTACTTTGTTTGGCCTTCCAAAAGAGGATGATACCTGCTTTGTCATGCCTGGAGCTGATCCGTGCTGGTCGCTGAGGAAATACAACAATGGAGTCCAGCCCGGGATCGTCACATGTGGTTGCCGCAAGCCCTCCGGACGCTCCTTTGTTGAATCCGCCGGCCGTGCCGTTCTCAAGCCCGCCGCCTCTGTTCACTCAAGGCCGCCGTGTGTGACGCTTTTTTGTTGTGAAAGCAAACTTCTTTGTTTGGTCTTCCAAAAATGGACACGACTAGAGATCAGTGGTTAAGTTGTATTTACGACACTGTTCCGGAACAGTTCAACCCATATATTCAGATGTTTGCAGCACATTTTATGGAGGACTTTTATGGTTTCCTGATCCTGGGAGAGTAGACTACAATGCCGGCTGTTCACAGACTGTAAGTACGTTTTTTATCTTTAAAGAGTTTTTATATTTTATATTTTTTATATTTAAAGCGAGTTTTTTGGGCAGTGTAGAGTAGGGCTTGTTGTTTGTCATTTCTCCGATCACAAATGCAGACATGGTTTTATGTTTACGCGGCAACGCAACATCTAAAAAGACCGTATAAGTCATTATAATCCATAATCATGTCCCCACTGGATGCAACGAATGCCTCGCTTATAATGGGTTTTCATGTTTTTGAATCATCGCTCCGGCCTGACAGGGCATCATCACAGTATGGTAGGGGCGTAACATTTCCGTCACACGCTTATAATATAATAAATAAAGTTATTTTTAGCAACATCATATGACCCCTTTAAAGTACATTTTTTCATCACATTCCTTAAAGTTTTGGCTACAAATATTATTAGACATTTCTAACCTTACTGTTCATGAAAAAAAACATACTTTAAGGGGTAAGTTGTCACAAATTCAACCTGCCATTAAAGGGACAGCTCACCTAAAAAGGGAAACACTGTCATCATGTTGTTTCATGACTCTTTCTTTGCTCTGTGCAGCACAACGGTTTTTTTTTTGAAGAATATGCTAATATTGTAATAATACTATGCTAATAATAAAATATAATTAAATATGTGGTTGCATCCTTGCATAAACATATTATAAATGCGGTCTTCCGAAGCCTTTGTGTATCTTTGCAAAAATTATAATAATTTAAACATTTTTCATTATACAAGAAGACAAGAGAGAAATGTTGGTTTAGATGAGACATAACATGTAAACTACCCATTAACATGTCACATCTCATAATAGGCCGTAATGCAGTCAAGGGCACATGGGTTCACTGTTAAGTAACTGGTAAACACTCAGTGGCTCTTTCTCTGGGTGTTTTGAAAGCATTTCAGATAGCTTCCCTTTCATTACACATCTGGAGTCACACAGGATTCATTCTGAAAGCATGTTCAGAATGAGTTGCTTTATTTCACACTCAGATGTCAGCTGCAGCTCCTTGGTGCCAAGATCGCTTGTTTACATCATACTAATGCTAATGACACATGCCATATGACTCCCTGAATTGCTGCTGAGAAAGGAATCATTCTGAATAGAGATTATGGCATTTTTAAGATTAGAAACTAGAAATCTGGCCTCAGAAGAAGAAGAAAGAAAGAAAAAAGACATGAGTAAATGATGACTGAGATTTCATTTTGGGTGTCCAACTGTCCCCGTTTAAATGACCATCATAACATCACCAACACAGCTACATTATTAGAGCAAATAACAGTATGAGAGACTGATGGCGTACAGGAAAATGTCAAGAGCTTTGTTTGCTTCCATCTCTTCATGAGCATTCATGGGCTTGTTAACAAATTGGCAGCCCGAACTAGGTCATAATGTAAAATTGATTAGTTGTGGTCCAATTTTTTTAATGTTTCATCACATTGATCTGTGTCCATAATTGCCACATAATGGGAGTCCCATGGAATGAGTCTCCGTTTGTTGATTGTGACAGCAGCTCAGAATCAAATCCTCTTCTTGATTTCACATTGTTCAGAACCAGTAAGAATATGAACAATGAGTTAACTAGCATCTGGACGTCCCCAGAGACTACAGCGGTAAATAACGCCGCATTAAAGAGAGAAAGTATCGCTGAGGACTTGTAATGGAGATCAGTCAATATTTAGAAATATTGTATTACAGACATGATCGATTGCGGTCGGGGCAGCATAAATGCTGTTTAAAGTCTTAAGTGGTTGTCGGGCTCATGGGAGTGGAGTCAACAACATCAGAGCAGATACTCGGCGTTAATGAAAGCATCAGACGTATACAATAGAATGTATCTACTGTCACAGAACTGCAGAGTGCTTTATGATTGATTTGTCTCTGTGCTAAAACTGCACTTTGACCGTATAGAATACAAAATATTTATGGCCCAGGACTGTCAGCAGACACACAACAGCAATAGTCTTTGCATTTAGCATTAAATATGCATAGGTATTGCGTTCATTGCTGCAAGCTGCTAATCTTTTTTCTTCTTCCTGTCTTTCGGGCCTTGGGAATTCATTCATGCTGAAGTCTTAGACACTGAAGGGATGAATATGGAAGAATTTGTGGCATGGTAATTTAAATAAAGTCATCAACATGGATTTACCTCGACTCACACAGGATGCCAGACTTCTTTTTGCATCAACAGTTCATTGCCTTTGAAACACAGCTTGACCTCTGAGCGAAGTATTTATTTATTTTTTCTCCAGAAAGCTATATTGACAGTATATCGACTCAATTAATGCACATGAGCTCCGCTAGAGGGCACCCCAGCCTGTACCCTTTACCACTCAACCCGGACTCCATTTCCCATAATCCTCTGCCTGGACACATCATCAATTGCAATCACCTGTCTCTCATCAGATCTCATCATCAGTTCACAGCTGTCTCACATTAGAAAGACTTTAAAAGTAGCACACACGCTCACACACTAGATGTGTCTCATTTAGAAGGCTGCGTCCTCCGGAGGTTGCACTCGAAGGCTGCATACGTCATCGAGGTTGTCTCATTTCAGAAAAGCAAGTAGGACACACTACGAATGCGACCTTCTTTCACAGGAATTCGGAGGATGCATGAGGTGTATCCTTCGCTGCTACAGATAACCCACAATTCTTTGCGTCGCCGTGAACAACCGTTGGTAATTTGAAAAATGCCGGCGCCGGCAGATGTAACGTACACACAAGCGCAGATGTGGTGTTTACAACTTACCTTAATTCGCCTCGGTAAAAACGGATAAACTTTGTTTTTAATAACCTCCTCCTTTTATTCTCTAATAGATGCCTGCTGTATGTATGCTGCAGCTCCTCAAACATTGAACAAAATAAAAACAAGTAAAACCATTTTTTTTAAATTACTTTCCAAATTTAGAAATAATTTTCCTTCATTTAAGTAGTGTGAGAGCGCAACAATGCTCTAAATGTGTTGGCATAGCAGCGTGATACTTCCGGTTTCCTTTTCCGCCTGTCCTACGAAGGCCGTCTCGTTTAATTCTAGGTTGAGGACAATTCGTATATGCATCCTACAGAGGGTGCGACCTCCAGAGGATTCGACCTCCGGAGGGTGCAGCCTTCTAAATGAGACACAGCTACTGACTTTGCTGGTGATTGAATGTTTAGCCTCCCGTTGTCCTTGCCTTCCTTGTTTCCAATTTCGTGTTTTGATCCCTGGACTGTTTTCTTGTTTTTGATTGTTTTGCTGCCTGCCCTGACCATCGCCTGTTTATCTGGATTACTCTTTTGCTTTGTCTCTGCTGTTACTGTTTGCTGTGTCTGGTAAAAAAAAAAAAAAAAGAAACTAAAAAACCTGCCTGTTTTTTCTACGCGCTCTTAAAAAAGCCTGCAAATGGATCCCCACTCCGTTGTCACGCCTCCTTCATTGCAGTACCAATGGAAGTCATTTTCAACTCAAAATGTTGCCATTAACGGGATGCAGCACAGCAGAAAAGGTTTTGTGTTTGTGTGTAGGTGCGTCTGAAAGCGTTGAGTCATCCAGCATCATTCATCAAGCTTAAGTCTACAGCAAAACAGCCTCATGTGCTTGTTTGTCTTGAATGTTTTTGAGTGGGATGCTTTTTGTTATTTTTAATGATAGAGACAGGAAATAAAGGGAGGAATTAATTTATACATTTATTTACAGTAGCACTCCAGCATTACAACAGTTATCGGCAAACAATTAATTGGCTTATTATTAAAGGTAGAGTAGGTGATTTCGGAGAGGCTAATAGCAAGCTAGCTCTGAAAGCATAAGATCCCACCCTCCCTGCAAATCACTCTCCAAAGCCACGCCTCCTCCAAAACACATGACCGCACGACAGCCGTCAGAGGCTGACCAGAGACACGATGATAGACGGCATCAATGCTGTCAGATTAGCTCATGTCTCATTAACGGTGAGAAAACATTACAGTACAAAGCGCATGATATTACAATAATAACGCCTTCCATTCTCACTCGCTCTACAATAGCGTAATGAACGCACTGATGAAGTATTGCATCTGCAGTACGCAAATACATACGTTAACAGGCAGGTAGGACAGCCTTTCATAATCCTTGGGCTGAGGGCTATGATTGGGTGAACATTTTATGGTCCTACGCCTTCAACAGATGATCATAAATACATATAAATACATTTAGAGCACTTAAATTAATGATTGCTATCGGGATGTGAAGAGACTTTCAACAAATTATTCTGCCCAATCCCCTCTTTCCTTTATTTATATGTCGTTATACACTACTGGTTGGGGTTTAAAGTATTTTTTTTTGTCTTTTGTTTTATTCAGCAAGGACGCATTAAAATAATCAAAACTGACAGTAAAGACATTTAAATAGGACCGGTTTTGAATGCTACTAAAGATTTCTATTTCAAATAAATGCTGCTCTTTTGAACTTCATCAAATAATCACAGTTTCCACAAATATATGATATATTATATAAGTCGATAAAGCCTATAACAAATTAGTCTTAATGTATTTCACAATACTTCAGAATGTTATTCTTATTAAGTAAGTCATTTTTTAGGATTTTTTACCCAATAAAGCGTTAAACCTCTTTTTTGGCTCATTTTATCTGTAAAAGAAAACATGCCTAATAATTCCGAATAAAAGGAGTTTTTCACTTCCGCCTTCATGGACCATTATCAAATCAATCATAAAGGAGTAAATCAAAATGAATCTAGTTTAGTAAGATTGATGTGGTTTGGGAATTGGTAAAACGTGCTTGGCAAAAAATAATCATCAAATATCAACCTGCCTAATAAATCATGCCGTCGGTGTATATCATGAATATCAAGGTGTTCACATAATAATGAGAAATATTACTCGGGCAGCAAATCAGCATATTAAAATGATCTCTGAAGAACCATGTGACACTGAAGACTGGAGTAATGATGATGAAAATACAGCTGCACATCACAGGAAATTAAATTGTAATATTTCTGTATTTTTTTATTAAATAAATGCAGTTTTGGTGAGCAAAAAAGACTTCTTTCAAAAACATAAAATGTTACAGATATAAGGATTATATTCTATTGTATATATTTCAATCTATTATATGATTACAATACTCATTTAAAACTCTTAAAAGGTGTTCAAAGCATAGAATCTTAAATCATGCTATAAAAGGCCCCAGTAAACCAGAGTCTTCTATAGGCTCATAGTGGTACTAGCGAAAGATCTAAGTGACTCTCTGAGACATATACAAACAAGCCACAGGTTGGAACAATAGCCAGCTCTATGAAAGGAGCCTTACAGCACCACGTCCTGACTCTGAGGTGAGCAGGAGAATGACTAATATCATTCCGCCACCCATTCACTCCACAGGCCAATCTCCTCCTGACTGTGCAGAACCAAAGTTATTTTTTCGTTAAAGAAAACTAAGACGAAAACGATTGATCAGAAAACATTTTCGCAAACTGAAATAAAATAAAAAAATATCAAAATAAATGAAAAACTAAAATGAAACGAAACTAACAACAGTTATTGAAAAATTAACTGAAATAAAATAATAATTATCAAAAATAAATAATAGTTTTCGTAATCATTACGTTCTCACCCCGCGCTGAAAAATATATGAGCTGTGTGTCGGTTTAGGGAAATACCTGTAAATGGTGCATCGCGCACATGGGGTTATTTGACGGAGAGACGCAAAGCAGTTTAAAACATGTCCTGCATGGGTCCTGTTTGGTAAACTCGCACCAGCAGTACTTAACAGAACAATCGACCTGTTATCCGACAGCATCACTAATTTAATTCTGTACCCGAATTGTTTGACATAAAGACCGCAACACGAATGGCACTCGCATTAAATCTACTACATCAGGTAGGCAAAAAGTAATTAAAATGTAATACAAGAAATCAAGCCAACATTAAGCATTCTAAGTTGGTACTTTGAAGAAAAATAGACAAGCAGCGCAACATTATTAACAGAAAAAAAGATGACAACATGCATCCTTTCTGTAAACAATAAAAAAAACTTTTGCCTACATCTTGTGAACAATCTGCCAGGCTATTTTGAACAAATGTGCATAATCCACATGCTTATAAATCTTCATAAATGAAAAGAACATATTTAAATATGCCTTTACTGTTAAATGCGATTGTCTCTCCTAACTCTGCAGAGCCTAATCCCGTGAGCCGTTGGTCCTTTATAGACGCATTAAAAATACCGTTATAAAATAAATGCAAAGCGAATTGTAAATAGAAATCTTTGACGGCCTTCAGACTGGAGAGCATGCACACGAATAAGCTAGACGTTTGCGTCAATAAGGTTAAAGTCTTTCTTTGTGGCACTTTTCCACTGCATGGTACGGCTTGGTACAGTTCACTTTTGGGGAGTTTTCCACCGGGTACAGTACCTTGTTCCCCTGTACTTTTTTTTAATACCACCTCGGTTGGGGCTCCAAGTGAACCGTACCGTTACCAAAACATGACGTGTAAACACTGTCTATATCACGGATTGTCGGAGAATCATCACTGAGCTTGCAACACAGACACAACAGAACCGCTAGATTTAAATCAGCACAGGCCAGCGAAGGTCTAACGCAAACTGTTTTGAAGAACAGACGTTCCTCTCGTTGATAGCA
Organism: Sinocyclocheilus anophthalmus; assembly: GCA_018155175.1. Taxonomy (NCBI): domain Eukaryota; kingdom Metazoa; phylum Chordata; class Actinopteri; order Cypriniformes; family Cyprinidae; genus Sinocyclocheilus; species Sinocyclocheilus anophthalmus. Next base: position 90,889 of record JADLZN010010570.1, read on the forward strand.
GAGGAGTGGATCCAGCGAGAGCTTGATGGGGCGACGCGGAATGAAAAAGTTTTTTTCAGGAGTCGCGGCAGTAGAGGCGGCGCAACTATAACGACATGTGAATAATCCCGCCCACTCTAAAGCGGTACTGAACTGCAGTGGAAAAACAAACCGTGCCGAGCCGAACCGAGCCTCGCACTGAAAATCCCCATAAGGTCTGCGGACTGGAAGTGATCTGTTAATTCTGCTAAACTTCAATTACTAAAACTAAAACTAAACTATATAAAAACAAAATAGAAATTTGTTCACAAAATAAAAACTAAACTAAAACTAACAAAATTTTTATTGAAACTAATAAAAATGAAACTAAATTGTATTGCAAATTTGAAAACGATATTAAAATAAAACGAATTTAAAAATGCTAAACTATAATAACCTTGGTGCAGACGCCTCGCAGAGAAAGTAAACAGGAGTTACAAAACTGCACTTATGACATCTTTATATGCCACTGCAGTGCTGTGCATCAGCAAACCACTAACACACAGATGCATTCAAGGTGGGCTCTTGTAACTGAAACGCCTGATTCTGACAATATATAAAATGTGGCATGGAAATAATTCATTCGGTGAATATTTTGAAACTCCACACAGCATGCTTGAAGTGCACACAACGCATTTTGGCTCCACAGTAAAAGTAATCAAATCTTAGCAGTCTGTGAGGCAAACAACTGCAGACCAGACCTTATTGCAAGCACCTATTCAGCAGTTAAATGAACAATCACACTCTCTGGGGATGTGCAGATGTCTATCTGGAAGATAAGGAATACTCTCAGTTCTCGTTAGGAAACTAAAGGAAACTCTCTATTTAATTACAGCACAACTGAGATGTACACCACTGGCAGGTGACGACTGACCATGAACAAAATCTATCCAGAGTGTAGAAATGTAAGTGTAGATGATATGGAAGAAAAATAATGCCATATGTCTTTGAAACAAAAAAAACCAGCGCGGCTGAGTAACAGCTTATAATCTCCTTTTGCGGGTAGAGAAAGCTGCTTTAGGCTACGAAACAGCTTTAACAAGATGTGGTAACTAACCTACCACTTCAGCTTTTCCACATGTTTTATACTGTACCGATAATCAAATTCTACTTAGCGCTTGCCCTCTATTTCTGCAGATCATTTTTTCATGAATGATGACCTGAACCACCCTTGGTTTTGTCCTGCATCACAACCGTTGGCGCCACCTGCTGGTGGAGTAACTGCAGCAGCTGTAGATCGATTCATCGTGGCTCTACTGCTATTCCTGCGCTCCCGGATGTGCAAAGGTACATTTTCTGCCGAATTTTAACCACTGAATTTGTGGAAGCGAATTTGGAAAGTGAAATAAAATGGACCGAAATTTGCCTGTCAAATATTATGCATCGTATTTTTAAACAGATTGAATATTTTGGAATTGAATTCTGGAAGGTGAATATGAATTTCTGAATTTTTTATTATGAAAATGTGTGTAAAATATTTTGAATTGAAATATTCACTGCTTAAATAAACAACTATGTTAAATTTCAGGACATAAAAATGCAAGCCCTGAAAATACAAGGCATTAAAATGCAAGCACTATTAAAGGGTTAGTTCACCCAAAAAATGACAATTAGCTTGTGTTTTACTCACCCTCAAGGCATCCTAGGTGAATTACTTTCTTTTTTTAGACGAATCCAGTCGGAGTTATATTACAATTTGTCTTTGATCTTTCAAGCTGTTTTCATGGCACTCAACAGGTGTTGCATGCATCAGTCCAAAACAAGTTAAATAAAAAGCACATTTCCTAATAAAAAGTGTCTCACACGGCTCCGGTGGGTGAACAAAGGTCTTCTGTAGCGAATCGATGTGTTTTTTGTAAGAAAAATATCCATATTCAAACCGTAATAATCAATTTAATCTAGCTTGCGCTCACTTTTGTAAAAGGAAGCAGTTTCGGGTGGATGACGTATGAGTTCAGCGCTGCACATGCACCGGTGCGTCTCGTGAAAACCAATGTTTGTTAAAGGGAGCAAAGGAAGCAAAGTTTCCTTACTTTAGCCAAGGAAAACCAGTCTCCTCTTGGCTTAAATAGAAATCCTCCGACATTTTTCTTTACAAAACCTCATTTTGTACTTCTAATTCTTGACAGTTGTTTTGTTCTGATCTCTCTGCGTGCTCCACTTCGGAGGCAGCGCATGCGCACGCCGATCTTCATGCGGCAGGCTCCTCCGGACTGCTTCCGTTTTACAACAGCGAGCCGCAAGCTATATTCAGTGATTATTACGTTTTGGAATATGGAATTTTTCTTACCAAAGCGCATCGATTCGCTACAGAAGCCTTTTGTTCACCCTCCGGAGCCGTGTTAGACACTATTTTTTATGGAAGGGCGCTTTTTATTTCACGTCTTTTGGACTGATGCATGCAACACCCGCTGAGTGCCATGAAACAGCTTGAAAAATCAAGACAATTATTTCAATACAACTCCGACGGGATTCGTCATGAAAGAAGAAAGTCATATACACCTAGGATGCATCGGGGGTGAGTAAAACGCAGCCTAATTTTCATTTTTGGCTGAACTAACCCTTTAATGCAATGCATTATTTTTTCAATTAGTGCTATTCAACAGTTTTTTTGTTTCAAAGACATATGGCATTATTTTTCTTCCGTAACATGAATAAAGAATTATGTAAGTGCCATATGCATTTGAGATCCAGTCAACAGCCACATTTACATGGACTCATTACATTAAATCATTCCGACTGATGAATCTGAACTAAATTAAAGTGATTGGGTTGATGTGCACATACATATGTCACAAGCTTCAGATCAGATTTAATCTTTGGACATGCACACACTGCACGAATATACATTTCCCGTTGTTCTTGCATGCTAACCATCCTTCTTCTCTTTGTTTTAATACGTCTCTGTTGCTAGTCTAGTCAAAAATAGCTCATCCAAAACAGGTTCAAATGTTGCCTTTCAAAACTCTTGTTTACAGCCAAAACAAGAGTAGAAAATAATAATGCCTGGATTCACAACATTAGCCGTGCCAGCATAGACAGTTTGAAGCCAGAGTCTACTAGCCTTGCCAATGCACAATGTCTGTTTTCAAATATTTTAGTGACTGGCTGAAAGTATTTACTTTTTTTTTTTTTTTACTTGTTTTAATTGCATCAGCCTGCATCACGCATATAATGGCATTGTCTCATCAATCAGCTAACTTTATAAAAGCCATAGTGGTCAACCATACACTTGTGAAAAAGAAGTGAACTTAGCATTTGTAGTGTGTGCCTCACATCTTTAGAGTACGTTAAAAATGCACTTGAAGATAATGTATTAATGAAATAAAAGGCCACATAAGTGTACTTCTAGAGAGTACACTTTCATGAATATGTTTCTTAACACTTTAGTACACCAAGTACACTTTAAAGGTGTGCTTTGTAATAAAGTAAAACTTAAGGTTTTACCTTAAATTCATTAAATCAGTTTTATACCTTTATTTGCTTTAATGAAGTACACTGATTTTGATGTGTTGACGAACATAATAAAGCATGTGTAAAGTACTTGATTATAATTTCAACTCTAGAATCTAGTGTGTTATTCAATATTACAATTAAAGTTATTTTGCATGTACTAAATTGCAGCATCATCGTGTGTTCATCAAATGTCTAACTACAAATCTATTAAATCATTAGACATTGAAGTATATTGTAGTTTACTGCAATTGCTTGTGAATACATTCAGCAGTACACTTTAACCATACTTCAAAGACAATATAATTATGAATTTACATATGCACTTAAGTGTAATGTAAGTCCTAAAACACTCTTTTTATTTGCATTTAATATAAATTTCAACAGATACATTTTCAATCAAATGTAAATAACATTCAATTAAGTGTCCAAAAACATTACATTCAGTTCACACTTAAGTATATCCGTTATTAATGGATTATTTCATAATACATGGACCCTGAGCACAAACCAGTCTTAAGTTCGCTGGTGGGATATTTTCCCAACGCCAAAACTACTTGTATGGTCAAATTATAGATTTTGTCTTTTGTCAAATCATTAGGATATTATTTAAAGATCATGTTCCATGATGATATTTTGTAAATTTCCTACCGTAAATATATCAAAACTTAATTTTTGATTAGTAATATGCATTGCTAAGAACTTCATTTGGACAACTTTAAAGATGATTTTCTCAATATTTTGATTTTTTTTTTGCACCTTCAGATTCCAGATTTTCAAATAGTTGTATCTCAGCCAAATATGTATATATGCCCTATCCTAACCACCATAACTCAATGTAAAGATAATTGTTCACTTCATATGATGTATAAATCTCAATTTCGAAAAATTGACCCTTATGACTGGTTTTGGTCCGGGTCACAATAAAGCTTTTTTAAAAGTTATGCGAATGACTTCTTTTTCACAAGAGTAATCAAGTTTGAAAATATTTACTCTGTAAAACAGTCTGAAAGCATAATCCAGCAACAGTGGATTTTGCTATTGCCTAGAAAGATGAAAATCCATAATGAATATAGGTCATCTTGATAGTTGAGACCATAAAAATGGCTTATATATACGTTGTTGTCTAAATTAGAGTGCAATCACAGGGGACTGACGATCCTGACTCGTGACCTCTCTGAGTGTGTTGTTTTTCTCTCAATCCCTCGTTCTCACGCTTCCTTTGATGTGTGTGTGAGCGGCAGCTACATCTGTCCTGCTGGGCATCAGCATGCTGCCCTAATTACCGCCCAAAATGAGGGAAAAGCTCTCCGTTCCATATGCAGAACATCTTGCATTTTTATGCTGTATGGCTTAACAGATTCATTATGATTTTTTTTCTCTCTCTGATTGGCATGTTGAGATCTAGGCAACATATATCATTTAGGAGGCGTCTGATATAGCAAGATGCATGTCATACAGTTAGACGAGGATCAGGTGGGCGTGTTTTTTAAATGTGCATATTTTGGTGTTATTCAGTTCTGCAAGCATTTAGGTCAATGCGTGAATCATTCATAAAAGACACTTGGAGCAGTCAGGAGTGCATGGATGGCGGATCTTAACTGCACTCCCCTAGGGCCATTTCAGATTAGCACGGCATGGAAATAATAAAGCAAAAGATAGGATTGAACGACATATGGGGCTCCCTGTGGAGGTCAGTAAACCCAACCCCCAAACGCACATGACCTTATGGGATATTCTGTGGTTCACAACTGGTCTGAATTCAGGACACAATACAGGGACAAAATTGTAAACAAAGATACCCTTAAAATGAGACTCTAGGGAATGAATGAATTCAAGAATAGTAGAACAATAGTGATGTCCAATTATTTATTTATTTATTACCTTTTTTTAAATCAGATTCATAAAACTACAGTCTGTATTATTTGTTCATGAAATCGACTTATCTGATCCTCCAGTTCATTGCCGTGGTTATCAGCTCACTGGAGATCTTCAATTTCAAGTCTGTTCATCACAACAATCCATCATATGACTTTGGAAGAATTGGAATATCGTGCATATAGCGTCATATAGACTACTTTTAGTCCTTATTGGGGTGCTTTTGCATCCATTTTTGGAGCTTGAAGACTTTAGTCCCCATTACATGGAAACGAGTGACTAGTATACAGAAACGATTTTCTTTATGTTCCACCCAATAAAGTAAAATACATTTGTTCATGGCTTTCGAGGATGAGGCCCATGTTGGCATCTGTCTAACTTGGCTCACTTCGTCTTACATGATGAATTTGGCCATAATCTGCACAAGATTGAAATATGCACATCCTCACTCAACACAGAAAATATCAAACGCATTTTCTCCTCCCTTTTGTGATAAGCCATTTATTTTCTCTCCTGATTCAGACCAGACCACTTTTACACTGGAGGAAGCGTTATTATGGTAGAGATATTATCCTGCTATTATAAGTTCATAACAATCCATCTTAATGATGGTAATTGATGGACTGGATTGGTGTGGGTTTCCGTGATGTTTTTCTCAGCTGTTTGGACTTCTGACGGCACCCATTCACTGTAATGCTAAGTTCCTCCAAATCTGTTCCCATATACAAACAAACTCATCTACATCTGGGACGGCCTGAGGGTTAGTACATTTTTAGCAAATTTTCATTTTGGGGTGAATTATTTCTTTAATAGAACGAATCGGCACATCACTTTTCCATCATAACCCACTGTTCTGGTTTGTTTTGCATCCTTTGATTTATACTGATTGGTGTGCATCCAAAGGAAAGAGTAGTTGCGTTACATGCCAGTTTTTCGTTTCTCAGAGCCGCTGGCTTTGAGCTAAAAATCCCTGCTCCTGGTTCGTGTGCAAAATGTTGATTTAATGAAGTGTGGAGCGTCTTGAGTGATGGCTACAGTTCATAATCTCTCTGCTCTCTCAAGCATGCTTTAGCGAGCTGGTCAGTGCAAAAACAAACACTCCCGCTTTCTCTTTCAAGCTCCAGCTAGCTTCAAGCAGAGATCCTGCCTTCCAATGTCAGTCATTCAAACCATCCAATGGGAGTGAGGCATGTCAGAGCCTTGGGATTTGATGAGTGGTGCTCATCTCGGGAAGTCAGGGAAATCTCTGCATGGCACGGAGTGGGAGGGGAACCGGAGAAGTCAGTAATAGGAGTTTGACTACAAGGGTGTGTATTCAGGTTTACAAACGCTGCTGTCAACGTGACAGATTACAACTATTCCAGAGCGAACTCAGTGGAGAATAGAGCCCTGAATGAGCTCACAGTGTGATGCAGCAAAAAACACTGCACCTAAAGCTCGGACTTTCAACAGTCATTTACTCTATGAAGACCAAAAGAATAATCACATTTCCGATCATATTTAAATGATGGAAAACTTCTTAAAATTCTAGTATTTTAGGATTAGTATTGGCTAAACCACAATTTGAGGATATTTCTGTTCTGCTGGTTTGATTTTATTTATTTCAGGAGTGCAGCATATAGATGAGCTGAAGCTAAAGGTTCGTTCATACTAAGAACGATAACTATATCAATAGTTAATAGTTACCACACAGATGTCAGAGGGATTAGAATCAATAGTAGTAGAATGAAAAACTATAAATAAAACTATAAATAATATAACAAATTAACTATTTAATAAATAGTATTAGGGATGTCTGACAAGTAATATAAAAATATCAAAAGGAATTTTATGAGAAACATCATTTGATTGTTGAGATCAATTTTGGTGAACGTAACTTTTTTATGAATAGAGTTAGTTCAATAAGAAAATGTGTCAGTGGAGTGTCTGTTTATTTTTGTTCACTTTTAATTAGGTGAAACTAAATGTAACACCACTCAATAAAGAAGATCCCAGGCAATCCTAAATGGCATTTATTTTAAAAAATATTTACCATGATCTTGGCACATTAATAAAAGCACAGTAAGTTTAATGCAATATTAATAAAGTTTTTGATAGATCATGTTTTTGTGAAATTCTACACACACACACACACACAACATGGTGTAGGATTACTTTGTAACAATTTTTACTCAGAGATGTCTAATACATTTCACAAATAATTACAAAGAAACAGCAAGTAACACATTTATTTAAACATGAAATCAGAAAGACTGAAATTGTATTTTTCTTGTAAAACATACTCCAATAATCTTGACAACTTTGAAAAATCCTTTTAAAAAAATTAGAATCGAATTTTAGAATTATATAGTGACCCAGTTCTAATGTCACATTTCAACACTGGTCCTGTATGGCTCTTTCCCTCAAAGCTCTGCGCATACAGTGAAACTGAAGGTCGCATGAGACTGATGGGTCATCGCTGACCTTGGGCAGAACTTTCCCAAAGCGCAGCCCACCGTAACCCCTGCTGTCAGCCAGGTGGCCACCTAACAATTGCCTCGACATCGTGACACTGGATGAGAACCAAACGCTTGTAATCCCCTCACAAGCTACCAGAACTGCCTTATTCCTCAGAAGTCTGAGCATACAGTCTTGTTTTGGGATGCACTAAGGACTTCTATGGGTTTCCACAGTGTAAACAAACTCGATTAATTGTTGTTTCAGCAGTGCTGAGACTTCCACAGAGGCTGCGTAGAAATGCTGTACTCCTGCAGATCCATTTGGCAGGGCCTCTCGTGTCTTAACCTCCCTCTTTAGCACCATTTTCTCAGTCCTCAGGGGAACAGGCAGGCAGGTGCCTTTTTTTAGACCTCCTCATTTTTCCGACACTTCCCAGAGTGCCTCAAATAATGTCACAGGACTCTCATTTATTATGTCCCGTCTCCTATACACAGCTTTAATAAGAACAGAGGTCAGAACATATTATAATGCATACAGGACAATGAATGCAGAGTCCTTGCAGTAAAGTCATTATCACAAATTACAACCAGACAAGGTGATCAGGACGCCGATGCGATGTGAGGATGACTTGTAACATCCTGAAGGGGTTCATGCACATGGTTAATTACCCCAAAAAAAAAAAAAAAAATTCATGGATTTGAGTCTAATTGGGAATCAATTAATTTTCTTTAATTTTTTTAAAGCTCCACCCTTATTTCCTGCTGCTACTAAATGATAGAAATTATATTTAGCTGAGCTGTGAGTTTGCGGTCTGGATAGAATGCGATGAGAGAGAAAATACTAGACTGTGTGAAACAATAAAAAGACAATAGCCAAAAATACATCTTTCTATTGTGTTATTCTGTCTGGTTGCAAAATACAGCAAGAAGCGTAGACCAATTTGCCAAAGTGTCTGAAATGGTCATTTGTAATGGATCAGTCAAACAGTTTCAGGAATCGTTACATGGATAGTTCACCCAGAAATTTAAATTAGCCCATGATTTACTCACCCTCAAGCCATCCTAGGTCTATATGACTTTCTTCTTTCAGACGAATATAATCAGAGTTATATTTAAAAATATCTTGGCTCTTCCAAGCTTTATAATGGCAGTGAATGGTGGTCAAGATTTTGAAGCAAAATAAAGAGCATCTATCATCATAAAAAGTATTCCACGCGGCTCCGGGGGGTTAATAAAGGATGATGTCTCTTATGTCCCACTGGTTAGGTTTAGGGAAATTCTAAAAATTCATATAAAATTGTCATTTCATTAAATAGTTGCGTTTCCCTTGAGATTGGGTTAGTGGAACTGGAATCTGAACCAGATTTGCTTAATTTCTTAAGATTCCCATTACCAAACCGGTAAGTTCTCACCATGGACTATATTTCCCACAAGCCCCCTACCTGGAACTAATTACACGCACACCTGTTCTCCATCAGGAGCACGATAAAGGTTGCTCTCTCACACACACTCACTGTAAAGTATTGTTTGCTACTGCTACTTACCTAGCGTTTCTTTGTATTCTTGTTTAGTCTGTAACTGTGTTTTGACCCTTGGCTTTTTCTGTTACCTTATGACTTATTGCTGCCTGCCCTGACCCACAGCCTGTGTTTGGATTACTCTTTTGTCTTGCCCTCCTTTTACTGTTCACTGGTGATTGACCCTTGCCTGTGTTTGACTATGCTGATACAATAAAGCTGCATTTGGATCCGACCCTGCCTTCACGCCTCCCTCGTTACTATTCCAGTCATCCCAAAATTCACAGAATGGAGACTAAAACCAGGAAATGTGTTATGCAAATGATGCAAAGTTCACATTTATGATCCAGCTAAAGAAACAAACAACAGCTGATCAGGCCCACATAAAATCTATGTGTGCATGCAGAACTCCACAGAAAGCTCCTCAGAATTCAGCAGAATTAGAACGCAGCTCATTCACAATTCCCTCTCCCTTGCATGTTCAATATTTAATTGTTTGGACTGATTTGATTATACTTTCAGACGGTTTGAAGGAAATGGAGCAGGCAAAAGGTCTGTAATAGCTCTGCCATGAGTTTTGTCCTCAACCTCAACAATAGTGCAGTACAGGCAAGACTCTTTGAAGAGCTCATCCTGCAAGCTCTGTATTAATCACTGCTCTGAATATTCACTGCAAAAATCCTACAATGGCTAAATATAGATGGCTGGTTAATAAAACATGAATACAAACGAGGTGTGTGTGGGGTGGGGGTGGGGGGGGGGGGCTTAATCTATAGTCCAAAAAACTGGAACATTTAAGAGTCTTATGCAATGAAAATAAGAATTTTACCAGAATCATGGGTAAAAAGTGGAGTAGTCTTTTGATGTACAAGCAAACTGATCCAATAGGTTCCTGTCGATTAGAGGAGGAAGCTAATCCAGATCAAGACACCCTGGAGCGACTAGAGGACAAAGAGACTGATCTGTAAAGATTCATACTGATCTGTGACCAGCTCCCGCATCCCAAACACCAACCATTTGCAAAAACCAAACTGGTCTAAGATCAGTGTCAGAAAATGTCCGATTTTTACACTTTCTGAAGAAAACATGAGTGGTGCCTGTTCATGCAAAAATTTCCACTGCAATGCTAAAATATTTGCCAGAGGTTTACTGTATGGTTTTCCCAAGTTGTTCTGATTGTTTTAGTGTGTTGCTATGTAGAAGTCAGCATCACCCTGATTCCCTCGACAAAACCCAAAGGAAACCCAACCAACAATTTTAGATTTGTTGGATTTTTGGATTACTGCAGAAAATAAGGTCTGTGAGCAACAAAAGTTTATTATTCTTTCATGTTTTGTTCATCATGACAATCTTCACAAATGAACACAACTTTTTATGAATTTTGAAACCTAAATACAATCGGCATTAGTAAAAAGCTAAACGTAGACTGTAAAAAAAACTACACGTTGTGTGACTCATGCCCACACTGAGTTTCCACCCAGCTGTTGTTGGCTCAGTGGGGGGAAAGTTACTTTTAAAAGTAATGCATTGCAATATTGTTACTCCATAAAAAAAGTAACTACTTGTTACTCAGTTACTTCTTATGGAAAGTAATGTGTTACTTTTCCATTACTTTTTGTCACTGGGTGGCTGACATTGTTTTTGTAACAAAAAACCAAAAAGTTATATTTTTGGCAACTGTAAGAGCCTTTTCACACCAAAAGTGAAATGAATAAGCCTCAGGCTGAAGGAAGTATCTGTGTAACTTATTTGAAAAAGTAATAATTCGTTGTAAGTTGAAAAGTAACGTGTTACTTTAGTTGCTTGAAAAAAGTAATCTGAATAAATAACTCAAGTTAGTTGTAATGCATTACCCCCAACACTGTCAGTCTTTTCTTTTTCCCTGAAAGTTTGAGTTAGAATAATTAGCAAAAATAAGATTATACAAAGAATCAAAGTGCACACATCCAGCAGGCCAAATGCTCAATGTGGGTGCTCAACCACAAACTGTATCAATCAGGAAGAGCAAAGTTGGCAACATCACAGCTTCAAAAGTAGAAAAATATTTATTTATGTATACAAGTAAAATACTTTTGGAGCTGTGGTGTGCCAAGTTTGATCTTCCTGGTTAAAACGAGATTATAAACACAAGGCTGTGAAAGCAACTTGTGAGTAGATGAATTTACCTGTTTAGTTTGATGGCATTTAAGGCCACCATTAAACTCTGATTTAGATGATGATTCATCGACAAGTAGGTCTAGTGGTGGACCAACGAGATTCAATAAGCCACACGAAAAGGCAAAGAGGCAGAAGTTGTGAAAGTGGGTTGGCGTAGTACGTCGTGGTGTTTCTTTTTAGGTTTTTATTTTCGGGCTGGACACAGAACGACTGGCAAGAGTACCGATGACTTAAAACGATAGCAAAGAAGGTGGTGGCTTCCGTGAAGGCCTGGCACTATACCAAACTCTATGCCACTCCCATTGTATTGATTGACACACCTGCTGAATCTACAAACCAATCACAAGCCGATCAGCCCTGCTGAGGTCAAGCTTGCCATCAAAAGGATAAAAAAACAGAAAGTCCCCCAGACCTGACAACATTCCTGCTGAGGCGTGGAAGCTAGTCAGACACAGAGGCGACAAAGTCCTTTTTCAACAGTTCAACAAGACCATCGACGAGGGTATGACTCCCTCAGTGTGGGCTGCTAGTGTTACCATACCGATCTGGAAAAGCACCCGGCCAATCCGCCTGCTGTGCCACACCATGAAGATATTTGAGCACGTAATTGACGCCCGTCTCCATCAGTCCCAATCAGTGTGGATTTGTTAGAGCAAGCAGGACTATAGGAGCCAGTGTGATGTCATGTGACTGTGGGAAAATACGGGAGTGTCATAAATTATTTCATAATTAAAGCACCTCTTGTGGGAAGGGTTGGCAGGAAGGGAGGGGGTGAGTGTAGGTTTTATTATGAGTTTTATTCAAAGTCTTGCCTTGATTCAAATGATCTCCCGATGCTTCAAGAAATGCCTCAATATTAAGTATTCGGTGGATAAAATAAACTTCAAGATGCAAACGTAATGTATGTTTGACGTGTCACAAATTATTCCTGCATTCAGCTCCTGCGGTTTTGGTTGGCTTTTAGGCCGCTACAAAAACTATTGGTGCGATCTACACCGTCAGGCTGTGGCTGGAGAGGCACCAGGAGAAGAACCAGCCAGTACACAAGGGCTTCCTCAGCCTCGAGAAGGCATTCAATCGCGTGCCCCGTGACCTCATCTGGCACTCTCACGGCGCCCCGAAGTTGGATCCTGCTCCTCTACGCCAACACCATCAGCGTCGTCCGATGCCCAGCTGGCCTGTCTGAAGGGTTCCCGATCACCGTCGGTGTGCACCAGGGATCCGCCTTCTCCCCACTCCTGTTCATCCTTTGTATGGACATGGCCATGGCAGACATCCAGGTGCCTCAGCCCTGGTCACATCTATTCGCCGATTATATTTTTCAAGCTGACGAATCCCGTTGTGGGCTTGAACATCAAGTGCAAGTTCGGAGCGAGTGGCTGAACGTGCACGAAATGCACCTCAACATCAAGAAGACTGAGTACATGGAGTGCGGGCCCCAGACCGACGGAACAATCAGAGTAAAGCCCAAGACACACTGCACAATTTTCGGCTGTCCCAGATGAAAAACTGGCATCGTGAAACAATCTTGGCAATTTCTGTGATCGTGGCTCCTAATCGGGGGTCCTATGTCGTGCAGTGGTCATGGTCTTGCGACTAAAGATACTACGATAATTTTTTGACAGTGTCAGAAATTCAGCATGATCATTGCATATTAATGTTGTGTGTGTTGCTTTTATAAACACGTTTACTGACCAGCCAATAAAAATGCGACACGGCGCTAAAACATAAAACTGCTTACCTCAAACTTTTTTCTTCCTCTTTCGCCACTTCCACTTTTTTTCAGCATACATAAAACCTTCAACTGGCAAAGTGTGATTCATCATGTCTTTTTGTTTACCACTAGCGCCCATGCTGATGACATGTTATTCTTCTCTCGAAATGTGCGTCATAGCCTAGGACAGTTGTGTATAAAGTACCTGAAACCCATATCAAGGCAAGGCAAGGCAAGTTTATTTGTATAGCACATTTCATACACAATGGTAATTCAAAGTGCTTTACATAAAATAAAATAAAAAAATAATCACAACAATAAAACAAGGAATTTAAAAACTTTGAAAATGATTTAAAAAATTGATTTAAGAGGTTTAAAATGAATTTAAGAAAACGATTATACATAGAATATAGTACAATCAGTTCGGACATCGCACAGTGCTAATTCAATAAATGCACAGCTAAACAGATGAGTTTGGAGTCTGGATTTAAATGTGGCTAATGTTTTAGCATATCTGATCTCTTCTGGAAGCTGATTCAACTGCGGGCGGCATAATAACTAAAAGCAGACTCCCCTTTTTTTGTGTGAACCCTTGGCATTTCTAACTGACTTGATCCTAATGATATGAGTGGTCTGTTAGGTTTATATTCAGTGAACATATCTGCTATGTATTTAGGTCCTAGGCCATTGAGTGATTTATAAACGAGTAAAAGTACTTTAAAATCAATCCTAAATATAACTGGAAGCCAGTGTAAGGACCTGAGGACTGGTGTGATATGCTCAGATTTTCTGGTTCTAGTCAGAATTCTGGCAGCAGCGATCTGGATGAGCTGCAGCTGTCTAATGATCTTCTTGTGAAGGCCGGTGAGAAGACCATTACAATAGTCCACCTTGCTGGTGATAAAGGCATGAATAAGTTTATCCAAGTCTTGACTGGAAACAAAACATCTAATTCTTTCAATGTTTTTGAGATGATAGTATGCTTATTTAGTTACTGCTTTGACATGACTATTGAAACTAAGTTCTGTCTCCAGAATCACACCAAGATTCCTGACTTCATTTTTAGTTGTCAAACCCCTAGAATCAATGTATGCATTCACCTTGAGAACTTCATCTTTGTTTCCAAATGCAATGACTTCAGTTTTCTCCTTGTTTAACTGAAGAAAAATTTGGCACATCCAACTGTTAATTTCATCAATGCATGGGCCAGAGAGAGTCAATGGGGCTGCTAGTATAAAAAAGAAATAAATTTTAAACGTACTTAAGTATTGAAAGTAAAGTACAAGTAAATGCAAAATGGAAAAAAAGCAAATAAATATATATATAAAAAAAATTCATACACAGCTTGAGCAAGATTGTGTTCAGTTTTAACTCCATCTTCCATTTAGCATTTTTGGGTATGAATAAGAAACACTTCATCTGGTACTTATTGTCTTTCATTCCAACATAAGAAAACATTTCTGGAATCTGCATTTGAAATTGAATTTAATGTTTTTACACAGTTTAATATAAGTCTATTTCAGAGGGGACATAGATGCATTTAACCTGCAGTCACAGATGAATATTTAATGTTAACCTCCTTTTTTTTTTGTTTTTTGTTGTTTGATCCGATTTCGTTTTTAAAAGAAAATTCGGAATACTGTTAGTTTGAAAATATTTTAAAAACGTAAAAAAAACATGTTGAATGTGAAATTAGAACCGCAGTAAGGTCCGGGCAGCAAGTGAATGTAATGAGGTGAGTGAGGAGACTTCAACCGATTATTCAAACGAATGATTAATTCGAGAAACAAGAAGCATTGCTGTCCTGCGTATCAATGTTCCATATATCCATCCTAAATAGTATGTGAGATTAGAATAAGTGTGTCCCAAAGCATATTATGTTGAAAAGAGTATGCCAAAAGTCCCCAGATGGTCTACTATTTCAGGTCGATTTTTGTAGTGTGGATCCGTGCACACTCTAATAGCTAAAATTGCCCACAATCCATTGAGCTTTGGCGAAGGTTCGGTCCAGAACTACAAACACGAATAAAACGCGTTAGAAAAACTACAAACGTGGCGGATGCGCACAATCGACGGTTAGGTAGAGAGGTTTACAAAAAAGGGGTTTGAGTTACTAATAATAAACATTTAACCTGGTAAAAAATATTTATTTAATGTTATCCATGTTATATTTCATCTGCAACAGTAATGTGAACTTTTATAAACATCCATTTGGTCGTGAATTTTTAAACGCATCATTATGCAGAAAATATGAGCAGAGTTCTCCACATGAAAGACACACGACTGGCAGATCAACGAGCTACTTATTTTCTCTCCAGTACCGTAGGAAGTTAAATTAAATTAAATGTGGAGGATGTTAACTGTGACAAGATGATTGACAGGCGAGTTTACAATGAGGGTGCATGTAACTATGCGACAGAGCGGTCCGTTAAAGACAATTGTATGACGTGATAGTATGTCCCAAAGCTTGCCTAATCTTCTACTACACACTCAAAAGTGTGTACTTTTTCTTCACCAAAAGAGTACAAACCTTAAGGGTGTAGTATAAGTAGGCACATTGGGATGCGGTAATGCAGAGCAAGAAGTATTTATGAGTGAGTCATTGAATCATTTATTCAACCGATTCGTTAAAAAAGTTGATTCATTCAATAAGTAAACACCATCCTTTGCTCAGACGCAAAACAGTGCTGTGATCTATTTGGAACTATTTTCGTTGGCAAAACTGAGCAAAAACAGACAATATTGTGTTCGTTAGGTTAAGTCACTTACTGCTTTACTGAACTTGTCTAAAATTATTATTAAATGTGTTCATGCTGATATTTGCAGGAAAACGGTAGGTTACTCTTTGCGTGATATAGATTAAGTTAACTATAATAAATTATATAAATATAAAAAGCATACAGACGCATTTTTGCCATCTACAATTTAGAATGCCTGGAATTTTGAGTTTTAATAGACTAATAAATCAACGTGTGTGCACTCTGTGTGTGATTTGGTGATATAGCCTACTTGATAATGTCAGATCGCACATCATTACAACAACACTTACAATATCGCAGACGATAGTGTATCGCACACCCCAGACTCGACTTGAGTGGAAAATGAAATCATCGGCGGTTGTGCGCACACGGATGAACATGAGCAGGAGTCTAACTTGCAAATGCCAAACCACTGATTCGTCAAACCTGCTTTCCTGCAGTCCGTGTTCTTCTGACTTCTGACTATTTTGTAGTAGCTAAGTAACGAATATGCTTCAGGAAATGTATCGGCGTAAAAGTATACATTTTAATTAGGAAAAGTAGTGGAGTAAAAGTAAAAATGGCTGAAATATAAAAAACAAGAAAAGTACAGATACTCCCAAAATATACTTAAGTACTGTAACTAAGTATTATTACTACGGATCCATATATTTCATCATCGTACAGTCTGCATGCAAGTCGTACCCAAGTTTATTAGACCCATGTCGCACAGTGTGAGTTGCAATGATCTTATAGCATTTTAAAAATCATGCAGTGTGTAGAAGGCTTTAGAAGGCAGCCACTGAACAAGGTCACTGAATTTAAATATCTCGGTTCGCTCATCTGGAGCGACGGTGACTCACAAGGGAGTTATTTTATGTCGTAGAATAAAGCGTGAAAATATCTTGAGCTTGTGTAAACCACAGACTTTAACCAAAAACTCATAGTGCTAAAATGCGAACCCATTTCTGGGTTTTGGCCTACAACAATACATCATCCCTGTAGCTCTATATTACATGCACAAATATGACATTACCCAGATAATCAATTCGAGACAAGTGAATGTCAGTGGAAATTACAGTTCATGGACCATATGAAGTGTTGCTTCGGCAGCCGATGAGTCAGTCTCTACATCCTATCCAGTGAACAATACACAGCTACAAGTTTAAAAGACCCTTCAGTGGCTTGCTGCTGCCCACCACAGTGTGGAGGAAGGGCTCTTAATACTCAACAATACTGCGCTGACTGGTTGGGAGAACGTGTGACTAAGGGGTCAATGGTTAGCTAGTGTGGGCTACATCTGTGCAGACAGATTCCGTCTTCAACCCTAAACAATCTGTTCGACCATTCAGCTTGGCATCTCTGTCTGTTTGGACCGTAATACGTAAATGTGGCGCAAACATTCATGCATGTGCTGCACAGCTGATGCTCTCTCTAGTTAGGAAACCTCGTCATGTCCTCTTTCCAGCGTTCCTCCTGTACCGTATCTGTTTATCTCTGTCTTTCTGAATGAGGACTTTGGCTCTGTTTCTCAAGTGCAGGCTCAAGAGGCGACATCAAAGCCGCAGTGGGTGTGCAGCTGGGATGAAAGGCTTGGTCCTCACCAGTGAAAGAGACGAGAAAGCTTGGCCAGTGGCATCACTGCCATGTCGCATTTTGTTATGCAGCATGCTGCCAATATTCTGATGTGCACTGAGATGTGATTATATGGAATGATGTATCTTTTAAGAGAATAAATCTTCTCATAATCTGAAAAAGCTCATTTTGTCCAGTACGTTTGGTCTTGGTCTTGTTCAGTCACTACAGATAAATTGTATGGTCTGTGCTGACTGGTGAATATGATCTGCTCTGAATCATCCTTTTCTTGACATGGACTCAACCTACTCATGGCCTGGCCTGGACTCAGTCTTGAATGAGCTTTGCTCCACTACAACACTGTTATCAAGTGATGGTTGGAGTGCTACAACATTGTGCATCATTGAGCTGTCTGTCCAATATGTGTGACTCTTGTTAGTATGGTCATGTGGTGTATTCAAGCCCTCCTGGGAAGTTTTACAAGTATTTTTTTACGAGTATTTTATGAGAAGTATCCATGAGTTTGGAAGTCATTTTGGTCGGAGCAAGATGGTGATGTACCTTTTCTACCAAAAATTAAGCTTAAAATAATGAATAATGAATAAAGAATGTGCATCAGGAGTGTTTTTGCTTCACAGTAACTTCTTTTACATTAGTACAAACTGCACTTTTTAAAAGCATGTTATCCTTAAATGTGTTAAGAAACATAGTCATGAAAGTGTACTTGTGAAAGCGGGTTTGTTTAAGACATTTTAACTATACGTGTTGCAAACAGGTGGTAATGCTAAGTTATGTAATGTAAGTTATGAGTTATGTAATCAGATTACTTTTTCAAGTAACTAGTAAAATAGTGCATACCTTTTAAATTTACAATGAAATATCTGAGTTACAAATAAGTAATTTAAGTTACATTTATTCACTGTCTCCTATCCACATGTTAAGAGAGTTTTATTTTTTTATTAAAAATAAATAAGCAAGCCCACCTCAGGTGACAAAAAGTAATGGAAAAGTAATGCATTACTTTCCATAAAAAGTAACAAAGTAATGCAATTAGTTACTTTTTTATGGTGTAATGCAATATTGTAATGCATTACTGATAAAAAAAATTTTTTAAAACTAAAAAAAACTTCCACAAAGCCATGGTTAAGTACATAAAACTTCACATAATAAACCACAGCAACATAAAGCCTCAAAAAAACTACGGAGAGTAGTAAGGAGGCATATATATCTATATCTATATAATATCTATATATATATATCATATATATATAAAATATGTTTTTTGGACTAGTAGCTACATACACTGATTATATCGCAGTATCCAGTACTCTAACATACCACATCATTTGGGAAAGTGTGCATCAGTTAAGTAAGCCACTATGTAAACCTGTATTATGCTGTTGATATGTTACTGGGCTGGTGTGATTAGCTCCAAATCCAAGGATAAACGTTCACCACCTGTCTGTGTCCAAACAAAGAGCTTTTAACACATTTCAATCACTACGCCCACATTAGCCTTCCAGGGTGAGGGAGTTTCCATATGCTAATGGAAAGTGACGCAGGTTAGAAATAATAATATCACAAACCTCAGAGATAAACACAACCGAATAAATGTTTATTGCGGCGGATACGGTTGCATTTTCACCGCTACAGAACTACAAACTGTGCATTCATTCATAACTGCTTATACTAACAGCTGCTTTCTCACATACCCCTAACTAACGAAACTGGCACTCAACAGCTGTAAGGATCTTTGTGATAGATTGGGCCCGTCTCAGCTAATTGTATTGATCCCCCTCTAATGAAGCCATTACAAACACTTTGCTACAACTTGAAGTAATGAAGGCTCATCCTTCATCCAGTCATCCAGGATGAATCACAATCTAGTGCATAGTACTCAATGCAACGAAAGGTCAGTAAAATCACAGCTGTAATTAATAGCGCGTGCTGCTGGGCAAATGCAGAGGACACTGAAGGCAAAAAGACTGGGTGAATATCTTGCTTTTAACGTCTAAATACTAAAATGAGCTCATCATGCTGGACATTTCAGGATGTGCAACCCAAAGCATCCATCAGTCATGGGGAAGCCCGTGCAGCAGCGTCACAGCAGCATCAGCACCAGCACCGAACACAGCTAGGATGAACAGCACAGTCTATACATGCCACTGATGCATTTCATCAACAACTAACATCAGTGGGCAATGCATCAGTGTTTCTCGATAATCCCTCCGCCATGGTCAAATCAGATATCTCTGCGGTAAAGAGACACGGTTTTGCTGCACATGGCATCTGTATCACTCACCTGTGCTGTTCGTATAAACGACACGAGTGTCGGTGAGGATGCTCGGGTCACTGTGAGATCTCCCTCTCTGCACAACGCAATCTTCTGATCCATCCGATGTGGCCATGGAGATGAGAGCAGACGGTAGAACACAGAGAAGCCGAGCTGCGTGTGTGGATGTGAGCAGCGAGCGTGCTGCGGCGGTGGATGTGATTCAGTTTGACAGCAGCAGCAGCAGCAGCAGCGCTGGAGGAGGAGAGCAGTGCGCTGATGATGACTGAGGCGCATCTGGGGGTTTCACTTGCATTTATTAGCATTGTTATTAATTTGATGACATGAGTGGTTTTAATGTGTGGACGAACATCAAGTCGTGTTTGTGTGTTTTTGCGTCGTCATATGTCATGCAATCAGCGTTATCTGAAACAGATTGAAGAGAAGAGTGTTACAGAGATTTGTCAGAGGAATTAAAGAATAGTTAGCCTGTGTTGCCCTCTTGTGTGCTCTTTATAATAGTGGAGGAGGAGCCACACAGACATCTTTCACCAGCCTTTTGAGTGACAGAATCCATCAGATCAGACTGACTCAGAAATGTTTGGGCAGATTAAAAATCAGAGATTTTTACATTTTCTCCTCCCACCAAAACACGACACACAAAGGCAAAATATCCTTGGAAAGAGAGACTCATATATATGGGCTTACATTTCTGCCACAATTCTGCGCACGAAAGATCATATTTTGAGTGCACGCGCGCGATCTGAGTTTTGTGGAGAAAATGTTCGTTTCGCAAAGAAAAAAGTCCTTCGAGCGCACGGAAATCAATTTGCATTAAAATAGTTTTTTGGATGTGGCAGCGCCTTTCTCTGTGCGTGCAACGTTCCACTAGCTTGCTCCCCTGATGCCCCCCTCAGTGCTCTCTAAATGCCAACGGCTCACACAACCCAGCGTTACAATGTGCCATAATTCCAGCCAATCAGAGACGAGGCTGCTAAATTCTGATTGGCTGCCTTGACAACCAATCACAACATTTCTTGCATTACCTCGACAGCAGAAGAGGAAAAAATACAAGTGCATAATAATTATTATGCAAGTGATATTCTGATTTTATTGCTTTTCAAGCGCAATTTTCCAATAATTCTAATACTATTAATTGGGATTTAATACTTTATAATCTATATTTATTGTCATGACGGATGGAAGTGAAAAACGCCCTATATTAAGGTGTGCATAATATTAAGCGGTTACAGTTACAAGAGGATGTGTGTGGTCCTTCTCAACTTATCTGTCTCTATAAGCACATATAGTAATATATATATATATATATATATATATTATATATAGATCATTTTCAAGGATTTTACTACACTTCAGTATGTGATTCTTATTAAGTAGGGGTAATTTTTTAGGATTCTATACTTCTCCTAAGTCTCTGAGAACCTGACACCTTGCACTTGCACTCACGTCCGCGAGCATCAGGTGAGCAAGCTAGTGAAACGTTGCACGCGCAAAGGAGAAGGTCTGCACACATCCAAGAAACGTATTTTAAATGCAACATAAAAAAATAAACGGAAGACTTTTTTCTTTGCGAAACGAACATTTTCTCCACAAAACTCAGATCGCGCGCGTGCAAAATGCACTTTTGTGCGCTCAAAATATGATATTTTGTGCGTAGAATTGTGGCAGAAATGTAAGCCCATACATCTAGGCCTATTTATCACATTCTTTTTTTTTTTAAGCTAACGTTTCCCATTAAGTTATACAAATATTTCCGATTGCTGAACATTCAAAACGTCCAGTTTTTAGTGTTTTAAAAAATATATTTCTTGGTCAAGCAAATGTTATAGGCCTAGAAAACTGTGACGTTCCATTCTATAATTTTGCAAACATTTTTGAATGTTCTCTAAAACTAGTTCTGAAACTAGTAGTATCCTTAAAAAAAACGTTAGATGTCCAAGCAAGCAAACAAACAAACAATAAATAAATAACCTCCACGAACGGAATATAGGCCTATAATAATGTTTGTGAACTATTAATGTTACTGGAACGTTTGTTCATAACTTTAAAAGAACCTTTACAGAATATTATGTAAAACAAATATTGTATAAACATATATATATATATTTTTTTTAAACATATAGCTACATTACACACTATTTAGCTAGTTCTACATATGATAAAGATTCAGAAGATTTAAGGACACAGTATATTGTAAAATTACAAAGGTCATCATTTTTCCACATGCATTTGACCAACAGATGTCCTCAGCCTGCGACCACTAGTTCGAATCAGTGAATCGTGGTTCAATTGATTCGATGATTCAGAAGGATTCATTTCTCCCATTACTAATGCAATTTGTTCCATTTATATGCACCAATATAGAAATACGTAGCATTATTTACCTAAATATTTCACTACAGCGTTTAAAGAATGTGACACGCCACCTGAACCTTTCTGCGCGAATGAATCGTTTAGGGGTTTGAATCGCTTCGGAATCGGAAGAGATCCGCCCTCCGCACAGATCCAGATACAGTAAAGATGGCTGAACGCGGTAGTGATAGTGTAGCGAACCATGTGTCTGACAGCGAAGCTGACCTCAGAAGTGTTCTGGTTACAAGTGTTTTGAATTTAGACAAGCTCGACACCGACCTGTACAGGTAAACAAATCAAAACATAATGACTATATTAGAGTTACTGTATTAGCACCACAATACAACAGGAATCTGAATGAGTCATTTCGCTTAGTATTGAAAGCCTTTCCACACACACTAACAAAAAGTGCCATGCTTTTCTGCCTCACAGAGGGACACATCACTGGGTTCCTCGCACTAAACGCCTGTTCGGGGGCCAGATTGTTGGACAGGCCCTTGTAGCTGCAGCTGAATCTGTCAGTGAGCATCTCTTTGCCCATTCACTGCACTGCTACTTTGTGAGAGCAGGTACATTCTCTAAATAGGCTTATGCATATGGAAAGTGTGCTTTTTCCTTTTTTTGAGAAGGGTATTCCTGCACATGCATACAAAACAATAAATGAAATATAATAATACAAAAATATAGGGTCCACAGGCCTTCGGTTGTGCAGGGACATACGATTGGGCTAGTTTTCTCAAGCATTGTGTGTTCCAGGGGACCCAAAGGTGCCTGTGCTGTACCAGGTGGAAAGGACTCGGGATGGCCGCAGTTTCTGTGTGCGATCTGTCAAAGCTATTCAGCACGGACAGCCCATACTGATCTGTCAGGCGTCGTTTCACATGCAGCAGCCGAGTCCTCTGGAGCATCAGTTCAGCATGCCCTCGGTCCCTCCGCCGGACACACTGCTCACCGTGGAGGAGCTCATTCAGCGCTACCTCAGGTCTCAGCCAAAACAGCGTGTTTGCCATGGCGCATCGTTTTAAATGGTGCGCTTTTACGCTTGATTTTCTTTTTGTTTTACAGCGATCCAAACCTGGCAGACAACACACGACAGGGTCTGAATAAAATACTTGCTGAGGAAGTTCCTATAGAGATCAAGCCGGTCAACCCACCTGATTTTTACAGGCGTGTTGCCATGGAACCAAAGAAATTATTCTGGGTGCGAGCAAGAGGACATATAGGTATAACGAGCATGTCATCCAGCCACTTCTTTACAGTAAAAAACACTTATAATTAAGGGTGGAAACTTCCCACAAATCCCTGATATTCCAAAAACAATCCTGGGAAGTTTCCAGAATTTCTGGAATGTTTCCGAAATGTAATGGAAATGTTCCACCTTTTTTTTGCAACCATGCTTATATTGATGCCATGTGCAATATAATGAATGTGCTGTGAGAGGTTCAAATTAAAGTTGCGAGATTGTTTTTCTTTTCAAATGGATGAACCTCAAATCACTTTTTCATCGTTCAGGGTTCCCTTGTGAGAAAGAAGTACACTTCCGCACACTTTCTATTGGAAATAATACACTTTAAAAGAATATACTTAAGTGCAAGCCGAATGTAATGTTTTCGGGAACTTAGTTGCATTTGAATTAGAATTAAATGAGAATGTATCATAGTTAACATTGAAATCAAATGCAGTTAGTTACAATTTAGAGTGCTTTTTCACTTTAGAAGGATTTCATTTGATTAAAAGCTTTTATGGTAAACTAAAATATATTTTAATGTAATTCCTATTAAAAATGGGTATGCCATTTATTTAAATATATTTATAATTACATATTAGATGTGATGATTTTCAAAATATACACATATATTAAATTATTTAAAAGTTCCCTACAATTGCACATTCAATACAGTTAAGGGTTTTTAAACTGCATGCCAAAGACAGAAGTGGAATTGAATTAAATCTTTACAGACATCTTGACAAATCCTATTGTGAATAAACATGTGTTTTGGCTACATTTTGCTCTGAAATATTGGGAGTGCAATCTTTAAAATGATCATTTCTCTTATATAATTACCTTATCTAAAAATCTCACTCATGTATTACCTGGTGTAAAATCATTATTGTAAGAACAAAATCCTGATCGCCCTCGGGTGTTCATTTTAGATAATGAGCAGCTGACTGTATGTTACTTATTTAACATTTCATCATTTTTGCATTGTGTCGTGTCTCAGGACCTGGTGATATGAAACTGCACTGTTGTGTGGCAGCGTACGTATCGGACTACTCTTTCCTGGGCACGGCCCTGTTACCTCACCCGAATCACAGGGCCCAGTTTTCCGCCTCGCTGGATCATGCCATGTGGTTTCACAGCACATTCAGAGCAGACGAGTGGATGCTGTATGAATGCGAGAGCCCGTGGTCAGGTCAGCAGTTTATGCAAGTTTATGGAGTTCTTTAGGAACGAACATGTGCCTGATGACGTGTCTAGGATGGTCAGCAGTTCAGTATGTGATAAAACGAATAACTTGTGATCTGTGAATGTTTTAATGTACCTTTATTTCCTATCAGGAGGGAGCAGAGGCTTCGTCCAGGGCCGCTTGTGGAGGCAGGATGGCGTTCTCGCAGCTTCCTGCGCACAAGAGGGAGTGATACGAGGGAAGACTGTTTCTCAGAGTAAATTATAGAGGATTCAAAATATATTACTAAATAGTATCAGATTCTTGAGATGCCTTACGATTAGTGCTGTCAAATTATTAATCGCGTCCAAAATAGTAGTTTTGCTTAAGCTGCGTCTGAAAGCCTATTTATTAAGCATATATAAATACACACACATGCATTTAAGAAAAATTTGTTATGTTTATATATTAAATATATTTATATATAATATAAAATATAAGAATATAAATCCATACATATATATATATCTCTATATATATACTCTTTGTGTGTGTATTTATATATACATAAAATATACTATTAAAACTACATAAAATTATTGATGCGACTTAATTGGGATTTAATCGGTTGACAGCACTACTTACAATAGTTTTTTTGTTTATTTGTCATAATTATTACAACGCACAATCAATGTCAAGATTGCATTTGGTCTGCAGTGCTATAGAATATGGCAGTATATGAAATAACAACACTTTATGATTTTCCTTTTTGTCCCTTATGCTAAACTGAATTAGATTAATCCTGTTTTAAAAGTGTACATCATAAATGAGGAAATGTCTTTGCAACTGAGTTTATATTTAACGATGGGATTTAGCATCTTCATTTTTGCATTTGTGTTTAGTTATGACCAAAACACTTGAAGTCTTGCATGACAAACTCCAGTTATACAGCGAGCTGTACATTCACAGGCACTTTAATTATTTATATCATTATCAATAAACATAACAATCTCAGGTTGTGTTGTACATTTTGTTTCTTTGTTTTTTGTATGTGTGTTGTGTTTGTTTTTTTGTGTCTGTTGTACGTTTGTTTGTTTTTGTGTGTGTGTGTGTGTGTGTGTTGTACGTTTGTTTGTGTGTGTTGTATGTTTGTTTGTTTGTTTTGTGTGTGTGTGTGGGTTGTTCTTTTTTTGTTGTGTGGGTAGTGTTGTTGTGTGTGTGTGTGTTGTACGTTTGTTTGTGTGTGTGTGTGTTGTACGTTTGTGTGTGTGTTGTACGTTTGTGTGTGTGTGTTCTACATTTGTTTTTTTGTGTGTGTTGTACGTTTGTTTGTTTTTTTGTGTGTTGTATGTTTGTTTTTTGTGTGTTGTACATTTTTTTGTTGGGTGGGTGTTTGTACGGTGTTTGTTTTGTGTGTGTGTGTGTTGTACGTTTGTGTGTGTGTTGTACGTTTGTGTGTGTGTTGTACGTTTGTGTGTGTGTTGTACGTTTGTGTGTGTGTTGTACGTTTGTGTGTGTGTGTTCTACATTTGTTTTTTTGTGTGTGTTGTACGTTTGTTTGTTTTGTGTGTGTGTGTGTTGTACGTTTGTTTGTTTTTTTTGTGTGTTGTATGTTTGTTTTTTGTGTGTTGTACATTTTTTTGTTTGTTTTTTTGTGTGTTGTACATTTGTTTGTGTGTGTGTGTTGTAAGTTTGTTTGTTTTGTGTGTGTGTTGTAAGTTTGTTTGTTTTGTGTGTGTATTGTACGTTTGTTTGTTTTGTGTGTGTTTCGTTTGTTTGTGTTGTGTGTGTGTAAGTTTGTATGTTTTGTGTTTGTGTTGTATTTTGTTGTTTTTGTGTGTGTTGTATGTTTGTTTTTGTGTGTGTGTTGTAAGTTTGTTTGTTTTGTGTGTGTATTGTACGTTTGTTTGCATATATGTTGTACGTTAGTTTTTGTGTGTGTGTTGTACGTTTGTTTGTTTTGTGTGTGTATTGTACGTTTGTTTGTTTTGTGTGTGTTGTACGTTTGTTTTTGTGTGTGTGTTGTAAGTTTGTTTGTTTTGTGTGTGTGTATTGTATGTTTGTTTGTTTGTGTGTTGTACGTTTGTTTGTTTGTGTGTTGTACGTTTGTTTGTTTGTTTTGTGTGTGTATTGTATGTTTGTTTGTTATGTTTGTGTGTTGTAGTTTGTTTGTTTGTTTGTGTGGTATTGTAGTTGGTTGTGGTGTGTACGTTTGTTTGTGGGTGTGTGTGTGTGTGTGCGTGTTTGTTTGTTTGTGTGTGTGTGTGTTGTACGTTTGTGTGTGTGTGTTTGTGTGTGTTGTACGTTTGTTTGTTTTGTGTGTGTATTGTATGTTTGTTTGTTTGTGTGTTGTACGTTTGTTTGTGTGTTGTACGTTTGTTTGTTTTGTGTGTGTATTGTACGTTTGTTTGTTTTGTGTGTGTGTGTGCGTGCGGTGTTGTACGTTTTTTGTTTGTTTGTTTTTTTGAGTGCGTGAGTTGTACGTTTGTTGTTCGCAAAATCATTGGGGTAATAAGATTTTATTTTGAGATGGGACTCGCCGTGCAGGAGGTGTCGCTCTTTTATTCTGTAAAAATTTCAATGAATCAGTTATTGATTTATTTGGTCTTCATCAGAAGGAAGATAGTTAATGGTTGTGATACAAATGGATGAATCTTCTTTTATCTTAGTTAATGTATATGGTTCTAATACATTTACATTTAGTCATTTAGCAGACGCTTTTATCCAAAGCGACTTACAATTGGGGGATACATAAAGCGATTCTTCTTAAAAGAGGCAAACAGACACAAGAAGTGGTTGTAATACCAAGTGCTTAGACATTGTTCAAATAAGTACAAGATAGAAAGAGAAGGAATAAATAAAGAGAGAATGTGTTTTTTTTTATTTTATTTTTTTATTTTTTATGATGAAGTCATAGATCTCTTATGTCAGAGATTTCTTTGCTTGTTCTTGAAAAACGGCACGAGTTCCCCTCTGCTTGATTATTGGAGGAGATTTCAGTGAAGCCCCTAATTATTCTGAAGACCCTAATTATATCCTCCAAGACAATGTCAAAATGTGATCAATCTGGTCATTTCTGTCAATCTCTAGATTTGATTGATGCATTCAGATTTCTGTATCCTTGTTCCACCTCATTTACAAACTCAAAAATCTCGCATTGATTTATGGCTAGACTCTGTTTCTTTGATTTCATCTTTGTCTCTTGTAGTCCTTCACCACTAACTGATCATTGTGGTATTGATTTAATATTGAAGCCCAAAAATTCTAGAACCTATAACCCTGGCTACTGGAAATGAAACTGCTCCCTGCTTCTTAATGATTCTTACTGCGCGGCTATATATAAAAAAAAAAAGATATCAAAACAAGGACAGATATATCTTTTATTGCCAAATGGGAGCTCCTTAAATTTGAGTGCAGAAAATTTTCAATTTATTTTAGTAAAAAACTTAAATATGGAAAATAAAATATAAATATGCAGTTTTACTTAAGCATATTTCTGATTTTTTAAATAAACAGCTCTCAGAAGAAGATCAAAACGGGTTGAATTTGGTGAAAAAAATTCAGCTTGCAAAACAACATGGACGAAAAAGGTCAATTCACTCCCTTCAAATTGATGGCTCTATTTCCTCTTGTAAAACTCTGATATCTTCTGCGTTTGATAATCTTGTGGCTGATTCCTTTTCTTGATAAAGTAAGTCCCTTTATTCCTCAAATCTCGGAACATAATAAATCAGTTTGTGATGTTCCACTTATGCCTTTTGAATTGTATAAGGTTTTCTGGGATCACATTAAGGACTTGCGTTTTGAGGCTTTAAAAGAATGCATAGATCAAGGAGAACTAACCACCTCTATGAAACAAGGTTTAATCGTTTTAATTCAGCCAAAAACCAAATAGAGACATAACTGGAGACCTATATCTCTCCTTAATAGAGATGATAAGATTCTGGCAGCCGTGTATGCAAATCGTCTTAAACAATGTCTAGAAGAAGTACAGTCTGGTTTTATAAAAAATCGACATGTTTCCAATAATATTCGCCTTATTTTAGATTTATTCGATTATTCTGATTTGGTTAGTAATGATGCTCTTATTGTTTTTTTGAATTTTTAAAAAGCATTTGACACCGTTGAACATAATTTAATTTTTAAAGCTTTAGTTAATTTGGGGTTTGGTAATCATTTTATTTGTGTTGTTAAACCTTTATACAATGACATCAATAGCTGTTTCTCTTTCCAATGGCACTTCTCCAAGATATTATGTTATTAGACAGGGATGTCCCATTTCTCCCTTTTTGTTTTTACTCGCTGCAGAAACATTGACTCTGTTTGTAGTTAATTGCACTGGTATCGAAGGAATTCAAATTGGACAGGAAAAATTAATCATAACTTCATAAGTCAATTGGCTGATGATACATGCATTTTATTTTAAAGGGGTCATATGATGCTTTTTTAAAGATCATTATTTTGTGTATTTGGTGTAACAGAATATGCTTTAATGTTTAAAAAAAAAACACATATTTTTAAAATACGTAAAGTATTGTAGGTCCTCTAGGTCCCCGACCTCTCTCAAAAGCTTCGTTTTTACAAGTCCCTCTTCCGACACGCGCAGTCTGCTCTGATTGGCCAGCTGACTCAGTGCATTGTGATTGGCGGAACACCGCAAGCACTAGTAGAAAGTTACGCCCGTTACCATAATCGCAGCTTCATGTTTCAAAATAAATGTAAAGACAGAACCAGAAAGGGAACAGAGTGGGTGACAGGACGCAGTGATTTGTGAAGGGGTATGGTTTGCGCAGTACACAAGACACGGTTAAGAAGATGACTCACCTGTGATGTGACCCTATCATATATATCTCTCTCTCTCTCTCTCTCTCTCTCTTTCTCCCTCTCTCCTCCTCTCTCTCTCTCTCTCTCTTTCTCTCTCTCTCTCTCTCTCTCTCTATCTCTTCTCTCTCTCTCTCAACCACACACACACACACGATGCTGAAAACTCTTCATTTGAACAGTCAATAGCAAATACTTAAACTAGTAACAAAACAGTAGCTGATTCAGAAGCGCCAGATTGTCACAGCAAAGTCAGAATTACCTCCTCTCAGGTTCACGAAACGGTCATCCATAAAAAAGCATTGCTGTTCTGTTGTAAGTAATCAAATCTAAATGCATCTACTTTCGGAAGGCAAAATAAAGTAATTTTGCTTTCGTCTAGAAACACACAGCGTCTCCCTGACATGCTGCTTCAACACTAACTGCGGTTACTGAAACCACACCTTCTTTCTTTGTGTGCACATTTGGGCGCATTATGCTAATATTTCCACACAGTGAGGTAGATATGTGGGGGCGTGTTAGAACGAGCTGTTTTAGGGGGGCGTGGCAGAGTCTTAACTTTGATAAAGAATATCTCTTTGGTTTTGAGACTTTAGTCTTTGCGACTTCAGGGATCTTATCTGTGCACAATCAGCTTGTAACACTCCAAAGAGAAAGAAAAACTTGAAGCGCATCATATGACCCCTTTAAAGAATCGATGTCAAGTAAATGTGATAATTCTCAGTCTAACTGATTTTTCCAAAGCCTCTGGATTAGTAGTTAATACTAAAAAAGTGAAATAATGTTTATCCATGATTCTGAAGTGAAGTAAAGGATGTTGTTAAATACCTTGGTATTTAAATCTGTAAATCAGCCCAAGAAAGCATTTCTAAATTAAATTATATTCTGCCAGACGTACATTCAGTTTGTGGTTACAAAGAGATCTTACAATTTATGGCAGAATTTTGAAGGTATTTCACGCTTTGTTTATCCTTCTTTATATTGATTCTAACACTTGTAAATCTGTTAAATCTCTTCATTTTCAATTAAGGTGGAACACATAAAGCAAAATCCCGAACACAGCCAAAGGGAGGGTTGAATGTTTTAATGCTTTTTTTTACCTTTTAAATAAACTGGCTAAAAAAAGTTTGAAGGGGAATTCAGTTTAGTATGATTTTCCCGAGATGTGGACATGTACAGTTTTTGCTTTCTTGTGATTTTAAGTCCGCAAGGCTCGCTGTGAAGCTTTAGACTCATGGAAGCTAAACATAACCCCCCTCCTCGTATTATTAGGAATAATCCGTGTGTTTATCAGCTCCTACATCTGTTTTCTTCCCCGATCGGTTCTTGTGTTTATCTCAGATTTAATAGGCAACAGTGGAGATGTTTATGCTTGTGTTGATTTTATTAATAAATATGGCATAAATGCTTCAAAATGGGACTATACTGTTCTTACAAATCCCATTCCTCCTAAGTTGTTCTTTTTAGTGAAGTCTTATGAAATATAGTTTAATTATCCCTCAGCTGTATATTCAAGGGGTTAATATTATGGATAATAAGTGTACAAACACATGTTTGAGGAACGTTATTACTGCTAATAATGCTTCATCTTTTAAAGCTTATGGAAATGTTAATTTTCAGAAGGCGTGGACAGTGCCAAACTAATGTGCGTTTAATAATAAAACAAAAGAAGTTCACTTGAAAAATTATTCTTTCTCAAATTAAATCTTTCTCCACTCTGCTCTTTCTAAATTCTAATTTCATAAATTCTATTTATGTCTTTATAGGATATTTGCCCAGATGCTCTTGCTGTAAAGTTAATCTGTTTCTATTGTTTGCGATTTAAAAAAAAATAAGTGTGTTCGCGAGACCGTGGCAGGCCGGAAGTGACGTCTCAGACGCGGCCGTTAAACGGCTTGTTAGTAACCGCGGAGACCCACAGCGTGTAAAGCTGCGAGGGGTTGTGTGTTTGGTTATTATTCACTAAACCTCAACCATGCCGCGGGTGTACATCGGCAGGCTGAGCCATCATGTGCGAGAGAAGGACATACAGCGGTTTTTCGGCGGCTACGGGAAGCTTTTAGAGATCGACCTGAAGAACGGGTGAGTTTTATTAACGCGAGGCCGCGGCCTCATAATGACAACAGCTCTACATCTTCAATGCATTTTGTTGTAAACAAAAATACTATTTGATAATGCATTGAAGAAATCGCACGCGATGGGATGTGTTTTAAGTGTTGAATGTGGTTCCTGTAAGTTAGTCGAGGTTCTTACCGCGTGTTCAAAATGGCGGAGGGTTTGTTGTGCACCGCGCTTGAGCTTCAGATGCGACCAGATGGTATTTATTAAAGCTTTTAAATTAGTCCGTGATTCTGAGACTCGGCATATCATTCCGAAGGGTGACCGTTTATGTAAGAGTTGGTCGACTGTAGTTAATACGGACACTAAACCTCGTTAGCAGCGCTGACCTAAATTAGCAAACGCTACAGCGACGCATCGGTGTTGGTGTGTCGGGCGCATTGTTTCTAACACACTTAATCGATGTATTTATTAATGCACATTTTGGATACATCTTGTGCGATTTCTCCATTATGTAGAATGGGGCCCGTGCAATTTCTGTATACGTGAAATACCCGGATGACCCCGCTACATCTGCCAGACCGCACAGCGTCTGTGCTGCCAACATGGCGCTGGACACCGAGCAGCCGAATGCTAGTCAAACCGTATTGAACAAAGCACTAATGCGAGTACATAAACCAACTTTATTTTTATTTGGGCTACGTACAAAAACCTGTCAATTCAAATACAACTAGACAAATCAGTTGGATAAAAAAAAAAAACACCCACACTACTGTGTAATACATGAATTTATTAGTGCTGTCAAACGATTAAACGATTACACACACATTGTATTTACATGTATATATTTATATTATATATATATATATATATAAATACACACACACACATTCATGTATATATTTAAGAAAAATGTTATGTTTATATATTTATAGGGATGTAGCGATTAACTGCAAGCCGGTTGAAAATCGATTTAAATGTGACGATTCAAATCAGTTGAGATGCTAAACTAATCTCGATTCAATTAGGGGTTGGAGTTTATATGAATGCATGTCTGAGGGGAAGTTCTTGCATCTTTCGATGGTATTTTTTTCTTTTCCTCTTGCTTCTGTATAACGCATATTAAAGTTCATATTAAAGTGCAGCGCTGCTTTGTTTACAGCGCAAACCAATGAAACGCTTTAAGCGCTACCTGCTGGCAGAGAATGAATCTGCATCTCATTCAGCTCGTCCACTGTTTCATGCAGATATTTTTATTTAGTTTCACAAAACTGAAGTCAAACCATTGTTTTTGCTTCAAATTTCGAAATTATACAGTCTAATTTAGATTAAAAACGGCTCATGCTGCATTTATGCTGCATCTTTGTTTGGATCATGGTTAAAATGCAGTTGTTGCCTCTAATTTTAAATGGAAAAAGAACAGACAAAGCCTTAGTTTGTTTATATGAAGGGATTAATTTTATTTGTGTTACTTATTTATTTAATTTGAAGCTTGTTTTAAAATTTCAATTTAGTTTTGTTTACATTATATTTAAATTGTTATTTAGCAGACGCTTTTATCCAAAGCGACTTACAAATGAGGAAAACAGAAGCAATCAAAACCAAAAAAAGAGCAATAATATGCAAGTGCTATATTAGCATATTATGATAGTCTTATATTTCAATTTCACAAAGAAATGTACAGTATTTTGTCCAAGCAATAATAAAAGGACACTTAATTTATAATCTGTCTTAAGTCTAATGTTGTTAAAAAAAAATCTTGAACGAAGCGGATGATGTTGCTGGGAACGTTACTAGAGCCAGACGATGGGGTGTTTGGGGGCCGATCCGATAGACAGGTTAAAAGACCGATACAGATATATCGGCTGATATTCTTTATGTGTAGGCTATATTTTAGTACAGTATAGTCAAAAGTTTGGATACACTTCCCATTCGTGTGTCCAAACTCTTAATTGGTACTGTATGTAGAATACAGTATATAGCCTACATAAATAGAATATATACACATATACCAACATTTTTTGCAATGATAACTCAAATGTGGTGATCAAACATAGGTCTATGTAATGGAGGCAGGGTATTTAACAATAAACTTTATTATTCAAAGTGAGTCTGACATCAGTGCACTTAACAGTAAACTTCACTTATTATAAGTAACTTGAATAACACAAATAGATCAAAATACATATAACTTGAATTAAGATGGCAAGATACTGCCAAACCAACAGGGGCAGGTTTATGCAGGAAGCACAGCTTTTCCAATGTAAACATCTAATAATAATAATAATAATGAATAATATTTTTTTCACAAACTCTGTTTTATGTATTTTCTGGTAATCCAATAAACATGCAGGACATTCGTATTTAAATCATCCTCTAAACCTAATAACTGGTTGGGCCACCCTTAGCAGCAACAACTGCAATCAAGCGTTTGCGATAACTTGCAATGAGTCTGTTACAGCGCTGTGGAGGAATTTTGGTCCACTCATCTATGCAGAATTGTTGTAATTCAGCCACATTGGAGGGTTTTCGAGCATGAACCGCCTTTTTAAGGTCATGCCACAGCATCTCAATAGGATTCAGGTCAGGACGTTGACTAGGCCACTCCAAAGTCTTCATTTAGTTTTTCATCAGCCATTCAGAGGTGGACTTGCTGATGTATTTTGGATCATTGTCCTGCTGCAGAACACAAGTTCGCTTCAGCTTGAGGTCACGAACCGATGGCCAGACATTCTCCTTCAGGATTATCTGATAGAGAGCAGAATTCATGGTTCCATCAATTACGGCAAGTCGTCCAGGTCCTGAAGCTGCAAAGCAGCCCAAGACCATCACACTACCACCACCATATATTACTGTTGGTATGATGTTCTTTTTCTGAAATGCAGTGTTACTTTTCTCGTCAGTCCACAGAGTATTTTCCCAAAAGTCTTGGGGATCATCAAGATGTTTTCTGGCAAAACTGAAACGAGCCTTTATGTTCTTTTTGCTCAACAGCAGTTTTCGTCTTGGAACTCTGCCACGCAGACCATTTTTGCCCAGTCTCTTACTTATGGTGGAGTCATGAACACTGACCTTAAACTGAGGCAAGTGAGGCCTGCAGTCTTTGGATGTTGTTGTGGGGTCTTTGTGACCTCTTGGATGAGTCGTCGCTGTGCTTGGGGTAATTTTGGTCGGCCGGCCACTCCGGGGAAGGTTCTCCACTGTTCCATGTTATTTCCATTTGTGAATAATGGCTCTCACTAAGGTTCACTGGAGTCCCAAAGCTTTAGAAATTGATTTATAACCTTTTCCAGACTGATAGACCTCAATTACTTTCTCATTTGTTTCTGAATATCTTTGGATCTCGGCATGATGTCTAGCATTTGAGGATCTTTTGGTCTACTTCATTGTCAGGAGGTCCTATTTAAGAGATTTCTTGATTGTGAACAGGTGTGGCAGAAATCAGGCCTGGGTGTGGCTAGAGAAAATGAACTCAGGTGTGATAAACCACAGTTTGAACAGGGGGCAAACACTTCTTCACACAGGGCCGTGTAGTTTTGGATTCTGTTTTCCCGTAATAATAATAATAAATAATAATATAATACCTAAAAACTGCAGTTGTGTTTTACTTGTGATCTTTACCATCTATTACTATTTAAATTTGTTTGATGATCAGAAACATTAAGTGTGACAAACATGCAAAAAAAAGAGAAATCAGGAAGGGGCGACAACACATTTTCACCCCCATATATGTATGTACTGACAGGTTTTTTATATTTATTCATCAAAATAAGACATTCAATAATTCCAAATTATACAGTCAACCTCCGTTTTATGACTGGAGCAAACGAATATGATATGCTCATTGTGAGAGTAAAAGACGGGGACACCACCGCACTGCCGTCTGTTGGACTGCAGAAAGATAATAACTTTTCAATCTGCTATGTTACTGACTAACTATGCTGACACCGTGTCTGCGCTAGGGATGTGCGTGACGACTAATTTGACTGCTCTACGTTTAAACAAGTTTTGTATCCGACTAATCTAAAAGCAAGAAACCCCCCCCCCCAAAAGTGGTAAGGGGAAAAAAACCTCTGTGCGTGTAGCATATATAATGGGATGGAACGATTACCGGTTTCACGATAAAATGCTCTGATGGTTAGTATTATCGTTTAAAATTTATCAAAACAGTTTGATTATCGCGATTTTGAAAACTCGCAGTAAATCCTGTCCAGCAGCATTATAGTCTGAAGCCGACACAGCAGGTTGTTGTTGTTTTTTTTTTTGCATGAGACGAAATGGCGGAAGGCAGTGACAAAAATCGGGAGATTTTTCAGCAATCTAAGAGGACCAAATCGGTGGTCTGGTCGTATTTTGGCTTGCACAAGAGTCCTGAAGGCAATTTAATCGAGGATGGTCACCCTGTGTGCTGATCTTGCAAGAAGAAAGTCGCTGCAAAAGCGGGAAACGTGTCAAATTTGCTCCGTCATCTTCGTGACCACCACCCACTGTTATATAGTGAATGCAAGGTAACTTTTACCTCAATACCAAAACTAACTGGGCAAATAATTGGACAAAAAATATTGATTAGAGATTAAATAATTTCATTATCTCACTTGTTTAACGCAAAGCTTCCGCAAAGAAAAGTTCACAGCAAGTGGCTTTGAGCCAAGACGAACGACCGTTCAAACTATAAGGTGACATGTAAGGATAAGTATGGTTATATTCATAGTTAACTTATTACATTTTTTTTTTTGGTTAACCTAGAATATATAAATACGGGGATATGAATTGATGAATGATATTGAATTGAGATTAAGGTTTTGAAATCTTACTGGTTTATAAATCCATTATGAACAGTGTACAAAACAATCGTCAAGACAATATGATCACTACAGCAAAATTATAGTAGTATTAATACTAAATTCCTTGGTTCATTTTCAATCCAATAAAAAATGAGACTCAAGGACGGCAAGCTGCATTTTGAATGGAAACGAGGGAGAGGCCTCTGCGGTCATACCAAGAGACATGGGCGAATTCCAAACGGAAGTGAGCATCCCTGTGCCCTACTCCCTTTGAAGGGCAGAGCCCTTAAAGTGTGTTCTATGAAGGGTGCAGGGTATTACCGTCTCGTGTAAGCGTTTGAAACTCCCTCGGCGAAGAGAATGACTGACCAAATGTTACCTTGACAATGCTGCGCATGCGTGCAGCATTCAGTACTCATCAGTTGTTGCAAATAAATATTTTTTATTATTATTTTATTCAAATATTGTCTAATTGTCTTATTTACTATTAAACGTTTTCAAACTAAACTTGCTTACGCTACCGTCTTATATCATATTTCTATCACTGACGAAAAAAATGTTGTCTTACATTAAAAGACCACTTTAATTAGCCTATTCTATTTATGTTTATATGTGAACTCGAAATCAACCCCAACATTGCTTTAAAAAGCATCACAAGATCTCCTAACCGAAAAGATACATGATCACAACGGAAATCACATATATATAGTGTGTACGGAAAGTATTCAGACCCCCTTAAATTTTTCACTCTTTGTTATATTGCAGCCATTTGCTAAAATCATTTAAGTTATTTTTTTTCCTCAGTAATGTACACACAGCACCCATATTGACAGAAAAACACAGAATTGGTGACATTTTTGCAGATTTATTAAAAAAAAAAAACGGAAATATCACATTTGGCCTAAGTATCAGACCCTTTGCTGTGACACTCATATATTTACCTCAGGTGCTGTCCATTTCTTCTGATCATCCTGGAGATGGTTCTACACCTTCATTTGAATCCAACTGTGTTTGATTATACTGATTGGACTTAGGAAAGCCACACACCTGTCTATATAAGACCTTACAGCTCACAGTGCATGTGAGAGCAAATGAGAATCATGAGGTCAAAGGAACTGCCTGAAGAGCTCAGAGACAGAATTGTGGCAAGGCACAGATCTGGCCAAGGATACAAAAAAAATTCTGCTGCACTTAAGCACTAAGAGCACAGTGGCCTCCATAATCCTTAAATGGAAGACGTTTGGGACGACCAGAACCCTTCCTAGAGCTGGCCGTCCGGCCAAACTGAGCTATCGGGGGAGAAGAGCCTTGGTGAAATAGGTAAAGAAGAACCCAAAGATCACTAAGGCTGAGCTCCAGAGATGCAGTCGGGAGATGGGAGAAAGTTGTAGAAGTCAACCATCACTGCAGCCCTCCACTAGTCTGGGCTTTATGGCAGAGTGGCCCGAGGAAGCCTCTCCTCAGTGCAAGACACATGAAAACCCGCATGGAGGACTCCAAGATGGTGAGAAATAAGCATCTCTGGAGAGACCTAAGATCGAACTTTTGGCTTAATTCTAAGCGGTATGTGTTGAGAAAACCAGGCACTGCTCATCACCTGGCCAATTCAGTCCCAACAGTGAAGCATGGTGGTTGCAGCATCATGCTGTGGGGGTGTTTTCAGCTGCAGGGACAGAACGGAATGGTTGCAATCGAGGGAACGATGAATGCGGCCAAGTACAGGGATAACCTGGACGAAAACCTTCTCCAGAGTGATCAGAACCTCAGACTGGGCCGAAGGTTTACCTTCCAACAAGACAATGACCCAAAGCACACAACTAAAATAACAAATGAGTGGCTTCACAACAACTCTGTGACTGTTCTTGAATGGCCCAGCCAGAGCCCTGACTTAAACCCAATCGAGCATCTCTGGAGAGACCTAAAAATGGCTGTCCACCAACGTTTACCATCCAACCTGACAGAACTGGAGAGGATCTGCAAGGAGGAATGGCAGAGGATCCCCAAATCCAGGTGTGAAAAACTTGTTGCATCTTTCCCAAAAAGATCAGGGCGGTATTAGATCAAAAGGGTGCTTGCTTCTACTAAATACTGAGCAAAGGGTCTGAATACTTAGGACAATGTGATATTTCAGTTTTTTTTTTTAATAAATCTGCAAAATTGTCAACGATTCTGTGTTTTTCTGTCAATATGGGTGCTGTGTGTACATTAATGAGGAAAAAAAAAAAAAAAACTTAAATGATTTTAGCAAAATGGCTGAAATATAAAAAAGAGTGAAAAATTTAAGGGGGTCTGAATACTTTCCGTACCCACTGTATGTATATGTGTGTGTGATTTTTATTATTAGGGCTTCATGTTAATTAATGTTTATGCTAAAAAAAAGTGCATATAGCTGCTAATTGGGGGACGTTGTGGCCCAATGGTTAGAGATGGACTGTAACCCAAGGCGGTTTGCCAGGTGGAGTCTCGTACCGAAGGGATGAGGTGGGGGGAGTGAATGTACAGCGCTCTCTTCCACTTTCAATACCAACGACTGAGGTGCCCTTGAGCAAGCCACCAAACCCCCAACTGCTCCCCGGGCACCGCAGCATAAAATGGCTGCCCACTGCTATGTGTTCACGGTGTGTGTGTGTGTTCAATGCTGTGTGTGTGCACTTAGGATGGGTTGAATGCAGAGCACTAATTCCTAGTATGGGTAACCATACTTGGCCACATGTCACTTCACTAATTGTATTTGTTTTGTTGATTTTCAAATATAAAACTTATTGAAATGCTTTCAGTGTGTGTATCAGTTCTTTTTGAAAATTTTCATCTAATTTTAACAAAACCGTGATAATAGTATTGATAATCGTGATAACTTTGGTCACTATAATCGTGCTATGAAATTTTCATACCGTTACATCCATAATATAATAGTCCTATATTGAAATATTAATTATGAATCACACGGTCAAATCCCTGAAATGAATTCAGCTTGCTGCACACTTGCCTCGCGTTATCATCACTTCATTTTAGGTGGTCGTTAAAAAGAAATAAGAGCATACACTCGACGTCGGTCAAAGCATAGCTTATTTATTCAAATCAGCTGGGGAAATGCAGAACAATGGAAATTCAATCAATAGCCTGACAGAATTCTTCATATAACGTTAGCCAACATATTTAAACACAAGTCAAAAACAATAGGAAGAAATAGCATTAAAACGGCTATTAAAAACATACTTTGGGTAGGCTATATTGTCTAAAAACAAAACAATGCAACAATACCCATTTTACTTACTCAGACCATGCATTATTTGTTCAGTGAAATTATCAACATGGTCTGGTGAATGACGGGGGACTTGAGGCGCTTAACAATAACATTTCTGCACTTGAACTAACGCGCTCGGCAGGAACTGAAGTCGCAGGCATGCAGAGATAACGAAAAGCAAGCCGATAGAGTTTCAGAAAGCACTTGGACATCCCGCACCACCACCGAAGTAGGTCTTCATTAGAGGAATAGATGGCGCGGACGCGATCGCAGCGCCGGCGGGTTGTAGTGAATGACGTGATTGACATTTGCTGTCTTTGGCCAGCCTCTAAGCTAACGCCTACGTGCCTGTATTGAATGATTACGCATCGCTCCAGTAGAGTTATTGTAAGACAATTTGACATTACACAGTTTATAGACAACTTTTCCGTTTCCTTCTAATTAAAAATAATCCCACACCTTCTCGTCTTTCGCATGGTCATTTTTGAACTCGCCGCAACTGACACGAAGAAAACGCATATGAGGTCTGAGGTAAAAATTTAGTTTACACCCAGATACACTTTTAAAAATAATGTATTTTTCAAACGTTTTATTTTAACTTATTTAAAATGTTTTAAATGCAATGTTAAAATGATGGTAATTTGAATGATAAAATCATGTTTTTTTTTTTACTTTTCTTTTTCTGTCGTGTAATCGACTATTGTTTTCAGTGTCGACTAGTAGGAGCTGTACCGATTAGTCGACTAGACCTGCGGTACAAAGATGCTCCATACACGCAACTATATCCCTAGTCTGCGCCGCAACTGAATGCAACAGACCGCGACAAAGTGCCAGTTGAAAATAATTTGAACTTCTGTCAGCACATCATAAATAGAACGAGGCAGCAGTTTACTGTAATCGGTGTAGACAACAATAATGGGTCTATTTTCACCAGACGCGACGGGGGCGGGCGTGACAAAAAAAATACTATTAATTGTATTTTGTTGTGCAATGTGATAAGCATGAGTTCTGGGCCGCGGCGCGGCTGGTAAACAGCAGCGTTAAGTGGCAGCGATCAGCTCCGGTGGCTGTAACAGACTTTAATGTGCCGCAGACGCATGCCGTGATGCGCAGATCAGCTCTAGTCTCTAACGTCACAAAATCTGCTGTTAAAAATGAACTAAGAATAGAATCCTGATGAGACGATAATATATGATGCGGGTGGGTGGCGGGCGGATAATTTGAAGCAGCAGACTTGGGTGAAGTTTGAGCTCATCCGCACATCTCTGCACTACACTGACCTTGGGTCGCTTGTAGCAAACAATGGAGCGCGCTCTGCTTGACAAACTAAGTAATTACATCATTCAGAAGCATTTAATCTGCTTTATATGTAATGTGAAAAAAAAATTCATATCGGCGGCATATTCGCCGATACCGATTGGCCGAATAATCATATTCTAATGATATATGGTCGGGTTAATCATTAATCACTGTATTTATATATGATATAATTTATGAATATAAATATACACATAAATACATGTAAATATTTTCAAAAATATATGCTGTAATATAGTGACAGCATAGAATTTATGTATGTGGGTATGATACTAGGGATGCTCCGATCCGCCTTTTTCGCCTCCGATACCTAGGGTTCAGTATTGGCCGATACCGATACCAATCCGATACCAGTTAAGTTTTTTTTTTTCCCATTTAAATAAATGTAGAATTTATATATCTCTTTGTGTGGAACTGATAATCATTCTTTCAAAATCTACTAGATACAGACTACTTCATTATAAAGAAAAAATAAATATGAAAAAATATAGGCCTATGTATATTTATAATCTGACAAAAATTTATCATAAACTAGGTTAGTGGATAATTCGTCAGCAAAAGTTATTCTAGAAAAATCGGTGCACAATTTTAGAAATCCAAACATTTAGTGAAAAACAATATTTTGTGGGGAACAAATAAAAGTGTTGCACTAAATATGGTAAAATGTTACACATTGCTATTTGTATTATAAAATGCATTCATTAAAAACATTCATGAATGTACTTATATATAAGTATATACTATAAAATTAAAACACATTTATTTTAAATGTATAGCATATTTTTAAATAAGGCAACAACATATGATAGATACAATAGGACAAAACAAATACAGTGCACACAAACTGTTTTATACGTCTATGAGCACAAGCGCTTCATGTGCGATCGTGTGCAGAGATGGCGTCACAGCCTGACGCAGTGTTGCTTCAAGTGCATCATTCTGCACACCGGATGCGCACATTGTAAGCGCTTTGTGTTAAAAACTGCCAAGCACAAAGGGAAGAGAAATTGATGCGTAGTGTATTATATCTGTGCAACAGTTATTGAGCCTTTCTTTTAACAGTTTTAAATTTCAGTTACTATGCACAGTAAAAACAATTTATAGTCTTTTCTACACCCATGTTTTGTTCTCACAGACACCCGGAAGCAAGTAACAAAACAACATTAAACTCCTTTTTGCAACATTGTAGCGTTTACAAATCAAGTATAATGGGAACACCGAATGATCTTGGAGAGAGCTTTACCGAGCTGATTGCTGTAACCAAATGGGACCAGGGTTTAAAGGCTGAACAAATGATTGACAGCCACAGCGGAGAAAAGAGTTTGTGTGAACTTTAATGTAAGGACTTAAATATTCAAATGTAGCTCACATTAAGCTATCGTATGGCTTCAGAAGTAACACAGAATAATTCGCACAATAGAAAAAGAGGTATACACAATTCTATGTAATTAAATAAATTCAAGTACACAAAAAAAAAAATATATATATATAAATAAATATATATATAAATATAGTTTTCTTGGTGTACTGCGATTTTTTATTTCAATGATAATTGGAGTCCACTGGAACGGGGCCTGACCACTCTTTCAGTGGCCTCGGTTCCAGAATTAATTTTTACCGTAGGAATTTTGAAAGTTTTAATTGAAGTGTTATAAGCCATGAAACAAACCAGGCAGACGTGATGTGAGTCACAACGTTACAAACTT
This sequence comes from Sinocyclocheilus anophthalmus, assembly GCA_018155175.1. NCBI lineage: Eukaryota > Metazoa > Chordata > Actinopteri > Cypriniformes > Cyprinidae > Sinocyclocheilus > Sinocyclocheilus anophthalmus. The sequence continues at coordinate 133,339 of JADLZN010010570.1, forward strand.
TGATTTGATGCTTTAAACATCGGACGAAAAGACAGTGTAAATGGCTTTAATGGTGGCTGGTTTAATGGTCATTAAACGCGATTACGTTTGAGTTGAGAAATGAGTTGAAACCATGCAGACTGACAGCTTCAACAAAAGCATATATTATCAAGTAAACCTTAAAAACCAACTGCTGTTCTCTATTTCTCAAACATGTTTTTGAGACATGACATTGCCTTTCTGATCACCTTACAGTTGACCTCGGTTACTCTGTTGGCCCTAGAGTACAACGCTTAAAGGATTAGTTCACCCAAAAATAAAAATTAGCCCATTATTTACTCTCAATCATCCCCCTCAAGCCAACCTAGGCGTATATGACTTTCTCCTTTCAGACGAATCCAGTCGGAGTTGTATTAAAAATTGTCTTTGATCTTTCAAGCTGTTTAATGCCACTCAGCGGGTGTTGCATACATCAGTCCAAAAGAAGTTAAATAAAGCGCATCATCCATAATACAGCATGGGGGTGAACAAAGGCCTCCTGTAGCGAATCGATTGTGTTTTTGTAAGAAAAATATCCATATTCAAAACGTAATAATCACTTTAATCTAGCTTGCGCTCACTGTTGTAAACGGAAGCAGCTCCGGGAGGATGATGTAAGATGTCGGCGTATCCCTTTAAACCATCGTAGAGAATTTTTTTTTGTTTTTGTTAACCAAAGGTATGCTTATTTAATTTCAGGTATGGGTTCGTGGAGTTTGAGGACACCCGTGACGCAGACGATGCCGTGTACGAGCTGAATGGTAAAGATCTGTGCGGGGAGCGTGTGATCGTGGAGCATGCGAGAGGACCGCGGAGGGACCGAGATGGATATGGTGGGGGTTATGGGGGCGGCAGCGGTGGCGGCGGTGGCGGTGGCGGTCGCAGTAAGTACAGTCTCGTTCATCATCTCAACAAACCTGTTGTCTTTTTTTTGTTTCTTTTCTTTTCTCTTTTTCCCTCACTCAGGCACAAGCAAAAAGTGGAGGTGAATAATAAGTGTTTTTTTTTTGTTTGTTTTTTTTAATTCACAGTGGACTGTCAATAGCACCTGCATCCAGTGACTAACTACATTTCTCTGTTAAAGTCTGAAGTACCTGTGGTCCGGACGGAAGGCTGTTGGGATCTAATGTTCTTTAATGAAATTGGTTTTGAAATGTGACGTTTTTAAATGGGACTCCCTCAATAGATGCCTCTGCTTTTGTAGTTTTGGCCCGTTTTAAACGCCAAGGGTCATGAGAATGTGCAGTATAACTTGAGTAATCTTCAAAAGCCAGGGAGAGTGACTAAATATGTTTACATGTCAGATAGTGGGCTGTTTCCACTCTTTATTGGCCCATATCTAAATCTATTCTAGCCGATAGATTTAGTAATCAGTTGATGTTTTCTGAAGCCTCGCTGGCATGTAAACAGTATGACGTGTGACGATGCGATTTTGTGTTTACATCTGAATTCAATATTAACAAAAGTCCTTGATGTTTCAATTTAAAAGAGTCCGGTGCGGGCTGAGTCCGAGTCCATTGAGGCTAAGATGACTGCCTGTCCCGTTTGGCCTTGGCTTTCACCTTACAATGTGTGTGTGACCTTTGCCCTTTGACCCTTGGCTGACCTAACCGGAAGCCATGATGACAGCTGCCTTTTGCCAATAGACCAGGGTGATGGTGAGGAAACCCATTGGTTTTTATGTTGAACGAAATATTGGTCTGGTTAAACGCATTTCTGTAGCTACCCGCTAGTTTTCATTTTACTTTTTTCTTTATTAAAAAGAGCAATGGGCTTCCCTTGCTATGTCTTGTGCTGTCGCTGTTCTGTCAGTAGAAGGAAAAATGTAGCATCTAATGCAAGTAGTCCTGGTTATTTTTTTTTTTTTTTTGCGTTTTTTTTCCCCCCGTTCTGTTTGTTTTCATGAGGGTTATTGTAGGGCTGGGTATCGAGTTTGATACTTTTTAGGCACCGACCGAATTGCCTCTACCATCGAGTATCAAAAAACATCTCGTCGTTCGGTACCAAATTTCGATATCTAAGGGGTTAATCCCATCAGCGTCAGTGAGCCAATAAGCCTGCAGCACTAGCCTGTGTGTTTGACTAGAAGAGGTGCGGAGCAGATCGATCATCCGCGAGAGCGATTCAAAAGGGCACGGAGCGGTCTGCTCTCTTTAGCTCTCTTGGTACTGTAATACACTGATCGGTCTGCACAGTCGGTCCGCGTCAAATCGAACACACCTACTAGTTTACACCGGTTACACTCAGAGATGTGGCGCACACATGAGGCTGTAGTGTGAATGCGTCCCAGCCCCCTTAGATGTAAGGCTACAGTTACACTGGTGCGTTTGTTTTAAAATGAAAACAATCCTCGTCATACTGGCGTTTCCACTGCGTTTCAAGCCGGCTTTCCACTATCTCCGACAAACGACAAGTGACAGACGGTCATTCATTTTCAATGGAGAGTAGCGCGGGAGCTGCGTGGAGTTCCGATCATATGCAGATGTCCATTCATACTAACGTTACACGTCCGAAAGTGCATGTTATGTGACCATTCATGCAAAATGTAGCATCATGCTACATAAGACAATAAATAAGGTTTATATTCCCTTTTACTCAAAACTCACTTTAAACCACCATCGAGTGTTTGTAATAACTTCCGATTGCCGTCTAACAGGCCCGGATTTACGCATAGGCATTCTAGGCACGTGCCTATGTTCGTTCGTCCAGGGGGGCCCAAACACAATGAAGAGATAATATTTTTGTTATACTATGGGCTATCTACAACAGTAAGAGAACAAAAACCCCAGAAGACATTGAGCAAATAAACATAACAAACAATAGGGTACAAATTACAAACTATTTCCATGTCTTCAACCTTTTTTATGTAGGCTACGGAAATCACGCTTTCTTTCTCCCAGTCTCTCTCACAGACGCAGACACACGCGGTGACGCGAACAAACTTCTTTCTCAGTTCTCAAACAAATTAAGAACTACATTCTATTTTTATTTACTAAACGCAAGCGCTTATTGCGATAGAAAGCACTGTTTCCACTGATTAAGAAATATTTTTGTTTGCTTGGGTGGTAATATTAGGTCTATTATATTAATAGTGAAGGGGGCCCAAAAATGATTTTTTTCTACGTCACGAAAAGAGGGAAATCAGGCCTGCCGTCTAAGTGTTTGGCCCATGTAATTTAGCTAATGACATGTCAGAGAAGCGATCATGGAAGAGAGAACACAAGCAGACAGCGCTGGAAGCTGCTATTGCTCATCAGTAAATCAGTGGAAAATAATTAGAAATCATGATTCTGTCTGAGCTAACGTTATACGTTTTAAAACGAACACGCACTAGTGTAAATGTAGCCTAACAGATGTGTAAACTGAAGACTATTTGAAGACTTTATTAAAACTATTTTGCACTGATTTGTGTTGGTTACATTTTGTTGCTTTGTGCAGGGGCTCAGAAGATGAGTCTTTGAGATTGTATAAAACATCAACAAGCTGAAAAATAAAACAAAGCTTTTTTATATTATATATATATATATATATATATATATATGATATGTAATCTTGTAAAATTGGTATCGAAAAAAAGTATCGTTCAGGAACCGGTATCGAAGTCAAGGTATCGATATCGAAAATTTTTGAACGATACCCAGCCCTAGGGTATTGTGTACTTGTTTGCTGTCTTTATAATTGGGGCTCACGTTAAAACGTGTCACTGGAGCGGTATTCACGTCCAGAGCATTGCTGTTCTTGAGCTGTTGGGTGAAGACCAGCAATGCGACCTTTGATCCCTTCAGAGGGACTGATTGAACAAATCCAGTGCAGTCATACATTTTGTTTGTTTTTAGTAGTTCCACAGTAATCGTTCCCTTCAGAACTATGTGGTGCTGAGGTCTTATGTTTATTTGGGTGTGACTATTCAGTGGGGTGGGATGGGAAGACTCCATTTTCTCATGCCTTAACATCATGCTTTATGCAGATGTCTGAAGAGGTTGCCTTGTGCGCTTTCTGGATTGCGTCTAATTCTGTACTGATTGTCTCTTGGCTTTTGTCTGAAGGCAGTAGTGGTTATAGCAGCAGGAGCCGAAGCGGAAAAGAGAAATATGGACCTCCGGTTCGGACGGAGTACCGACTGATAGTGGAGAACCTGTCCAGTCGCTGCAGCTGGCAGGATCTCAAGGTGAGCGTGGGTTCATGTTTTCAAAAGTGTCCAAAAAATTTAAATATTGCAATGAAATGACAATGGATTAGAGTGTTCGTTTAGGGCCTGTTTACACCTGGTCACTTCATGCGTTTTCTGATTGGATGGCTATCCGATCATGAAAACACCTGGTGTAAATGCCCTCGGATTTAAATCTGTTCTCAATCTCATTCCAGATGAAACTGGACAAGTGTAAATGCATCTGGTTGTTGAAACGGCATATGTAAATTTTAATCCTCCCAAAATCTTAATGTCTGATAGCATGTTGTAGGCCAGTGGTCTCAAACTATTCCTGGAGGGCTACAGCTCTGCAGAGTTTAGTTCCAAATTACACCTGCTTGGAAGTTTCTAGTGATCAAGAAGACCTTGATTTTGGGTTATAGGGTATGACACTTTTAGGCAGATATGATGCGCTAATGTGAGGCGCATCACCACAGATGAGAGTGGGTCTTCAGTAAGCCGACACACAAACTGCCGTAGATGAAACTGAAAGTAGATTGTAGACACAACACAATCATTCATAAAAAGTAGTAAGACAAACTTACCTTCCCAGTGCTGATGGCTGTGGTCTTTGGTCTTGAAATCAGCTGATAATCAAAAAAAATTCAGCACGTGTCTGTTGCTTTCATTGACGTGAACTCCGTTAAATTTGCATGTAGTGTGGGAATTGAAGATCAGATTTATCTGTTTGGCGGAGACATATGTCTCCAAGTGTAAATGGAGCCATTTTAACAAATCCGATAGCTATCCAATTAGAGAAGGGTGTAAACAGACCCTTATATTACATCAAAGACTGTAAAATACCCAAGACATGTCACTCGTATAGTTTTGAATGGGGAAAAATACAACGCTCAATATGGCCGCGCTATCGAAGGAAGCCTTGCCAATTTAATAAAAGAGCCAATCTGTGAAGTCAGCACGTCACTGCCGTTAGAAGCATCCTGAGATGTACACTTAGGACTGCGCATGCGCACTGGCTGATCTAGCCTGAAAAATACGCTTTTTTTTTTTTTTTTTGCATTGTATAGTGGAGCATTAGGTATGACATTTACAGGTGCATCTCAATAAATTAGAATTTCGTGGAAAAGTTCATTTCAGTAATTCAACTCAAATTGTGAAACTCGTGTATTAAATTAATTCTATTCACACAGACTGAAGTAGTTTAAGTCTTTGGTTCTTTTAATTGTGATGATTTTGGCTCACATTTAACAAAAACCCACCAATTCACTATCTCAACAAATTAGAATACTTCATAAGACCAATAAAAAAAACATATTTTTAGTGAATTGTTGGCCTTCTGGGAAAGTATGTTCATTTAATGTACATGTACTCAATACTTGGTTGGGGCTACTTTTGCTTTAATTACTGCCTCAATTCGGAGTGGCATGGAGACAATCAGCCTGTGGCACTGCTCAGGTGTAAAGGAAGCCCAGGTTGCTTTGATAGCGGCCTTCAGGTCATCTGCATTGTTGGGTCTGGTGTCTCTCATCTTCCTCTTGACAATACCCCATAGATTCTCTATGGGGTTCTGGTCAGGCAAGTTTGCAGGCCAATCAAGCACAGTAACACCATGGTTATTGAACCAGCTTTTGGTGCTTTTGACAGTGAGGGCAGGTGCCAAGTACTGCTGGAAAATGAAATCAGCATCTTCAAAAAGATGGTCAGCAGAAGGAAGCATGAAGTGCTATAAAATTTCCTGGTAGATGGCTGCTTTGACTGTGGACTTCAGAAAACACAGTGGGCCAAAGTCCTCTTTTCAGATGAAAGTCAATTTTGCATTTCATTTGAAATCAAGGTCCCAGAGTCTGGAGGAAGAGTGGAGAGGCACAGAAACCATGTTGCTTGAAGTCCAGTGTGAAGGTTCCACAGTCAGTGATGATTTGGGCTGCCATGTCATCTGCTGGTGTTGGTCCACTGTGTTTTCTGAAGTCCACAGTCAACGCAGCCATCTACCAGGAAATTTTAGAGCACTTCATGCTTCCTTCTGCGGACAAGCTTTATGGAGATGCTGATTTCATTTCCAGCAGGACTGGGCACCTGCCAACTGCCAAAAGCACCAAAAGTTGGTTAAAATACCATGGTGTTGGTGTGCTTGACTGAACCGCAAACTCACCAGACCTGAACCCCATAGACAATCTATGGGGTATTGTCAAGAGGAAGATGAGAGACACCAGACCAACAATGCAGATGACCTGAAGGCCGCTATCAAAGCAACCTGGGCTTCCATAACACCCGAGCAGTGCCACAGGCTGATTGTCTCCATGCCACGCTGCACTGATGCAGTAATTCATGCAAAAGGAGGCCCAACCAAGTATTGAGTACATGTACAGTAAATTAACATACTTTCAGAAGGCCAACAATTCACTAAAAATGTTTTGTTTATGGTTATGAAGTATTCTAATTTGTTGAGATAGTGATTTGGTGGGTTTTTATTAAATGTGAGCCAATATCATCACAATTAAAGGAACCAAAGACTTAAACTACTTTAGTTTGTGTGCATTGAATTTATTTAATACACAATTTGAGTTGAATTACTGAAATAAATGAACTTTTCCACGACATTCTAATTTATTGAGATGCACCTGTATGAGGCAGTTGTTGTTCGATTTCATTGGTGATTTCAAATATGAAATTTAATTGTAAGCTTGGTGAACAGTTTGAGAATTTGATGTTTCCCCATTCAAAGAGTTGAGCGGCATTTCAAAGATGGCTGCCGAGTGACATGACTGGTTTAAAGACTTGATTACATGCAACCTTAGTATATTTAATTGGAGGCCTTGTTGTTCTTGACTGTAGGACTTCATGCGTCAAGCTGGAGAGGTGACCTATGCTGATGCCCACAAAGAAAGGACCAATGAGGGTGTCATTGAGTTTCGCTCTTACTCCGATATGAAGAGAGCTTTGGACAAGTTGGATGGCACTGATATCAACGGAAGAAAAATCCATCTTGTGGAAGACAAGCCTAGACGACGTCGCTCCTACTCCGGGAGCAGGTCAAGGTCAGGCCTTCAGTTCCTAGCTTCATCTCACTTGGTCTTTGCACACACATCTGTGTTTATTCTGGTAAATGTCTGGGGTTTTTGTAGGTCTCTTGAATTTGACGTTGTGTTTTATAGGTCTCGCAGCCGACGCCGTTCTCGCAGCAGGAGCCGCAGGAGTTACCCCCCCCGAAGCCGTCCAGGTCCAGATCTCGGTAGGATTGTTTTTTTTTTTTTTTTTTTTTTTTTTTTTTTTTTTTTTGTTCTGTGTGGAGTTAATGTGATGCCTTTTCTACTAGGCGTGTGCGTGTTTTACAGATCAGTGCCCGCAGCAAGCACCACTCTCGTTCCAGGTCTGGTCGCAAGTCCCGGACCAGGTCTAGGAGAAAGTCTCACTCGAAGTCCCCAACAAAGCCCCGCTCCAGGAAGTCAAAGTCTCGTTCCCGCTCGCGTACGCAGAAGTCACGCAGTCGCTCCACCAGCCACAAGTCCCGCTCTCGCTCCGATGCCCGCAAATCTCGCTCCAAGAGCCGCTCCAAAACAAAGTCGGAGAGGGATTCCAGGAGCCGCTCCAAGGAGAAGTCGGTCAGTAAGAAGTCCCGAAGCCGCTCTGCTTCTCCAAGGGAGAATGGAAATGGAGACCGGGCCAAGTCCGCTTCTCGTTCGCCGTCCCCTGAAGAGAACCGCCGTCAGTCGGAGTCGCCCGGCAAGCGCTCTGCTTCACGTTCAAAGTCTCGTTCCCGCTCTCGGTCTGCCTCTCAAGACTAGTGTCTCGCCGACTGGTTTACACAGCAGGAATACGTCATGCACAGTTCAGTGTTAATCGATCATTCACAGCCTATGAACATTCACCAAATGATTAAAGAGGCTGCAGCCCTGTTTAGTGTTTGATTACGGTGCTGTTTTCAACATTGCATGAAAACAGTTGCATACCAGAGCCCCCCCCAGAATTTGTTTTCCTTTTTATCATTAGTTTATAACGTTTTGTGCTTAAGTATTGCTCAGGCTGTTGTTTGTATTCGACTCTTTGCTATGGGGCGTCTTTAAAAGGCTCTTCGTGTTTTTGCTTTGGTGTGGGGTTCGAGGCGGCTTTAACTATCTTATAGCCTAAATTTGATAGAATGCATAATTTTTTTTGCAGCTGTCCTTTTGTGTAGTTAACAAGATGTGATAGTTGAGTGGCTGGCTATGGAAATGCTTCCTCACTGTGTAGTCATTCATATCTTTTGCCGATAATTTTCCTGTAAGCTTTTTGTTTCTCTTTAGTGCTTTGGATCATCTTGAACTGTCATTGTGAATATTTTTTTTAATTTAATTTTTTTTTACAAAAAAGTTTATTACATGACTTTCAGTGTGTTCTCCTGTGATAGATCTCATTTTTAAAATGGGTTTTTGAATATTTTCCAGTGTTTTAGTTAAATAAACATTTAATTGGTTTTGAGTGTTGCTGCCTTTTCTTTCCTGAAATATGAGTAGATATTGACCATATGCTTGAAGACTATTGCTGCTTTTCCCTCACACATCTCTGTATGCGTCACACCTAAAGTATATTGTGCTCCAGTTGAAACCTCTTTCCTCTGCTCTGTTTTTTTCCTGCAGTAAGGCTGAACTCTAGGCATGTCCAATTTTTTTTGTACACTTTTCACATAGGTGAGCGACTCAGTGAGCCACGTGATTTGTCAGCTGTTTTCGACCGCTGTGGTTGAACTTTTTTTTTTTGGTCTTGTCATTGAACCGAAAGGAGAGAGAGAGCAAGCGCAAATCCTGGCAGCGGCAGGTCGCAGCGCCACTTCCGGTGGCATCCCCAGCTGCCACGGTCTTTCTCGCCGTTTCTGCTGTTTGTTCGGTAAAACTACACTGTTTATACTCTATACAGGGGTGTAGCCATCATTTCAGAAGTGAGGGGGACAGAAATTTTATTTATATATATATATATATATATATGATAAAATGCACACATAAGGTGCATCTCAATAAATTAGAATTTTGTGGAAAAGTTCATTTCAGTAATTCACTCAAATTGTGAAACTCATGTATTAAACAAAATACAAGTCACTATCTCAACAAATTAGAATATGGCATGTCAATCAGCTAATCAACTCAAACACCTGCAAAGGTTTCCTGAGCCTTCAAACTGGTCTCTCAGTTTGGTTCACTAGGCTACACAATCATTGGGAAGACTGCTGATCTGACAGTTGTCAAAGACAATCATTGACACCCTTCACAAGGAGGGTAAGCCACAAAATGAATTGCCAAAGAAGCTGGCTGTTCACAAAGTGCTGCATCCAAGCATGTTAACAGAAAGCTGAGAGGAAGGAAAAAGTGTGGAAGAAAAATATACACAACCAACCGAGAGAACCGCAACCTTATGAGGATTGTCAAGCAAAATCGATTCAAGAATCTGAGTGAACTTCACAAGGAATGGACTGAGGCTGGGTCAAGACATCAAGAGCCACCACACACAGACGTGTCACGGAATTTGGCTACAGTTGTCGTATTCCTCTTGTTAAGCCAATCCTGAACAACAGACAACGTCAGAGGCGTCGTACCTGGGCTAAGGAGAAAAAGAACTGGACTGTTGCACAGTGGTCCAAAGTCCTCTTTCAGATGAGAGCAAGTTTGTATTTCATTTGGAAACCAAGGTACTAGAGTCTGGAGGAAGGGTGGAGAAGCTCATAGCCCAGTTGCTTGAAGTCCAGTGTTAAGTTTCACAGTCTGTGATGATTTTGGGTGCAATATGGTGTTGGTCCATTGTGTTTTTTGAAAAACAACGTCACTGCACCCGTTTACCAAGATTTTGGAGCACTTCATGCTTCCTTCACAGCTTTTTGAAGATGCTGATTTCATTATCCAGCAGGACTTGGCACCTGCCCACACTGCCAAAAGCACCAAAAGGTGGTTTAAGATGAGCATGGTGGTGGTGTGCTTGACTGGCCAGCAAACTCACCAGACCTGAACCCTAGAATCTATGGGGTATTGTCAAGAGGAAATGAGAAACAAGAGACCAAAAAATTGCAGATGAGATGAAGGCCACTGTCAAAAAAACCTGGTCTTCCATACCACCTCAGCAGTGCCACAAAATGATCACCTCCATGCCACGCCGAACTGAGGCAGTATTAAAGCAAAAGGAGCCCCTACCAATTATTGTGTACATGTACAGTAAATTAACATACTGTCCAGAAGGCCAACAATTCACTAAAAATGTTTTTTTTATTGGCTTATGAAGTATTCTAATTTGTTGAGAAATTAAAGTTTTTGTTAAATGTGAGCCAAAATCATCACAATAAAAAGAACAAAAGACTTAAACTACTTCAGTATGTGTGCATTGATTTTTTTTTAATACATGAGTTTCACAATTTGAGGTGAATTACTGAAATAAATGAACTTTTCCACGACATTCTAATTTATTGAGATGCACCTGTATATACACAGTCCCTTGCCTTGCGTCACTGTTGGACAATAACCAATAAATGATTTGTTAATGTACTACAAACAGTAACTTTTTTTTTTTTTTTTTTTAAATCACAAGGCAGAATAGTTTCTGTACAGTAATAAATGCTATGTCAAGTAGCACTGAATTGTTCGTATACTTTATTTATTACCTGGAGATGATTTTAAAAAGCATATATTTATATATATATAACCTTACTGTTGTCATCTCCCTGCATTAAATAAACCTTACATTTAAAAGGCAAAATACAATTATATTTTGTATTTTTACACAATGTAATATTCTGTTTATCAAAACCAATAAATCTCATTAAGTTAGTGTTTTTATGTATTTTCATATTTATTCCAAAATAATAACAAAAGACAGTAATAATATAAACACTATATTTTATTTGTCAAATGATGTTCAGCTGTTCTTTTTAGCTTTATCAGCGGGTGTTGCTGTTGGACAGTTATTTTGTAAAAAATAGTGACTTTAAAGGGGTCATATGATGCTATATTAAATATCATTATTTTGTGTATTTGATGTAACAAAATATGTTGACATGCTTTAAATGATCAAAAAACACATTATTTATCAAATACTGTACATTACTGTAGGTCCTCTATGCCCCGCCTCTCTCAAACGCTTCGTCATCACCAGCTGCCGCGGTCTTTCTCGCCGTTTCTGCCGTTTGCTCGGTAAAACTACAGTTCTCAGTGGCTGTGCGGTGGTGGTGTTTTTAAAATGAGCAAAGTTCCCACATTGGATTATTATTATACATTTGTATGTTTCAGCTGCCAGAGTTCGTGCCAGGAGTCATGATCGTTTGTCGCCGTTTCTGCTGTAAACTACACTGTTTTGTTTTTAAATAAAAGATTTGATGATGCATATTATATACCAGCAAGCAGATACGATCAGAATGTGAATCCAATAAGCTAAATTGCATAAGCATTTTCACATAAAGAACATACACATAAGGAGTGCCAGATGTCATGTCAATTAATGTTAAAACTGCTGCTGCCGCTAGCCAATACTGTATATACACACACACACAAATGTCCCGGAATGCCAGGAGAAAACAAGGTAGATCCAAGTGCAGTTTAATGAAAGTAACAAATGAACAGAACAAAAATGTGGCAAAAGGTAATCCAAAAAACAGGGAACAGATAACACGATGTAACCTTAACAACATCAAACACAAACATCAGATATGAAATAATACTGCAGCAAAGACAGACAGAGTGAGCATGGTATATGTAGTGATGGGATGATGAGTAAATGACTAACAGGTGATCATGATCAGAACAGAAACAACAGGCAAAGGACCATGGGAAATGGAGTTCAAAACATGTAACACAGAAACAAGAAGAGCGCCCTCAAGTGGCCAGTCCAGGGCACCACAACCAGACACTGTGACAAAACATTTATTTATTTAATGTAACACTTTAGTTATTAACTAGTACTACTATATTAGCCGTTTATTAGTACTCATAAAGCACATACTAGTGCATTATTATGCGTGACCGTATTCTACATCTTACCCTATACCTGAACAGTAATTAATAGTTTATTTAGGCAAAAGTCAATAGTTAAGGTAATGGTTGAGCAATTGGACCCAAAAAAAAGATGTGACAATATATAGTGTGTGTGTGTGGTGTGTGTGTGTATAGGGTGATCTTGTGGTGTATGTATGTGTCTGTGTGTGTGTGTGTGTGTGGTCTGTCTGTGTGTGCTGTGTGCCTGTGTCTGTATGTGTGTGTGTGTGTTTGTGTGTGTGTTTATGTTTGTGTGTGTTTGTGTGTGTGTTGTGTGTCTGTGTTGTGTGTGTCTGTGTTGTGTGTCTGTTGTGTGTGTGTGTGTGTGTGTGTGTAGTCGGGTGTGTGGGTGTTGTGTGATGTCTGTGGCTGTGTGTGTGTGGTGTGTGTGTGTCTGTGTGTGGTGTGTGTGTGTGTCTGTGTGTGTGTGGGGTGTGTGTGCTATGTATGTATGTATGGTCTGTGGTGGTGTTGGGGTGTCTGTGTTTGTGTCTGTGTCTGTCTGTCTGTATGGTGTGTGTGTAGTCTGGGCGGGTGTGTGTGGGTGTGCTGTGTTGTGTTTGTGTGTTTGTGTGTGTGGGTGTGTGTCTGTGTGTGTGTGTCTGTGTGTGTATGGTGTGTGGTTCTTTGTGGGCTGTGTGTGTGTTGTGGTGTGTGTGGTGTGTTGGTGTCTGTGTGTGTGTGTGTGTCGGTGTGTGTGTGTGTCTGTGTGTGTGTGTTGTGTGTCTGTGTGGTTGTGTGTTGTGTGTGTGTGTGTGTGTGTGTGTCTGTATGTCTGGTGTGTGTGGTGTGTGTGTGTGTGTGTCTGTCTGTCTGTCTAGTGGTGTGTGTCTCTGGTGTGTGTGTGTGTGTGTGTCTGTGTGTGTGTGTGTCTGTTGTTGTGTGGTGTGTGTCTGTGTGTGGTGGTGTCTGTGTGTGTGTGTGTGTGTGTGTGTGGTCTGTCGTCTGTGTGTGGGTGTGTGTGTGTGTGTGGTGCTGTGTGTGTCTGTCTGTGGGTGTGTGTCTGTGTCATATATATTATAATATTAAAATAATCATGAGGACATTTTAATTGAGACACAAATTGAGTTTTTATTGATTTTTTAAATGTATTTTTATCATTGATTGATTTTTTTTATTTATGATCCTGAACGATGTCTTATTCTTCCTCAAATCTGGCGAAGAGTTTGTACTTCGCTGTGCAGAACACCTCATAATCTTTTTGTTTCCCCAAATGCAAAAGTGAACAGTTCGGCTGGAGAACTTCCCTAATATTCACCCATCCAGCTCTGCTGTTGCAATGTGTTGCTCCGTTTCCACTGAAAGCACGAGGGCACATCCCAGTTTCTCCTGCTACAGCAGTCAGCCGCGTCCTGGCGTCTGCGGGACTCGTTACAGCAGACACAAACACACAGATAACGCTTTCATTGAAATACATTAAAGTTACACAAGCTCCCATAGCTTTTTGTTTCTTTGAGGGTTATATATATATATATATAGGGACTCAATATAATGCTTCACTTCCTTTTTAAACATGGATTTTCCCCTGAAATTGTATGAATATGAAATGTAGCCATTAAAACCAAAAGAAAAGCGTGTGGGTTGATAGAACAGGGTTGCTATGGAGGACGCGCCCCTGGTTACGCTTGTGTTGTCCACAAACACCCACAATGCACCGCTCACGACCACCGAGGCGATATGGTGAGTTCTGCGGTCACTTTCATTCACCTTTTCGTTTTTTAGAAGCATTTACGTTTTATAAACTTAACATTATAACCCCTTACGTAACAAAGTCACGTAACGACTCGCTGCGTTAACAGGTTTGATCAGTTGTGTAGCGAGTGTTATTAGCGTTAGCCTGCTAGCTTAGCTGGTGCACAACATTTACAGTCTGCGTATATTCTGCAGTGTTGCTCCTCTGTCGGGATTGAGGCGATAATCTATTAAACATACACCAGCCTGTGGCGGAAGAAAACAGCGACGAAAGCGTCGTGGTTCGTTTATTAGAGACAGTATTCTGACCCACATGCCAACATGGAGCAGGAGCAACGAAACATCGTTATTCTCAACGCTTCCAAGCGAGAGCTCTTCACCAGCGGCTCTGGATACAAGTCCATGCAGAAGAAGTTAAGAGCACAGTGGAAGATTCAAAGGTATAAGGGCTTTATTCACTACCAGTGTTGCCAACTCATGTTCAGGAGAGGTTGCTAGAGGAAGGTCGGTTTGTTGCTAAAAGTTGCTCGTAAACACGACGCAAAATTGTCAGATTTCAGCAAAAACATATATATAGATTTGTTCGTAACATAAATGCATAATATAATATTAAAATATGCATACATTTTTTTAAATACACTGAATTATCGACAGCTTATACATTTAAGTTTATTATTATTATTAGATAGTATACAAGTAAAACTACACATCCGGAACAATTACACTTTTAAAGCAGTGTATTAGTAGTTAGTTAGTATGCTACACTCTTAAGAAAAGTCTGTAAAAACAAATAGTGCACAATCTACTGAGTTGTTATGAAGGGATTTTCTGGATTGATTTTTCCACAGGTTCTTTTTTTACCTGCATTTTTAATTACGAACGGATAATGTCCTGGAAGATTACTAGCACCTTTTCCATTTTTCTACATATTTTTCTTACAGTGTTTGTAGAAAAATGGAAAAACAGTAACTAACTCCTCAACAATCGCAGGTACAAGCTTCTAACAAAGTGTCTCATAAATGAACAATAACAGTATTCAGTTATGATATTATTACTATTAAATTAAACAATTGCAAATAGCAGCTAACTTAATTCCTGTGACGTGTGTACTGCTAAGCGTCTTTGGTTTTCTCTTTTTGTGTAATTTAAATGGTAAATTGTGCCTTAGCCACTTATCAAAAGTTGCTAAAAGCTGCCAAATTAATTGTAAAAATAGCTAAATATGTTGCTAGGTGCTTTTGGAAGAAAAGGTTGCTAGGGTAGTCTGAAAAGTTGCAAAATTTAGCAACAAAATTGCTAAGTTGGCAACACTGTTCACTACATTACTGGAGCTGTGCCCATCTACAGCACACAACATCACTTTGATGTGAATATGCACTCGTTTTGTTGGATTGCAGACGTTCTAAAAGGAACGGTGTAATAAATGAGCAAAGCACTGCATTACTGAACTCTACATGTTCTGCAGCATCAAAGACGAGCTCACCTCGGAGAAACTCCACGGAGTCAAGCTGTGGATCACTGCAGGCCCTCGGGAGAGGTTCACTGCTGCTGAGGTGAGCGTCTGCTGCTGGAATATAGAGGATGCAGATGTGGAATATGAGCTGTATATTTGTTGTGGTTCAGTTGGAGGTCCTCAAGCAGTATCTGGACAGCGGTGGAGGTCTTCTTGTGATGCTCGGAGAAGGAGGAGAAGTGAAATATGACACTAATATCAACTTCCTCCTGGAAGAGTTTGGCGTTATGGTTAACAATGGTGAGTGTGTATTTATTAGCATTTTTTAAATGCCATCTGTGTGAAATCAAACATATTTGCTGTTATTTTGTATTGTAAATAGTGCTGTCAAGCGATTAATCGCATCCAAAATCAAAGTTTCTGTTTACGTAATATATGTATGTGTACTGTGTTTATTTATTATGTAGATATAAATGCACACACATACAGTGTAGTATACGTTTTGTATTAATAAATATATAGTATATTAAACATAACATATTTGGTCTTAAATATATACTGTATGTGTGTGTATTTATATATACATAATAAATATACACAGTACACACAATTATGTAAAAAAAACAGTTTTTGGATGCGATTAATCATTTGACAGCGCTGTTTTTAAATGTTGCATGAAATACATGTGTCAGGTTCTTAGAAATATTAAACATTTTGTTTTTAAAATATACCATGTTTGAGAAAGCTTTTGCTTTAATGACCAAAGATGGTGTAAAAAGTAATAAAGTATTTTCCTTACACCTTGAATACATTTGCGTGGACACATTTTAATCATATTTATTATGGTACAAAACATACTTATTATTATTTTTAATGTCTTGTCACATTATGTCACTGTTTTTCTTCAGTATGATGTCAGGATGCCTCCAGCACCTTGGCTTTCTTTATTTTGTGCCTCGCATGAATCAGAAACTTGAATTTAGGCATTTAAAATGTGTTCATCTCGGAGGAGGTTTAATAAAGTTTCAGTGTTCTTCCAGATGCAGTAATAAGGAACGTCTACTACAAATATTTCCATCCCAAAGAAGCACTTGTGTCCAATGGTGTTCTGAACAGGTTTGTGTCTCCCGTGTGTATTCACATTTGTGTAAAGCTTGCATTAAAACAAACCAGTCTGTACAGAATTGAAATGCTTTTAATCTGTATTTCAGAGAGATCAGTCGTGCCGCTGGTAAAGTGGTGACGGGGGTGATCGATGAAGAAAACACAGGGAACAATTCACAGTACGCTTGAGCTGAATGTTCTGTTTGTGTTGTTGTTAACATTAACAATGTTTAAGTGTAACTGTGTTAAGTTCCACATAAGAAAGCGTAACGAGTTCTTATTTGACGATTAAACAGAGCACTTACATTCGTATACCCTTACGGGGCCACATTAAACGTGATGAAGCCTGCGGTGGCCGTGCTGTCCACCGGCTCTGTGTGCTTTCCACTCAACAGACCTGTTCTGGCCTTCCATCAGTCTAAGGTGTGTACAGTCAATCTGATTATCTTACTTGTGTTACACTCACTGCGCTTTCTTCTGTGCTCTGATTGTGTCTCTGTTTGTATCAAGAACGCTGGCAAGTTGGCCGTTCTGGGCTCATGTCACATGTTCAGTGACCAGTACCTGGACAAGGAGGAGAATAGTAAAATAATGGTAAGGTATCCGGTTGCTATTGCAGAACGTCACTGTTAGAGGTTAGAGGTTTGTTCAAAGTACTGCTTAACTAGCGCTCAAACCACTTTTACTCTTAAACCTTCGCCCATAGCTTGTCCTGCTGGATGTGTGCAGTGAGGGATGGAGGCCAGGTAGACTCAGGAAAAAGGTGTAAATGGTGGAGATTACAAAGGATGAAATACAAAATGTAGTCATTGTTTATTCACCCTCGAGTAGTTCCAAACCTGCATGCGTTTCTTTCTCCTGATTTTTTCAGTCGGGTAGAGTCCGCACTAGTCTGCAGATTATGGGCAGTTGAAGTTATAGAAGATATAGTGTATGAAGGGCACAGACTCTGACTTTATAGCTTCAGACTTTGATTCTAAAGGAGTATCTTTTAACTTTTTTTAAACATTTTAAGCCGAGTGTGTAATGGCTAGTGGTTGTTCAGATTTTAAAAGTTGTGTACTGTATTGGAGCGTTTAGCTTACAAACTTTAGATCTAAAGTGAAGTAGATCATGTATATTTTTTATAATTTTTGTTGTTTTTTAAAAAGACTCTAGAGAGAGTGTCGTCATATTAAAACCACTGCAGTTTCCGTATAAATGTTACCTGTTGTGACCACAGCTTTAGGATTGTGGTAATGAGTTTTGCATCGGCAAGCAGCACTCACATTTCCTTCCCAAATTGAAAACCTTATTTATTCTTTCACAATTTAATACAATATAATGTCTATTTTCCAGGATGTTGTTTTCCAGTGGCTTACAACAGACAGCATTCCTCTCAACCAGATAGATGCGGAGGACCCAGAGGTGAGCACTTACACTTGCTTAACCTATGCTGCCGTCACGTGCTGTTGGAAATTTCGTATTTCGCACTTATAAATTCATGATTACGAGCTTGTCGCATTCAAGTGCTCTGTTGTCGGAAAGTAACAAAATGTAGCATCCCATTGGTTGACAACCCTATAAACATTCACCACTCTAGACAGTCAGCTTAATGACGATTCTGGAATTTCAGTTAAATACACGCTTATTTCGCTGTTTATAAAACATACTTCAAATGTTAAACTGTCTATAGAAATATGCACTACTTATCGACAAGACACGGTGATTGGAGTTGAAAAAAAAAGCCCAATAAAGAACAAGCACGGACATCAGGCAGGCCATTGTGACAGGTTTTAAAGTTTATGGCTCGCCTCAAACTCAGAAAACTCGGAATCAAATTACTACAGAGCTTTCCCAGGTAGTAAATACGACGGATCGAGGAGCGTACCTGTTTCATGTATAATTAGGATGTAGGAAAAACTAGGATGTTTCCCCCCAATACCATTCAAAGTTTGGGCTCCGTTTGGCCTCAAGCTCCAAATGAAATCTTTTTAAAAAGGAGTCACCAAGGCTCATGTTTAATTTACAGTAAAAATGGTAATGTTGTGAAGTATTATTACAATTTCAAATACATTTTATATACTGTAATCAAAATATGAAAATTGTAATTTAATCCTGTGAGTCTCAATCAAAGCTGAATTTTGAGCATCATTACTCCAGTCTCCAGACACGATTCTCCAGAAATGCAGATTTGCTGCTCAAGAATCATTTATGGGGATATATTCATCATTTCTGAAAACTCTCTAGTTTTTCAGGCGTCTTTGATGGAATACGAAGTTGGAAAAGAACCAGCAGTTATTTGAAATGCTTTATGTTACTTTTGATCAAGTTAATGTGTTCTTGCTGAATAAAATCTTCTTGATCGCAAACATTTGAAGGGTCTGACTAAGAGCACAGCTCATGCTTCGGGGCTGTGAAGTGACACTGTTTTTCACCGTGTAAACTGGCTTCATTTTTCCCCAGATCACAGACTACACCATGCTGCCGGACACAGGGAGTCTGTCCGACCGTCTGAGAGTGTGTCTGCAGGAGGGAGACGAGAACCCGCGAGATTTCACAGCTCTGTTTGACATGTCTTTGCTAAAGCTGCACACAAACACTCTTCCCTCTGTCCTGGAGTAAGAACTGCCTTCAGTTAACATTTCTTAAAGAGGCTTTCATGTTGTGCTCTAACCGAAAAATCACACGCAGTCGTACATTCAGTGTGAATGTTAAAACTATTCTTGTGTGCTTTAAAATCACAAGAGTTGGTAAATAAGAACTATCACTGTCACAAAGACACGAGTCGTGTATTTGGCCAATCAGGCAAGCGCTGAAGCAATACCTATTGTCATGTCTGTTTTTTTTAGTGCTTACAAGCAGCTGAATGTCAAACATGAAGCTCTCCAGCTGATCACACCACAGTTTGAAACACCTCTGCCTCCGCTGCAGCCTGCCGTGAGTCTGTTTCCAAACGCACATTAGCTTAGAGTTTATTTGTTACCGTAGGACGAAAAAGAAAAAATGTAACCAAACCAAACGTTGTCCATCTCTGATGCAACTTTTCTATTCTGCTGATGCAACCAAGGCTGCATGGGTGGAGAAATGCAATTATACCTTACTTTTTATAATCCAACGAAATAGAGCGCTGCTTTGATGGTTTACTTTTGTAGACCAAGCCACAAGTCCGCATCACCCTGATTCCCTTGACAAAAACCCAATAGAATTTTTCCACTGGCTTTTGGTTTATTGCAGAAGGCTCTGTGACTAATAATCTTTATAAACAAGCACAACTTTTATGAATTTTGAAGCCTAAATACAATCAACAGAAGTTCAAATCTACAGGTAGGATATACTGTAAATGAACTACACCATGGTCACATGACTTACCTACCATTAAGCTTCCAACACCTCTTTCAGTCTTTATTTAAACAAAAAAAAAAACAAGTTTGAGTTACAATAGTTTGCAAGAGTGCGATAATAAACAAGGTTGTGAAAGCGACTAGTGAGTAGACAAGTTTACCTGTTCAGGGTGATGATGCTTAATGTCATTTAAGACACTTATTTAGACACTTATTAGCAAAAGGACAAGTAAAATCTTAATAAAGGGGCATTACTTTTATATTAGAGGCTGTAGAATAAAACGTGAAAATATCTTCAGTTTGTTTTAACCACAGACCTTATTTCAGGCATACAACCAAAAAACCCACTGCAGTGGTCCCGGTGGTATAGAAGGCGCTTAGTAAGTTGGTTACAAGTTAGTCATCTAATTTTTGATTTAGAATAGTCATAACCATATTGGTTAATTAAAGGGGCCATGAACTGAGAAACCAAAATTCCCTTAATCTTTTGACGGGTGGGCTGTCAAAAAAAAAAAATATCGAATTTCGATTAGTCGTCGAATTTAAAATAAAAATCCACAATCGAATGCAAAAACGTTGCATTCGAATTTTAGGTGTGCGCTAAGGAGGCAGCCTTATCAGTGGCGCACAAGATACGATGACGATGTAAGTGTCATTGCATTATAAATGTTTTTGTTAGCCTATCCAGTTGAAGCAACTAGATGCGGCGCTGCTGCGTTGTTCATTAAAAATATAGCGGAAAAAGAGAACATCGATGTGGAGAAGATCTTGTTTACATCAAAACTGAAACCAAGCCGTTCACACAGAACGCATATTTTGCGCATTTCTAGAGGAGGGAATCTATCACCTTTACAAACATAAGGAGCCGCATGTTTTAAAAGCCTGAAAATTAATGCAAGTTTAACGTAGGAAAAAAAAAAACATATATCGAGACTTTATGGTGGGTTTTTTCCCCATCCCACTGCATCTTGTGTTTTTAAATGAAAAATGTACTCTTGTGTGATTGGCTTTCGGCCCTTTGTATTAAACTATGCATACATACATGATGCTGTTTTATTTATAGTTGTTTAAGCAACTTAATTAATTATAACTGGTTTATTTTAAACATTATGCACTTTTTTCATAGTCATTTTATCTTATGCTTTGAATAAACGTGCATTAGTAATATTTTGCTCGATGCGCCCTCTTGTGGCCTCAGAAGAGAAGCCAAAAGCTTTTCTTCACCGTAACTTGTTTTGAAATTATACATTTTAAATTCGAATATATTCGAATTTTGATAATATTTAAATTGAATGGTAGTTTGTCAGCCTGGCCAGCCCTAAGAAAGAGGTCATTGTACTATAAAAACATCCTGTATGTTTCAGAACTCAAAACTTTGTCGTTACTCTAAAAACTGTTTATATTGAAGGCATTTTGCCAAAATGACAGCTTATGGAATGTTCTACTCTAGGATGTAATAGTGTGGATAAGCACCGCCTCCGCAGAAGATCAACGCCTGATTCTACAGCGCTGCCTGTTTAGCTCCGCCCACCGATTCTACATCCCTGCCTGTTTAGCCCCGCCCACTGATTCTACAGCACTGCCTGTTTAGCCCCGCCCACTGATGCTACAGCGCTGTCTGTTTAGCCCCGCCCACTGATTCTACAACGCTGCCTGTTTAGCCCCACCCACCGATCCTACAGCGCTGCCTGTTTAGCCCCGCCCACTGATTCTACAGCACTGCCTGTTTAGCCACGCCCACCGATTCTACAGCCCTGCCTGTTTAGCCCCGCCCACCGATTCTACAGCACAGCCCCTTTAGCCCCGCCCACCGATTCTACATAACTGCCTGTTTAGCCCCACCCACCGATTCTACACCACTGCCTGTTTAGCCCCGCCCACTGATTCTACCGCACTGCCTGTTTAGCCCCGCCCACCAACTCGTGCCATGTGAGTGATGTAAAAAATGGGAGTGCCGGAATGGCAGAATTACGCAGAAAACACAAAGATAAAAGATGCTGTGCATTGCCTTCCTTCTGATCCCAGCGTTAGGAAAGAGTGGATGAACTTTATTTTTAATGAAGTTCCAGACCACGTCATTAAGAACCTGGGCCGTTTCACCAAAACATCTTAGGGCTAAGTAGCTCCTAACTCGCCGATTTTAGAAAAAATTAAAGATAATGTGGCGTTCAATCCTAAATAGGACTGCCTAAATTTTTGCTCTTAAAGAGTTAGTGTAAAAAGCGTTTTAGACTAACACTAGCTCCATAAATCTGCCAAAGTGTTTAGGAGTAGTGAAGCAGCGGACTCCTAAGTCACTAAGACCAAGTTACAAACGATCCTAAAGTGGCTGTTGACAGCAATCTGCCTCGGAACATAATCATTTTAGAAACATTTGATGACCTTTTAAAAGGCAGCGCCTTTAGTTTTGGAGGTGGGTTATCCCAACTCCAGATTTTCCTTTGATCATATCCTTGTTTTCATTAACCAGTTGGGCAAGAAGTAATGTGGGTTTTTGCGTCCCAGGTTTTTTATTTTTTTTTTTACATTGTGCGGAATTAATATCAGCTATGATTATTCTACTCCGTTAATTAAAAGACTGTTTATATGCATATCCTCTAATAGTTTACGAGAAGCACACATGTAAGAGGCTGACAATTAGCTGAACATATACTTGTTTAATTAGTGACACTGCATTTTAGAATCTTTATTTGAATGTGGCAATTAACATTTTTTTATTTTTAAACATTTATTTGAATATGGCAACATAATATTGCACTCTACAATATTTCTATGAATAAATCTCTGGCAGAGACTATCAGCCAATCCCTGTGTGCATAGTTAATAAGCATGCTGACATCATCCATAGCAATGAGCTCAACCCCGCCCCCTTACTTTGTGCTTAAAGGGGGGATTAGTTCACCCAAAAAATGAAAATGTGGTGTTTATCTGCTTACCCCCAGGGCATCTAAGATGGAGGTGACTTTGTTTCTTCAGTAGAACACATTTGATGATTTTTAACTCCAACCGTTGCAGTCTATCAGTCGTATAATGCATGGCAATGGTAACAAAATCTATGAGAGTAAAAAAAACATGCACAGACAAATCCAAATTAAACCCTGCGGCTCGTGACGACACATTGATATCCTAAGACACGAAACCATCGGTTTGTGCCAAAAACCGAACAGTATTTATAACATTTTTTACCTCTAATACACCACTACGTCCAACTGCTTTGAGCGCGCGCACGGCATCTGGTGCGTGAGGTGTGTACGCGCTCTGGCGTTTCGTTAGTTTACGCAAGGCGCCAGAAGGTCTCAGTCATTGTAGGTACGATGGCTAATCAAAATGGTACTTACTTGCGCTTATCTGGATTGTTCAAACCGACTTAAAACTAAAAGATTACGTTCTCTCGCGAGAACTCATTCGGGAGTGGTGACTTTCCACGTATTCCCAACTTCTGAGCCTGCTCGCCTGAAGTTATGCTTGATTGCCTTCGGCTGGATATCAACACACCCATTAACGTAAACTACGCCAGAGCGCGTACACACAACTCACGCACCGGAAGCCGTGCGCGCGCCCAAAGACAGTTGACATAGTGGTGTATTAGAGGTAAAAATTATATAAATACTGTTCGGTTTCTTGGACAAACCGATCGTTTCGTGTGTTAGGATATCGGTGTGTCGTCACGAGCTGCAGGGTTTAATTTGGATTTGTCTGTGCATGTTTTTTTTACTCTCATAGATTTTGTTACCATTGCCATGCATTATACGACTGACAGACTGCAACGGCTGGAGTTAAAAATCATAATTTGTGTTCTACTGAAGAAACAAAGTCACCTACATCTTGGATGCCCTGGGGGTAAGCAGATAAACATCAACTTTTCATTTTTGGGTGAACTATCCCTTTAAGACTTCTCTCTAGTCCTTAGTAAAAGTTTGTCTCAGCAGCTTTGTGAATAGGTTTTAAGAGAAAACTCTTAGCTAAAAACTTTTACTGCTATTTAGGAGAAATCTTAGTGGTAAGATAAAATGTTTTGTGAATACGGGCCCTGGTCTTTCGTTCACTTAATTTCATCGCAAATTCGTTTAGAAACAAGGCACAATTCGACGCAGGATTTTCACATTGAAACTAAAAAGATGATGCTGTGCCGACTATATTGGATCTGACCGTAATATAAAAAAAAACAAGTGTAACTGTTTTATTATGTGATCACTATTGCTTTGTCTGTTAAACAGATCGTTTGATATGTACTGAGTATTAATGCGTTTTTGACTTAAATCACAGCAGCGTCCATCTGGGAAGGATGTCTTGATAACATTATAAGTAGACCTCAGAGAACAATACAAAATAATAAACAGAGGCAGTTCATGACCCCTTGAAAATATAGATTGATTCAAAAGATAAGACTCAATAACCCCTTGGCTAACTGCTAGTTGGTCAGACTAGTTCTCAGGACACAGTCTTAACATAGTGGCTAAGTTTATGCAACTGGGTTTATGCCCAGTGTGACAATTCTAATGCTAATTCGTCTAACATCATCCCCGCAGTACTCTACAATGGATCAAATCAATTCATTATTATCTGCCTTGATTTTCCTGTGTTATTCCATGCTAAATGTACTATATAGTTCACAACTAGTTTGCGTGCTTGTTTATGGGTCTGTTTGTAGACGATCCGTTTCCCTGAGGCTTTGTTTTGCGTTCAGGTCTTTCAGCCGGCCTTTAGGGACCTTCCGCCACCCATGCTTGACCTTTTTGACCTTGATGAGACATTTTCTTCTGAGAAAGTGAGGCTGGCTCAGCTCTCAAATAAATGTGAGTCTCTACCATTCGTTCAAATGCTCAGAAAGAGTTCTGTTACTGTCATCGTTTCTAGCTTGAGTGGTTGCTGATTGATTGGTAATGGATGTCTCATCTTCTGTAAGGTACCGATGATGATCTGGAGTTTTATGTACGTAAATGTGGAGACATCTTAGGAGTGACAGGGAAGCTAGACAAGGACAAAAGAGATGCCAAGCACATACTGGAACACGTCTTCTTCCAGGTGGTGGAGTTTAAGAAAATCAATCAAGTAAGTTGAACGTGCAGAAACATTTCTGTTTGACCATTCATTTAGTCGTTAACGTAGTGAAATCATTGTGCACCCACAGGTTTCAAACCTGTATGGTTTTCTTTTTTTCACGAAACAAGAAATACTTGGCAAAAACTGCACTTTTCCACACAATGCTCAGAAAAGGACCCAAAAACAGTAGTCTTATATCCTTCACAACATTACTTAAAAAATTTAAGTAAACTTACATTATAGTCTGTGCGCCACTGACCATCAAAAGACTAAAGAGAATAAAGAATGAAACACAAGTTGGAAGAGCTACTTTTATGATACTGGTGTATAGTGTTGCTTTCTTTGTCATTTATAATGCCAAGCTTTAAAAACATCCTTTATGGAAAAGAGCATCTTGGACATTCTGCCTAAAATCTCTTTTTGTGTTTGACGGAGGACAGAAAATGACCAACTCTGATGACGCATTGTTTTGAAGAAAAAAACAGGTCAATGTGGTTTGAACAACATGGGGGAAGAGTAAATGACCATTTTTGGCTGAATTATTACCATAAACCTGCTACTTCTCCCCTTTCCTCCAGGAGCACGATATTGACACCACAGAAGCAAGGTTCAACATGTATTGAAGTAGACAGGCCACGGATCTCTGGAGTTTTGCAGCAAGGACTTGTTTTTGAGACTTGTGTGAATATGCACAGTATAGACACTCAAACTGCAAACAAACCACACGTGCTTTACTTCCAGTGCAAGAAAAGTCAGGTGTGGTTTATCAGAACTTTCTTCATTATGAACTTTCTCAGGCATATGGTTTAAAGAATCCACTACATTTCTGTGAACAATAGGTTTTGTTTGTTTGTTTCAAATAATATATGGCTTCGTTTCTATTTGCGTATCATTTGGTAGTACAACACATTGGGGTCCAAATCCGGAATGTTTTGAGATTTGCTCTTAAGGGTTAGTTCACGAGCCAAAATGAAAATTAATGCTTGTGTTTTACTCTTTGCATCCTAGGTGTATATGCCTTCTTCTTCAGACGCATCATCCGCGGAGTTATATTAAAAATGTCTTTTGATCTTCAAGCTGTTGTCAATGGCACTCAGCGGTGTTGCATCATCAGTCCAAAAGATGTTAAATCAAAGGCGCGGCTTCCTAAAAAAGTGTCTCACACGGCTCCTGAGGTGACCCAGTCCTCGTCTTAGCGAAGCGATGCTTTGTGAAGAAAAAATTATACATTTTCAAAACGTAATACTCACTTATTTAGCTTGCGCCAACATTTGTACACATGAAGCAAGCCTCCGGGCGGGATGACGTTATGAGTTCATCGCTGCGCATGCGCCGGTGAGTCCATGTTTTTTAACCCGATCAAAGGGAGCAAAGTTTCCTTACTTTAGCGAAGGAAAACCAGTCTCCTCTTTGCTTATATCGAAATCCTCTGACATTTCTTTCTTTACAAATCCTCGTTTTGTACTTCGAATTAGTGACCGTTTGTTTGTTTTGATCTCTCCCCTGCGTTTCCGCGTTCGTCACTTCTGAGCGGCGCATGCACAGCGCTGAACTCATATGTCATCCTCCCGGAGCTGCTTCCGTGTACAGCTGTTGGCGCAAGCTAGATTCAAGTGATTATTAAGTTTTGAATATGGATATTTTTCTTACAAAAATGCATCGATTTGCTACAGGAGGCCTTTGTTCACCTCCCGAAGCCGTGTGAGACACTTTTTTTTTAATGGATGGGCGCTTATTATTTAACTTCTTTTGACTGATGCACTGCAACACCCGCTGACTGCTATGATATAGCTTGGAATAGCCAGGACAATTTTTCATATAACTCTGATTGGATTCATCTGAAAGGAGGAAGTCATATACACCTAGGATGGCTCTGTGGTGAGTAAAACACAGCCTAATTTTCATTTTGGGTGAACTAACACTTTAAGGATTATGCACTGCTTTACGTCACTGTGAAAAAAACAAATCTGGCACTGAATGAAAAAGGTGACATTCTCATTTGTTTCATTGATGCAGGACCTCCAGAAAGTATAGTACACACTAAATATCCGCTACATTGCCTCCTTCTATTTCCAGGTTGATGTGAGCCAATCAGCTGACCCTAAATGCCAGGTGACTCTTGAGCAGGGCTGTCCAAACCTGTTCCTGGAGGGCCACTATCCTGCAGAGTTTAGCTCCAAACACACATGAACCAGCTAATCAAGATTTCACTAGGCATACTAGAAACTTACAGGAAGTGGGTGTGGAGCTAAAATCTGCAGGGACAGTGGCCCTCAGAGAGCAGGATGGCCACCCCAGAGTCCCAGACACCCCAGCAGATGGGCACAAATATTTATTTTTATAAATAACCATCTGAAGCATTTTCATTAGAGGTCTCAGTTATATTGACCCTCTATTGTCACTGTATTCTTCAGCCCACATTTCCACAGTGGACGAAATAATAATTGCACATTCTTAAACATCGTGCAAGCTCACAAAGAGCCATCGATTTGAGTAGACACTTTTATAACATTAATAAATGAAAGTAATTTCTACACACTTTATTTTTTGATTAAATACATTTATAGTACAAAAATACGTTTATATAAACATGGGTCCTCTAGTAAGAAGCCGGTAAAATAAAGACGCATATTAGAACAAACCAAGCTTTTCCAGGGTTTGCATTAGTGCACATACATACCTCCGAGTTAGAGGAGCTCTGTTCCTCTCGGAGATCTGGGATCGCAGGAACCCGCCTAGATCCCTGCCGGACCATTTCCCTCCACGAGCGCCGAAGCTACTCTGAAACGTTCGGGTGAGGGGACCTTCCTGACGGCACCAGAGAGACCTCAGGAGGGGCCGATAGGTTAATAGAGGACTCCATACATGACTTTGGGCTCTCGACTATGGCCTTCACAAGGGACACTTCCCACGATGGGTGAGTGGTGGTCAGATCGACGCAGGACAGGTCCAGCGAGTTGGCCAGGACGGGTTTTTGAAACTGGACTCTCGTAGGGTGTGGAGGACTTGCCTTGCACTGGACTGCCCAGCGCTGTGCTCAGGCTGCTGCCAGGAGAGAGAGCGTTCTTGTTGAGGGCAACTAAAGGTGAGGAAAGGCTTGTGGAGTCGTTCAGACATGGTGCAACAGCACAGTTGGGCTCTGGATACTCGGCACAATGCCTTTGTTTGGTCTCGAAGCCATCGGCTGAAACCGCTGATAAAGACAGACTCTGGTCCGCACAAAAGCCTCTGTCAAAGTCAGACAGTGAAGGGCCCTCATAGCTCCTGGTCAGCTCTAGAAAATGAGCAGTGTTTAGAATTTACCGTAGAAAAGGGTTTTGCTAGATTTAATTTAAAAGGTAAAATGACTTTATATAGATGTATGCATTAGGATTTGACCAGGTCTGTCACGTCCTGCATCCATTGGGAAAGCGTGGTGTTAATTATCAGTGTTGGGGGTAACACATTACAAGTAACGCGAGTTACGTAATCAGATTACTTTTTTCAAGTAACTAGTAAAGTAACTTTACTAGTACAAAAAAGTAACGCCAGTTACTTTGTATTCCCATTTATTGACTGACAGCTCTCCTTCCCATGTTTGAATAAATCAGGATTTTAAAATTTTATATTGTGGACAGAGGCGTTGTGTGAACATGATGTAGTTCTAGACTAAACGTGAATGTGCATTAATTCATCCCACTCACAAAAAACTGATTTGCTATTCATCAAAATGAATTAAAACAGTGAAACACAAACTCAGAATATGACGCAAACCTGCAATAATTAAATATGTTAAATAACATCAAATGTATCTAATCCCATTTTATTAACCAATATCTTTGCTGCTGACCTTTGATGATCCAGTTCAACCGTACTAATAAGTAAACATGACTTTAGATAAACTAACAATTGTGCTTCATTGTTTTTTTATTGCTGAAGAGTGTTTCTTCTCCTGCGTTCTACTGTACAGACGTGAATTTAGTGAAAAAGTAGCGTAACGCATTACATTCCATAAAAAGTAACTAGTTACTTTTTTTATGGAGTAATGCAGTATTGTAATGCATTACTTTTAAAAGTTTGCATTTATAGCTGTGCTTGATTAGGAGTAGTTCTCCAACTACAGGCTCACGTGGGAAAATCACATCTTTTTATTTAATATCTCGTTTGGCGGATAACAAAATAAAGTCATTTCGTTCTCTTTAGTGAAGTCAAATCAAAATATTTCCCAAAGCTAAATGAACATCTTTGTAATGCAGTAAAAGGTCAATAATGAGAAAAGATGTGAGAAACTGAAAGTTCGAATGACTTGATTCTAACACGCATATTTATGTTTCGATTTTAAACCAATATCAGTGATTTATCAATTAATCTAGAAAGTATTCAAAAACATGCAGCAATATCCCCCTGATATATTACGGCCATTTTAAAATACACGAACAATATTTGTGTCGCTTTGTTATTATCTTGTTGGGGGGAACGCATTAACAATAAACGTGAGTGACGTAATCGATTACTTTTTCAAGTAAAGTAACGTATTACTTTTTTAATTTACAAGAAAATTTCTGAGTTACTTTTTCAAAAAAGTAACAGCAGTTACTTTGTATTCCCATTTATTGACTGACAAGTCTCCTTTCCCCCTGTCCCGCGTCTGAGAGACAGCATGAAAAGATGTTACTTCAGTGTCTAGACTAAATGTGAACATGCATAATTCATCTCACTCACTCACCACCAAATCTGATTTAGTTTTTCCTCAAAATTAATAAAAACAGTTCAAAGCAACTCAGAATATGACTCAAAGCTGCAATAATTAAATGTTAAACAACACAATCCTTTATGTATTTAATCCCATTCTTTGCTTCTGACCTTCGATGATCCAACCGTACTAATAAGCAGAAATTACACAAGATAAACTAGCATTTCTTTTTTTATTGCTGAAGAGTGTTGAACTTTCTTCTTCTGTGTTCTACTGTACAGACGTGAATTTGCATTTCCTTCAGCCCGAGGCTCTTGGTGTGAAAAGGCTTTTATATTTGCCAAAAATATAACTTTATTATTTTAAAATCAGTCAAGCAAGCCCTGTCCAGATTTAAAAGTAACGCAAAAGTAACGTAAAACATTACTTTCCATAAAAAGTAACTAAGTGACACGTACTTATTACTTTTTAGGATTAACGCAATATTGTAACGCATCTTTTAAAGTAACCTTTCCCCCACAGGTCATTATTACCCGCACACATTTGTTTTTAGGGAAGCGCGTCCATGTGTTTACGAGCGCGCACGCAGTGCGTCTGGGGCTCAGGGGGACGCGCACGCAGCGTGTGTCCGCTGACGTCACTCGCGGGAATGGCTGAGAAAAAGAAGCGCGAGATAGAAACTTGGGCGCGCAGCAATACATGATTAGCTGGCAGCGCGCGGTGCGCTTTTTTAATGAAAGCGTGTACTGTATTTGATCCAGCAGCTCATTAACATCACAGATGTTTGTGTGCTGCATACATACATACAGTGTCCTCGTGAAGTCTGTTCTGTTGGTGCGTTTTGAGCGAACATCAGGGAAATGTCGTGGTGGGCGCGCGGGTAAGTGCATAGAGAGTATTGTTCTCGTATGTTTAATGTGGTTTTATAATAGAATTTGACTTTAGGACGAGAAAACGAGCACATCTGATGCGTTCAACATAAGGTTTGGGTTTGTAGAGAAGTTGGCATTAAGTTAGAGAATGATGCACTGAACCCCGCCTAATATAGAAACACAAAGAGAGCTCAAACTCGCGGCACCCGTTCAGTTTAAACGCTATACAGACGAATTTAAAAACACGCTATGTTATTAACTAATCCAGATCATTTCTATGTGATGCATACCTCAGTTTTTTACCTACATGTTAATGACATGCATTGAAACAATTAGCCAGATATGCTAGTAGAGGTGATACTTTACACAAAACCCAGCTGTGCGTCCCTGAGAGCGTCTGAGATGATTTAGTTACCACTGATGTTGTTAAAGGATGTTGAGCTCTTCCTCTAGCTGTGTGGCAAACACCAGGCCAGATGTCAGACTGTGTCAGTGCACCATCAGCACATTGTTGCCAGAGTTTGCTGATCTGGATTCAGTGTTGTTTTCCCCAACCCTAAACACTGATGTGTGCTTGTGTGTGAACAGTGAGGATGAGGACGAGGCCATGTGTCAGGACACAGACTCCGATGTGGCTGATCAGAAGGATTGTGGGAGAGTGAAAGTCAAGTGGACCCAAGAGGAGGTATGCTGCTATAGACTGCAGGTCTTAAATCACTGAATGAAGATTTATGTATTAGAGATTACTGGAAAAGTATTTAATTCCATTTTTTGCTCATGTGATGTGAAGTGTACACGCACACCTTAAAGGGTTAAATCACCCAAAAATGAATTTATTTCATTTTAGGCTGAGTTTTACTCACCCCCGAGGCATCCTAGGTGTATATGACGAATATATTCGAGTATATACGAGTATATTCTTTCAGACGAATCCAGTCGGAATTAAATTAAAAATTGTCTTTGATCTTTCAAACTGTTTAATGCCACTCAGCGGGTGTTTGCATGCTTCATTCCAAAAGAAGTTAAATAAAGCACATCCATCCATAATAAAAAGGCCCTCACATGGCTGTGGGGGGTAAACAAAGGCCTCCTGTAGAGAATCGATGTGTTTTTGTAAGAAAAATATCCATATTCAAAATGAAAAATGAAATGACGTATGTCGTTTCAGCTTTGCGCATGCGCCGCTCAGAACTGACGAACGCGGAAACGCAAACAAACGTTGGTTTTCACGAGACTCACCGGCGCATGTGCAGCGCTGAACTCATGCGTCATGCTCCCAGAACTGCTTCTGTGTACAACAGTGAGCTCAAGCTAGATTAAAATGATTATTACGTTTTGAATATGGATAATTTTACAAAAACGCATCGATTCACTACACGAGGCCTTTGTTTATCCCCCGGAGCCGTGTGAGACACTTGTTTTAATGGATGGGAGCTTTTTATTTAACTTCTTTTGGACTGATGCATGCAACACCCGCTGGGTGCCATTAAACAGCTTGAAAGATCAAAGACCATTTTTAATATAACCCCGACTGGATTCATCTGAAAGAAGAAATTCATATACACCAAGGATGCCTTGAGGATGAGTAAATCACAGGCTAATTTTCATTTTTAGGTGAACTAACCCTTAACTTATTCCAAATCAGTTTATTATTAAACATCTGAAACAAAAGATCGAAAACTATTAGAAAGCAGCTGATATATAAGACACACCTGTAACTTCACTTTTGTTTTCCAGAATTTCCGTCTCCACTTTACGCTATTTAGAAAGATAAATACATGTTTAATAGTTTGCTTGCCTTCATGTCATTCTAAACCTATGAATCTAATATTTAGACCTATAAACATTGATCTGCACGCAAACTGGGAGCTCATGAAATATGGTAAACAGAAGCTCAAACATGCTACATCAGTGTTCACGTGACTACAGGATAAAAAGAAATATGTTCCCCATATAAAGCCAACATATCTTAACAATGCTCGATTCATGTGGATTACAATGTCTTGTCGTTTGGTTTTTTTAAGTGGGAAGGTTTTGGTTGTGTACACCTGACAAAATTGGGAGAATAAATGCAACTTTTTCAGTTGCATGGAATCCAGAGGATATTTGTCAGAAATGAAAGATGGCATATGCGTTTATTTCTTGGCTTTGTGTTTTCCAGGATGATAAGCTGCGAAAATTGGTGCTGAACTTTGGACGGAATGACTGGAAATACATCGCTGGCTTGTTGCCTGTAAGTCTGTCTACATCAATAATGCATTCAGAGAGCTCACATGAGAGAGGGGTCTCTGTGGTGGTCTGCTTTAACGGTGGCAGTTGTGTCGTTGTTGTTACAGAATCGATCGGAGCATCAATGTCAGCATCGCTGGTTCAAAGTTTTGGATCCTGATCTCGTCAAAGGACCCTGGACAAAGGAGGAGGATGAGAAGGTACCAAAAAAAGAGTCTTTTAATCAAAAGTGTGATTTCCAAGCTGGGAAAAGTATGGGAGGATTAAATGTGAAGTAGGGCTGCACGATTAATCGAATTTCTAATCGCGATTACAATAATCGATACCATAATTACGTTATCATTCAAAGCGGCAATTAATCGTTCAAAATCCACTCGTGCTATTCTGCATGCTTAAGATGTGTTTTTTCGTTCTACATGTTATCTTAAGGGTTTTCCCATTATTTTAATTTTAGTATAACGTTAGAATACCATTCTATTTTTTACTTTTTTATAATTGAAAGAAAATACCAATTCGATGTATATTTGACATTTAAGGCTTAATACTATAGAAAAGCACAAAGTTTTTCAGTTTGTGTTTTCAGCTTGTTTATTTTCATATAGAAATACGGCATGCAGTTGCATCAACAATGGTATAAATATCATTCAATGTAAATTGTGATAATCGTAAAATTACAGTTTCAAGGGAATAATCGACAGTTATGATTTTTGTCACAACCGTGTAGCCCTATGTTAAGTCATAAACATTTCTTTGGTATATATTCTACATACAATTTTCCAAATTCTCATCTTGTTTTTATTAAGTGACATACAGCCTATGATTTTTCTACAATGTGGAAATCAAGACTGGAATAGCAAAATCTAATCATAAGAATTGAATTTACTGTATAACATTAAAGAACGCTGGGTAGAACAGAATCCAGAAACATTAAAAACACAATAGACTTCATAGGGGCCTTTAGCAGTTTCTAAACCAGCAATCTTGATCAATCAGACTAGTCTGGGAATGACGCAGTATGTGAAGTCTGTTCGTGGCTGTGTCCAGGTGATTGAGCTCGTGAAGAAGTACGGCAACAAGCAGTGGGCGATGGTGGCCAAGCAACTGAAGGGCCGTCTCGGGAAGCAGTGCAGAGAGCGCTGGCACAACCACCTCAATCCAGACGTCAAGAAGTCTTCCTGGACCCCAGACGAAGATCTCATCATCTACAAGGCTCACTGTGTGCTGGGCAACCGCTGGGCCGAGATCGCCAAACTGCTTCCGGGAAGGTGAACGCATTGGAGATTTTAGGAATGATAGGTTGTCTGAAAGAGTAGTTGGTTACTTGGCTTTTAGGGAAGGCTTGTGGAGTTGGGCTGGTTTAGGCTCATGATTCAGAATCAGCAGAATGGAGCACGGCTGAATGTAATGGTATGCGAGCTTCAGTTGAACATATTTTAAAATACTTTATATTTTAAAACATGTTTGACTAGGATGTCTCGATATTATCGTGGTCACATGACGATATGCAAAAAGTGTAGTTTTAAAAATATATCTAAGCTTCTTATTCTAACATGAAAGGTCTTTAAAGTTGTGTTTTTGGCCATTATGCTTTGGCACAATATCTGTCAAACGAACTAAAACTGAAAGCACAATATGGCTTAATCCCTTCATCAAGTCTGTTTTCGCTGCACGTTTCAAAGCGAAGCGCACACATTGTTGAGGCGATCAGCTCGTGATCCGGTGAGTCTGCTCAAATCTTTACCCTTTCCAATTGACAGATCTCAGATGCCTTTCTGTGTGACGTCACACAGACAGGCCCCTCCCCTGATAGTTTGATTGACAGTAGCGTTTCAGCACAGATTGGACTGGTGTTTTACCTTAGACCCGCTCTGAGTGAGCTGTTATCAGTCCGCCATTGTTTTACCGCCGGAGAAGATGTAGACAAAAATGACTCCTAAGCGATTGAGGTGTTATGTTTTTGGAATGTAATAATGAACATAGCATTCCTCCTTTTACTCCCACATCTGAGCCCGCTGAGACGAGTGTATTACTTTGTTTCGAAGGAATGCGCCCCTCGATCTACATTAATGCTTCTATGTTCGCGCGATCATTCTGATCCAGCCTCATTTACACGAAGAATGTGTAGTGTAGGTTGTTTTTTACGAGTCTTTGCAAATCGCCTTTCCCTAATAATGTTCTGAAAGCAAGTTTCACGATGAATCGCTAAAGTAAACAGTCTCTCTGAGAGCTGCTCGGAAGAGAGGGGCAGGGTGAGCAAAGCTCATTAACATTTAAAGGAAAATGCTACAACACGGCATGCACTGAAAATAGTTGTTTCTGACAGGGTAAAAAAGGTGTTTTTACACTACCATTGAAACATTTTAACCAAACTATGTTACAGACTTTTCATTAAGACCCTAAAGAATCATATCGACTTGTGGAAAATGGGCATCCGATTACCCCTTTAAAATTTACATAATGTGTCATCTTTTTCCAAATCTTCATTGTGCCCTTTTTAAATTTTTTTAATATCGCAAAAATAGCGTACCGTTGGACTTCGATATATTGCGGTCTCATAATTTTGACATCCCTAATGGTTACACAGGTCTGATTGGTATTGAATTTGTTTCTGCCACGATCAAAAAAAATTTCAAGCTGATGCAACTTTATATCTCACATTTTTTTTTTTTTTTTTTGACCTAGTTTTCTCTTTGTTATATCCCGCAATTCAGAAGTTTTTCTCAGATAGACACTTGCAATTGCGATTATAAAGTCTAATTCTGAGGGGGGAAAATCAGCTCGATATTCTGACATTTTCTTACAATTGCGAGTTTATATATCACAGTTCTGATCTCACAGTTATGAGCTCCCATAGACTGCTATACTGTGAAGTTGAGAAGATTTCTTAGTTTGTTTATTTTTTCCAGAACGGACAATGCTGTCAAAAACCACTGGAACTCCACTATCAAGCGTAAAGTAGAGACAGGTTACTACGCCGGCGTGGACACGACGCTTCCGGTGCTGCAGCAGACGGAGACTGAAGAGCTGGTGTCTGAGGAGAGCGTGCAGCGGCAGGTATTTCACAGCAGCGGCTGGGAAGGCTTGTGGATGAACTCTGTTGATTTGTGTTTTATAGTAGGGGCCAGGTCAGGTCCTGAAGAGGGTATAATGAAAACATCAATGATTTTAATTGCAAAGTCTATTACACAAAGTCAGCATGAGGCCTGCTTTTGACATTCTAATCGTTTGAAGAAAAAAAATAAAGACTAACACTTTCTACTAATTGTTCTCGAGTGTGCAGTTGTATTAAAATGCTCCAGCTGTGTTTTCTGTATTACTGTCCAGAGGCTCTGCAACACCGCAGCTGAATCTACAGGGAGAAACACGGGGACAAGTGTAGTCTAATTCCCAAAGGAATAGCTCCTTTGAGCAGATTCTGTATGATATTTCAGTTCTTAGTTTTATGATTAAAGATCTGTCGTTTCAAAACCTATAATGCAATGGAATGCAATGATGAAACATTCCTCAAAAGCCTGATGGATCATATCTGATACATTTGAACATGAATAAAAAAAAATTTAAAATAATAATAATGTCTGGATGAGTCAAGTAGGCAAAGCTAAGTTAATGAAATGGTCACTTTGAAATATTGCTAATAATATCAATGTTATGCTTATGTTTGCTTTGTAAAAAATCAGTAAAGATTAGACATGTGAAGCATGAGCTGAAGGTGGACGTTTTTACAATTACTCTTAAAGGCCTTATACTCGTTTTGAACGTGTAAACCATCAGTCAGACGATAGAAGTGTTGACCAGATCATGCTGACAATTTATAACCCTTAGAAATCTGCATATTAAATATGACACAGCAGGTTTTATAGTGTTAACGCTTGTGGCACTTGAATCGGGGATAGCAGTGTTTGGTGGGGGGGGTAGGGGGGGGGTTTTTTTTTTTTCTGAGCGATGTGTGGGTTAAGATTTTTTAAAACCTGTCTTTAAGGTAATAATCAGGTTTTTTTGTGTCTTGACACTTGTGTGTTTACAGTCCGATGCTCTGAAAGTCACCTCTCTCCACAGAAACTGCATCTCCCAACCCGAAAAGCAATACTACCAGCGCCCCGAAAAGTGAAGCTGTAGACCTCGACTGTGTCCCTTGGGGGATGGACCGCTCCGCGTCCTCTCTCCTCACGGCCCCCTCTAAAGGAGGTGATGAGCTGATGGTGGGTGAGTTCAACCCTAAAACACCCGATACGGTCCTGTAATTACGATCAAATGTTTATACCATGTTTATATAATTGAATATTGCTTTTAACAACAACCTGACCTACTATCTCAATTGATCATGAAGTATGGTCAGAGAGAACAGCTACTTACGGAGGGCTGGGGTATCGTCCAAAAATTTTCGTTCCGATACCGTACCTTCGATACGGTGCCTGAAGAGACTTGTTTCCGTAGCCGAATTATGAATCCATTTTACCAGATTACATTGATCGAAAAAAAAAAAAAAAAAGCTTGTTGATGTTTATACAATCTCAAAGACTCCTCTCCTGAGCCACTGCACAAAGGAACAAAATGTAACCAAATCAGTGCAAAATAGTTTTAATAAAAAGTTCAAATAGTCTTCAGTTTACACATCTATTAGGCTACATTTACAC
>JADLZN010010571.1:0-159660 GCA_018155175.1 Sinocyclocheilus anophthalmus
TTTCAAGCAAGTTCATTGCGTTCTAACGGGAAGCAACCTTAAGCAGCCTCCTAAGGTATAGTTCGGGGATCACGCCTAGAAAAGATATACCTTTAGTTAAGATATACATTTAGTGTAGTGATGGCCGCTTTTGAAACACTGCTTCATGAAGCTTAGAAACCTTTGCGAATCAATTGTTTCGAAACACTGGTTAATAAGCAATTGGTTCAATTGATTTGAAGCTTCAAAATGGTTAGTTTCTCCCATCACTACTTTAGAGTCTTCGTAGCACGCTAAGAGACAACGTTATCGGGAAACACACCGCTGATCTGTGTGACTGATAAATAATGCATCGCATCAAGTTTATTAGTTCGCTAAAACTGTTCAATCAAAATGCATGGGAGTTTTAATGCAATTCTATATGCATAATCTTAAATTTATGCCCAAATAATTTTTTTCAGTTGCTGTGAAACAGGCCTAAGAGTTGATTTTCTTTAGGTCTACAGGTCCAAAAGTACAAAAACTCCTCATGGAAACGCAGCAAAAGCTGCCTTACCGAAGCAACCAGCAGGGGGCGTCAACGCTGGTGACCATCGCTTCAAAACATTGTGTGTGTGTGTGTGTGTGTGGGGGAAAGAAAAACTACCAGTGCAAAGACAGATGTGGAAGATTTCAGAGACTGAAGAACTGCTGAGAGTTTGACCTTAACAAGTGAGGATCAGACGCTCTCGCACTGAACTTAAAGCACATTCACTGTAAACTATAGCGGTCATAGTAATGTGTTGGGAGTCCAGCCAGCGTTAGAGACCCTCACATTTATCCTGCAAACACGCTGCTTATAGTGAGATTCCTATAATATCACACACACACACACATCTGGGATTCACCGTACACCAGTGTGACATCTGTGGTGAGAAGCGCTGATTCTGATGCTCCAAACAGTCTTGAAAAGCATTTTACAAAACGGTAAGATAGAGATTACTACTGTATTTGTCTGCCTTCAAGAAACATTACATCATCCTGCAATGACTGGACTGTTTTCCAGATGAATGTTATTTGTACTGAAATAGGACTAATGCACTGATTAAGAACAAGATTCTTTTGTAGTGTGCAAGCAAAATACATTTAATTCAAATAATTAAAAAAGTTAATATAAAAAATAAGCAATAAAAAGCATATTCATCATTAAATCCAATGTGTTTCAGTATGAACCATTAAAGAATACATTTTTAAATTACTTCAATAGACTCAAATGCAAATAGTTAAACTATGCCATGATTTTTATATACACATTTAAATCTAAAACGAATATAAAAAAAAAATTTCAAAAAGTATATTTAGCATCAATACAGTTTCAGTCTCATACATTTTAACTAATTGAATATTGCTTGTTTTACAGCTAGCAATATTTCAACCATGTTTGTACGTTTTAACTGAATAAGTGTAACTTTTCACAATGTCCCAATTTATGCTGACTGTAAGCAATTAGATAAAAATGCATTTTGAAAATATGACGACTTAAATAATCAAATAGATGCAACTAGTTAAACTATGCTATGACTTTGTATAAATAAATAGTCAAATAAAATAAACAAATTTATTAAAATATATAAAAAAAATTACTACAAAGTAATTTATAAACAAGTATTTATTTTATGCAAAACAGAGTCATTTTTCCTTTTTGGGGTTAAAAACAAAACAAAAAACACAACAACCTGGACATGTTTTTGTAAGATTCACCCATTTTTATTTTAGTTATTCTGTCCTCTGACTGAAGTGCAGTGAACTCCTCGATCCAGCAGATAAATATTTCTGAACAAACTCATAAGCTCTTAAGATTCACCAGCATTCCCAAACATCTCCGGAGGAAAACAGGATTCCTGCCACTTTTGAAACCCTTAGTCTAAACAAACACAAACAAAAGAAACAGGGGGCAATGCGTCCTCTAAAGAATAATGTCAGTAGTGCTGGGCGGTTATACCGGTTCATACCGAATACCGGTGGTTATTTTTGTTATGATATGAATTTTTAAAAAAACCGCAATACCGGTGTATGTCGCTTAAAAAACGTTCGGAACGCGACACCGTTTGAAAGGGGTCACTTTTCACTGTTACACTGTGGTGAGGGAACAGCTGTATGAGTTACTAAGCGTGAAAGTTATGAAACTGAAGCTGTAGAACTAATAGAACGTGATGACACAGAAGAACTCATCCACAATATCCACACTGACCTCCACAAATATCCAGCGCCCGCTGCCATCAGCTCCCACGTCTCACACACACACAAGCACGACTTTAGCACTACATTTAGCAACTTTCAGACCCTTTTAGAGTTTTTTTTCCATAGAATATTCATACTGACAAACCTAGAGACTTTTTTTTTTGGATAAACCTTAGCTATGGTTAGCTATGGTTCAGTTGGACGATTTCACATGAGGTCTGACTTTCCCGGAGAAGTGTCGCCTCTCTCGGCGTCTGTTCTGTGAAGTGAGCGGCAGAGAAGCAGCGCATTCAGACTCATCAATAAATGAGTACAAAACAGCGTTTCCTAGCACCTGTCGCTTACTGATTGTTTGTAATTATAAATATGAGCGTAGTTCATATCACATGCACTTTTTAGTTTGTTGTTGTTTTTAGTTTGTTACTCAGACGCAGGCAGACGCTGCATGAGACAAAAAAGTAATATAGCCAAAACAACCGCATAGCCGCTCTTTAGTGTAGATGCCTGTTGATTTTATCAGGGGGGGGGGACAGACGATGCCACGATTATAAATGAGAGAGACTCCTGGTTCACATGTATGAAAAGGGGTCGTGTTTAGTCACTATTTAGTGTGGTATTTTGACAATATTCACTCATCATGACAGTAAAAAACGAAGCAGGCTTAGCTCAATAACCGCGTTCAAGCAATACATGCAACTAACAGCCGGGTATTTTCCCTCTCAATCAGGAGAAAAATAGGTACACTCGCCGCTCATGGCATGAAAAAAAAAAAAAAAAAAAAAACATGTACGTGATGGAAACCGGGATAATTTTGAAAAATACCGTGATATAAAATTTGTCAAAGCACTAATGCTCCGCAAGAAACAGTCAATATTTGGTTTCAGTCAGAAACGGTGAAACCATTCAATGCACTTCAGAATCCTGAGCCGATATCAAACACGTTCCTTATATTTTTAGATTCAGTGAAACGCGAGCTGAAGTGAACGGTGAATGAGAAGTGATCTGTTGGCAGGCGTCAGTGCAGTGTGACGTTGTGATACAGCACATGTGCAGTCATGCTGACGGTTCAAGAAGAGTTTACAGGCAGATAAACCACGCCAGGAGAGATTCACGGAGACTGATCAGAAATGGGAGTAATCACTCGACTATCAAGCAGCCCTTGAATAGAATTGCAGATATTGAGAGGATACAGAAACAGCCACCGGTTCAGATCAGAACAACGACGTCACCACTGAACAACACGACTGCTGATCAGCACTGCTTCAACAGAAAATCATCTGGTTATTATAGAACTGAAAAGACTGAGGATTGATTATGAGAACCGTCTTCAGCAGTTTAAATAAATAGTTTGAAAAAAATAAACAAACTGTAAAACCCAAACGTCGTTCCAAACATATTTGGTTACTGACAACAATTTGGAGAGAGGAAAAAAAAAATCTGATTTAAATGAAATTGCGGATTTGCTGTGCTTGTTTGTGAACTACACAATTTTGACAAACTATTTATAGTATGATTATTAATATTATTATTATTAGCATTAAATAAAATTATTACACCATATATTAAACAATGTATTACATTACAACAGTAGTTTAATATAATTATTATGATTTTATCTAGTATAACATGCACTGTAAAATTGCAATACACATTTTTATGCTTTAATAATTTTTAAATGAGTCTTCAGCTGATGTTCCTTAAAAGTTAATAAATAATTTGGGATAAAAAAAAAAATCTAATTTCTGCTAAGTTGCGATTTAAAATTCGTTTTCCCCTTTTTAAATAACTCTGTTTGCCGTGCACAACTGTTGATTTTAATAATGCATCAGTAAATACTGAAATTAACATTAGCTAAGATTAATAAATACTGTAGAAGTACTGTTCATTGTTAGTTCATGTTAACAAATGAGACCTTATTGTAAAGTGTTACCAATATTAATATAAAATTGTCCAGTTTTATTGTTACTTTCAGTAAAAGTGTGGTTATTATTGGCTGTTTTTTTTTATTATGTTAGTATCATTAACATTGAGTTGTTAAATTTTAAAAAAAGGCTTACAAATCCTTTATATATTAAAAATATAGATAATATAATAAAAAAATAACTAAAATTCATCTTCTAATGTCATACAAAGCATTCAGTTCTTCGCCAAGTGCATCCAGAATTTTCTGTCGGTGCATCCTAGATGAAGACTACGTTAATTTAATTAAACATAATCTTAACAGTAATGGACTTCAATGCCCCAATTGCTGAAGGGGTCTGCACAACTTTTTGTTACAATTTCAAGTTGCTTGCACTGTTCCAAAATACCTGTCGTAGAACAGCAGTGCAGACCGGTTTACAGTTATTAAGTGGACTAGGACTAGATGTCATACAAATAGTAGAGTTGCCAGGAGCATACAACATGTATGACGGTTTTCATGAAGTGTTGGTCAGGTTGCTGCTTGACAATCCCAATTTTGAACTGCAACAATCAAACTGAAGTGAGAGAAGAGAAAGAACTGAGAAATTTTTATTTTTAGTTAAAACAGATGTTGTCAGTTTTCCTTTGGGGACATAATTTAAAGTTGGAAAAAAGGTCATAAATTGCAATATAATGCAGAAATCACAATATGATTAAAATCGCAATAATCATTGTATCGTGAGCCTATGGTGGACTCCCACCCTAGTAAGCTCCGGTGGGCAGATGTAGTCTCACGAGGAGAACCAAGTTTGTTTACACAAAGAAACAAACGTCTCTCTTGGCGTATATCCAAATACTCCGATAGTTTCTTACAATCCTTGTTTTGTATTTCTAATGTGACAGGCGTTTTGTTTGCTCTCTCGTTCGTCACTTCTCACTGGAGTTAGGCGGAAGATAGAAGATTAGGTTAAAGTTTTAATGTATATGGATATTTTTCTTACAAATAGAGAATAGTCTATTGGATATCAACACCATTCAGGCCATGATAACGCTTGAAGAGCCAGGACATTTTTAATCATACAACTCTGATGGATTAGTTCTGTTCGAATAAAGTCATATACACCTAGGATGGTAAATCATGGGGTAATTTTCATTTTTGGGTGAACTATCCCTTTAACATCCACAGATATTATGATATGCTGCTGTATGAAAAAGCTGTGCACATTATTCAAGCAAGCGGACCACAAAAAGCAGAAAAAAAGCCCCATTAGTAACTTCCAAGACAAGATGCGTCCTTTAATTACTTAATCAGTAAACTGCAAATTAATGTATAGTTATCATTCAATCATTAATCAAGACTATTAAATATGAGTGACAATGAGGCTAAATGTTTCACACTTGACATTTATTACTGCTTCCAAATCAAAAATGAAGACAAACGAATGATCCTCTGCTTCGTTCGAAACAAACCAAATGACTTCTGAAGGACGTCTTGGAAAAAGATTCCCGCCTGCATTACTGCAAACACAATGGGCATACAAAAATCCTGCATTATGAACATGAAGCTTGCTGGAATGATTAAAAATTCAAGCCCTGTAAAACAGGAAAACCAACCTGATATAAACAAGCCTAATAATGATTCAACCAGAGCTACTATGCCTCAGACCGCATTACAAGCATCCAAAACAGAAGTTTCTATTCACAAGATGAAATAAATGGGGAAACGGAGAAGACAAGCCCTGTAAAACGGCATTACTGGCACGAACGGCTGCCTTTCCCCCGTCTGAAGAGCTTTAATCAAATATTCAGGATAAAAAGAGAGCTGTCGAACAGCCGGCTGAATGTGATCTGACGGACTTAGC
This sequence comes from Sinocyclocheilus anophthalmus, assembly GCA_018155175.1. Classification (NCBI taxonomy): domain Eukaryota; kingdom Metazoa; phylum Chordata; class Actinopteri; order Cypriniformes; family Cyprinidae; genus Sinocyclocheilus; species Sinocyclocheilus anophthalmus. The sequence continues at coordinate 5,964 of JADLZN010010571.1, forward strand.
AGATCACACAGAGCACTGACAGAGTAACAATATGAAGTCAAATGTAAACACTGCAGAAAAGCAGTTTCAGCGACCAGTACCACCATAAGGGCCGTTCACACAGAACGTGTTTTTCCATTTCAATGCACTACTTTTCCATTATTTTTCTAAACACATGCTAGATAGACGTGCATGACCGTTGTGCTTGTCTTTTGAGCATATTTCCAGTACAAACCATGTCCGTGAACTATGTGGGGAAAAAGCAAACAAAAACAAAATCGTTCATTAATCGTAATCGAGGTAAAATGTTCAATTAATCGAGGCTTTGAATTTTAGGTCATATCGTCCAGACCTAACTTTACCCAAAAATGAAAACCTGCTGAAAATGTGCTCGCCCTCAGTCCATCCGAGATGTGGATGAGTTTGTCTCTTCATCAGATTTGGAGAAATGTAGCATTGCATCAGTGTCTCAGCAATGGATGCTCTGCAGTGAATGGGTGCCGTCAGAATGAGAGTCCAAACGGCTGATAAAAACATCACAATAATCCACACCACTCCAGTGCATCAGTTCACATCTGGAGAAGACAAAAGCTGAAACAAATCATCCTTAAGACGTTTTAACTCAAAGCGTTGATCCGAGATTAAAATACAAGTCTATAATCCATAATAACGCTTCCTCCAGTGAAAAAGTGCATCTGCAGTTGTCTCTTACATCAAAATCCAGCCACAAATTTGTTCAGAGCTGTTTTGGCTTGTAAACGGTGCTTGATCTGTGCAGATTTCTCTCTTGATTCAGACTAGTGGTCAACCGATATATCGCCAAGGCCGATATATCGGCCGATATTTGGAATTTTTTCAAATATCGGCATCGGCCGATAAGTTTTTCTGATAGGACGATGTGTTCGAGGCGGGACTTTTATTTTAACGGCGCTAAGAACGGCAGCGCCTGAGCACACAGTGCTCACATTCTCCCTATCATTCGCCGTCGTCGTTCAGTTCTGTCTAATACGGATAGAAGTCTAATCTAATAATATTAAATCTAATAATCCGATAGAGCTGTTAAACAACGGAATTAAAATGTATACAAAGTATTATAACTATTGCTTTAATATTATTAGTAACAGAAAGGCAAACATTATAATACATTCTCATTTGCCGTCAGCATTCAGCAAATACGCATATATATCATTTAAACAAATCTTTGAATGACTAATGAACATTTGTTGTTTGTTTAGTCTATAGCACAGTTTAATGCAACCCAGAGTTGCCCAAAGGCTTCACAATATGCACAATAAAAATACATAAGATAGTCTTCAAATAACACAAATCACATAACAGGGATACAATTAAAAATAACTAAACATGCATCAAAACAACTCCCATTGTCTTAAAAGATGTGCACAGCTTTGAAAACGGCTTTAATTTCACAAACCTTGCAGACTTAGTCGAATCTAGTTGAGATCTTGTGAGGTGTGCATGTGTAACCTGCATGATCGCGTGTTCTCTGCGTGACGGTCGATCCGTGCAAATTGAATGCAGACAGGAGGAGAGTTCAGCTTCATGGAGACGCGCGATTCGACAAACTTTAAAACTTGTAATTTCAAATGATGCTGCCGCTTTATGCATGAGACCAACGGTCAGATTCGGCATTATCATTGTGTGCTGTATGTAAACTGAGTGTTCCCTTGGCTTTATTTGAAGAAGAAGAAAAAAAGATTCCCAAAGCACAGAAACTTCCCAGAATACTGAGTGCCCTGTTGGTTACAGTGTTTACTTCCTTTTTAATTATATTTTTATTAAATATTTTATTTATTTGTGAAAAATGCTTTGTAATTTAAAGTATAAGTATGTTTATTTTACAATTTTTTTTTAATCCATTTTCAAATGATTTCTTAAGATATCGGCATCGGCTGTCAAAAAACTCATATCGGTCGACCACTAATTCAGACCAGACCACTTTTTCACTGGAGGAAGCGTTATTATGGATTATGGACTCGTATTTTAGTTAAAAACATCTTAATGCTGGATGTGTTTCAACTTTTGTCTTCTCCAGATGTTAACTGATGGAATGGAGTGCTGTGGATTATTGTGATGTTTTTTTTTATCAGCTGTTTGGACTCTCGTTCTGACTGCACCCATTCACTGCAGAGCATCCACTGCTGAGCAAGCGATGCAATGCTACATTTCTAATAATCTGTTCCCATAAAGAAACAAACTCATCCTAATCTTGGATGGACTGAGGGCGAGTCGGTTTTCAGCATATTTTCATTTTTGGGAGAACTAGTCTTTTAAAAACTAACCGATTATCCAATGAAAGAGAAAACTCACAATAACTTTTACAATCAACAGCAGAGAAATCGTAAGTGCATGGAATCAAACATGGAACTGATGCAACAAAAATAACAAAGGTGACATATCATGAAAATCTGACTTTTCCCGGTTGTAAGTGCTATAATCAGGTCCCCGGTGCATCTACCAACCAAGCAAACGTGAAAAAGATTAACCCAGTAACTTTGTTTTGGGAAGCCTTTTTCTGCAAGCGTCTGAAAAAAAAAACAAGCACGTCAGATTTCGCTCCCTCTGTGACGTGGCAAAGGGATCTCATTATAATATTAACGCCCCTTAATCTGTAAACTTCCACTCAGCGACAACGGTGTACCAGCTCTAATGCCATGGCGAAAGTTTGAGCAAACCACGCTAACTGTCTTTGTCTGCACAGACCAGCACAGAACACTATTTAGATCTAAAATAAACATGCAATTTATTTCCCAGCTGTTTACCTTCACAGACATAACCGACTGTTTTTGTAACTCATGTGTGTTTTTAACGTAAACTCGTGTGTGAATGAAAACTTAGTTTAGGACTCACATGCTGTGACAGCCGCTTTCTGTGCGTGTGCTTCGGATGTGTGCGCTCAGAAAACCGTATATCTGAAGTTTAAACTCATATGGTTTAAAACTCATGATTTCAGCACGATAAACATGATAATCAGAACCATAACAGATGTTTTTAGCAGATACCAGATGTAAAGGCACAGCTCTATTCTGGAAAAGGGGGCGGGGAGCAGCAGCTCATTTGCATTTAAAGAGACAGGCCCGAAAAACAGCATATTTCTGCTTCCACTCAAAATAGGCATTTTCAAAATGATATAATAAATGATCTGTGGAGTATATTGAGCTGAAACTTCACAGACACATTCTGGGGACACCAGAGACTTATATTACAAATTGTAAAAAAGGGCATAATGTGTCTCCGTTAAAACATTCATTGGCTTTTTTTTTCCCCCCAAATGATTTTCCAATGATTAGGATCCTATGACACCAACACAACTACATTCTGTGCTCACAATATCCAGGACATATCTAAATCTTGTGGGATTTAGGGATGCAACGATTATAGATTTGTTGGTACGATTATTGTCTAAGGAATAATCACGGTTTTACGATTATGAGGTTTATTATGCATTTATTCATTTCCCAAAAATACTAATGTATAAAATCACATGAACAATCTTTAGATAATAAAGTGTTATTTATTGCTGCCTTTAGAAACAGAAATAACACAGTAACAAATACAGCACAAAATAATAATAATAACACAAGTCCATCTCTCCCATTGGAATTAAAAAATGGTGACCTCTGCTCTGTAAACATCCATGTCAGTATTTCTCTTTTGAAAATAACTAATGGAAATAGATCACAAAAGTATTTCATCTATTTTTTCAGTTTGTACATTCTTTACATTTTCTTTTGGACCTGGGGTAGAGACTTTGGAAACATGGTGAAAAAAAAAATATTGTTGGTTTTTACTTCTGAATAATACTACAACACGGATAGCAAATAACAAAGTTAATGAAGTAGCCTATTAATAATATACGACTAATATTAACTTTGTGTGAGAACACAGACCCAAATTTAAGACCTGCTCACCGAAGAAATGATCCTGTAGCTCATCGATGCATTATTATACATGTTTAAACTTGCGGAGTCAGAACCAATAGGGCTCAAAAGTACATATGTTTCAGATCAATTAAAAACCTAGAAAACATTTGCAAAGAAAGTGCCCAATTTAACAAAAATATAAATACTTCACCTGGCACATAAAAATACCTCGCCTAAAATAACACTCAAGACTTTCTGTACTAATGGCCAACATGGTCCTATATTTATTTATATAAAATAAAAATAAAAACTTTTTGTAGTTTATTAGTTTATTTCTTTTATGTATTTTTCTTGATTTTTGTTTATTATTATATTTTTTTAAGTAAAATATACTATAAATTAAAACCAAAATATTTATATTTTATTTTTTAATTGTATGATATAAAATAAAATATAGAAATAAAGGGTAATTGCAACTGTACAGATTACTTTGTACAGAGTACTTATGCATATTTAAATCATTAATATTTTGAACTGTAATACAATTAAAACAGTAACAACACTAAACAAAGTAATGAAAGTCTAATGAGAATCAAAAACTGCAGTGTGTGTATATATATCTCTCGTTGCTTTGGAAAAAATCATTTTAAATGAGTCAGTGTTTGATAAAGGCGTCTGCTAAATGCATAAATACAAATGTAAACTAGCTTTCAATAACTAATAAGAACGGTGAAATGGGGTGAAGAGTTTTTTAGTGGGATTCACCTCAAAAGCAGCATGAATTGCTAAATAATCACATTACAATAGAGAATATTTCATTTGAACTAAAGCCAAATTCAAAACATCTTTCACAATAGATTTAAACACTGAAAGGCTTCCTGATAAACACACATGAGGCTTTACCTGAAGTTTGTCCTCTGGGACGTTGAGCCAGTGGTTGAACGCTTGCGAGAGTTTTGTTCGGACTTGTTTTCCTATCAAAACAGAGAAAAGCGGGACAGATGACAAGAAATCCAAATTATCTGCAGCTCGAACACAGACGGAAAGATCAACTGATGTTTCCCACCGAGCCTTTCCTCAAACACACCCGAAACCTTCCCCAATAACGTGAAATGAGACATTCGGTTTAAATATTGTTTTTGTAGTGAAGCTTTTCAACAACAGAAAAAAAGTGTGAATAAGATTGACTAAGGCACTTCTTACTCTTCTAGCACAAAAATCTCACAGCAATACATGTATTTGCACCCAGAGAAGCAGAGAGGCTATCTATCCCATCTACACCCAACACACACACACACACACACCACACACAAATAGATAGAGAGCTAAAAATACAAACTGACCCAATGCTTATGCAGATTGCAATACTAAAATCTCTTTTTAAAATATATTAAATGTTAACTGAAATAAAATATAAAATCAAATAAAAACTTGCATTAGACATTTCAGCTAGTTTGAAGTGCTAAAATAAACTAAATATACTAAAACTAATCAATAAAAATTGATGTAGACATTATAAAAATTGCCAATAAAATGACACAAATTACTAAAACGAGCTAAAACTCAAGAATATATATATATATTTAAAAAATATGGTAACAAATCTCTAAGGAGCTTATGAAAACATTCAGACAGGGTTATTATAGTTCAAATTAAAACAAACTATACAAAACATTCATTACTTGAAATTAATAACATTAAAAACACATTTTAGCTATATGAAGTACTAAAATAAACTAATAAATAAAAATAACAATAGACAAAAATAGAAATGACAAAACAACAAAATTACTAAAACTTGAATTGAAATTAAAGTGAAAAATGCATTAATAAAAAAAATTATAAATAAAACATTCGAACAGTAACAGGGTTATTATAGTTAACTAAAATCATTAAAATCAGTTACTTGAAATAAACGTTAACTGAAATAAAACATTTCAGCTATTTTGAACAAAGTAATAAATAAAAATGAATAAACTACATTGAAATAAACGTTAACTGAAATAAAACATTTCAGCTATTTTGAACAAAGTAATAAATAAAAATGAATAAACTACATAGACATAAAAAAAAAACTCATGAGGCAACATATGATGCATATTTATTTTACATTAGATAATGATTAATTAACACTGAACAGCTTTACACATTCATATAAAGGAAAGAGACGGCTGGAGAAAAATACAGAAACCAGAATACGCTCATAAATCAATAGAAGTGTTTTTGCCTTTTAAAACCCAAACTTAAAGGCTGAAGAGCTCTGATTATTCCGAACGAGTCGAGTATCATTCATCTCACTTCATGACCGTCTTCCCTCCAGCTTCCTGTAACTCAAGCCCTCATGAGTGCGTTAGCCTGCGCTGATCTAATGACCGACTGCAGCGTTCCTCCTCCGGTTTCAGCTCCGTTTGCCCTTTAGTAAGCTAATGATGAATCCGTCAACAGCATGACCGATTCACCCTCAATAAATCAACCAAAACTGAATATTTAAAGAAAAAAAACATCTCATTACTGTAATGCACACATTTTTATTTTGTAAAGGCATTCATTTAAGAACAGGAGAAATCATAACTTTCAATATGGCAGGTGCAGAGTCCTGCTTTACAGTTAAGAGCCAATCACCTTTTCTGTTGACTAAAAGAATGTGTATGCGGATTGGACCAGCTTTAAAACAGCACTTTCTGTCACTGAATCAGATTTTCTATTCCTGACTAATTGTATCAACAGTTATTACTGACTTGTTATACAAACCAAATTTGTAATTTATTTAATTTATTTTTTATATATTGTAATTTATCAATTTTTAAAAAAAAAAAATGACTATTTAAATTTAATCATCATTTTTAAAATTATTTACATTTACTTACAATTATATTACCATTTCACAGTTACATTACGTTTGCGTTATACAAAACTAAACTTGGTAATGGTATTTAATTAATTTCATTTCATATACGGATTACTACCAAATAAAATGTCTTAATACACAAAAAAAATCACTTAATTGTTTTTATTAAATTATTAGAATTTAAAGCTAACTATCCTAATATTAAAAATAAGCTACTATCAAATAACATATCTTTTACAGAATTTATTTCACTCTCATTTCATCCACCGTTAACATTACTTTGTTTATACAAAACTAAACTTGTACGTATTTATTTAAATTCATATAATTACTATACAAATAACATGACTTTAAAATAAAATTCATTAATTTTTTTTAATATTAATTTAAAACTGTATATCTACTATAATTACAATTTACTTATAATAATAGTACCATTTCACACTTACATTATTGACTTTGTTTACACAAACATCATTTTATTTAATTTCCTTACTTTTTTCCCCTTCTGCAATTACTTTTTTTTATTCATATACCTTACGAAATAACATGACTAAATGTAAAATATCATTACCATTTGAAATTATTATTAAAAATTGGAAAGCTTTTTATAAATCTAGTAACCTTCTTGTACACAGTATGGAATCGCATAACAAGACACACCAATACGTGAGACTCACACCCTGCGTGATTTCATTCTTAATGAGAAATCACAGTTCTTTTTCTTCTGCGGTGAAATGTGACCTGACTGGTTTTAATTAGATTCACTCACTTAAATGGAGCAGGCGTGTTCTCAGATCGTTTTCCCCCTCGCTTTGGCCTTCACTCGGCGCTTGTGGATTTTCATTCCTCTGTGAATTTCTCTTCCCTGGACGACCGCTCGCTGCAAAACTAACCCAGAGGAGCCGGGTTTTGAGCATAGCGGTCCCATAAATACATCATTTAAAATTTCAAGAGGACCCGGTGAAACACAACATGCTGCAGCAGTCGGTTTCGCTCAGAACCGATATTTAGAAAAACCTCCTTGTCACTCAGCAGTTCACACACGCTCACTTTAAAGCCACACAGAGATGTAAAGGAGAGCACTGGTAGGAAATGGAATTATGCCAACCCAAGGATTTCTGTCATTGACTATTTTATACAACTGATTCATATGAATGGTCATTTTGGGGGGGGTGGGGGATGCCATTTTCATTAAAACATTCCGCAGGACGGGACTATTATCGTTCAAACACAATCTACAAACCATAAAAAAAAAATCTTGAAATGCCTTCATCGAAATAAAATACTAATAATTAGATAAATAATAATAAAGTAGACCTTTTTTCAGTTACTTCTAAACTAAATACACGAATAAATAAAAAAAAAAAGACGAAACTATAGTCGACATTTACCCACATGAAGAAAAAGAATAAAAGTGGGGAAGTGAAACTATAAAACTCAAATAAATCTTATTAAGAAGTTAGTATTAAACAGGGCCCTTATGTTTAAACCAAGTAAATAAAAAAAAAAAACACATTAAAACATTAACAAAAGTGGGTTTTTTTTATTTCAGGCTATTTTGAAGTGCTAAATAACTGTGACTAAAGGAATGGAAAACTAATTTCAATAACACAATAATAAACTATTTATACATTGGAACAATTATGACACTCAACACGGACACAACGTCCAACCTTAAAGTGAAAACAGAAATAAAAAAATTTCATTCTGCGTCATCTTTACTTAAGGATTTTTATTAAAACTAAAATTAAAACCTTAAAAAAAAAAAACGTTTTCATTATTTGAAATAATGTTAATTGAGATAGAAAAAAAAAACTAAAACATTTTATTTGCGCTATTTTGAAGTGGTTTATAATAAAAAAAAAATAAAAAGATCGCTCGTTTTAAGAACGCTTTTAAAAATCATATCCTATAATTAAAACTAAATATTAAACATACAAATTTACTAACTAAAATTAAAGTGAAAATGGAAAATTAAAGCCTAAATCTAATAAAAATATTAACAAAACCTAAATTGTATATCGTTGAACAAATAACACTGGACAGGACAACAATATATTTTACTGAAAAATTACATTAACATGAACTCACAAAAAGACTTGGAAATACAGCTGCATTATAACGTATCATACTATATATTACTTCTAAAGATACAAGCGAGTCAAATGTCTAAAAAAAGGCACACATAAGCCATGAGGAACAAAACATCCCTTCACAAATCGTCCTTAAACATCAAACATGACTTTTACAGAATCTAATATTGGTCTAATTCACTAATTCCTGTCAGCTTACAAGATGCTTCATGAAGCGACAGCAGGAGCAGCTAATAATAGACACACGATCTTGTCCTTTATTGTGCATTGTGCTGACTGCAGACGTCATGTATGACTGCTGCGGAGCTCCTGTGACTTATAGCACGATGATGCTTCTGCCACAAAATGACAAGTTGACATGAAATGTCAAGCAGTGACAGCAGCATCCTGCTGAGCTCCATAGAAATCACGGTTTATAGTGCTGTAACCAGTGTTGTGCAAGTTACTTCCAAACTGTAATATATTATAGATTACTTGTTACTGTTATTTAAAAGTAATTCCTTACCTTACAATATTACTGTCTCAGAATTGTAATGCATTACATGACTCCTGTATTACTTTTGATTTACTTTCACCAAAATACAAACTACCCAAAATAACTACCAGAAGTAGAACTTAAGGTAACACTTATTTTAGGTCTCTTTACTAGTTGCTTATTTATCATGTCCTATTCGAGATATTAGCCCTTTATTAGCAGTAATTAAGCACATTATTAATGCTTTATTCTACATGACCTCATCTATATCCCTATCCTACCCATCTAAACTTAACAACTCCCTTACTAATTAATTAATAAGCAGCAAAGTTGGAATTTATTTGAGGAAAATTCGTATTTTTACGTATCCCTATTTCTAAAGTGTTACCCTACTACATCGTAAATCACAAAATGTACTGCAGAATTTTACATCCAATAGAGGGCTGATAGGCTGCGTAGCATCCTGACTGTGGGCTATCCAGGCTACTAACAGTATAGCTTATAATTGGCAAAGTGAAGACTCAAGACAATGCAAGAAAGGATGACAACCTGAATCACAAACGATCCAAGTCTGTTAGAAGTATGGTAGAGGTAAAGTGATTATCTGTGAATAGCTTGGGTCTATTCATATTATTCACAACAGGACTATATGTAAACTCTAATGCCTTGACAAGATGCGCATACATCCATCTCGTGCATGTACGGTCTTCTGCCATCTTCACCCATTAGCTGCTTTTCCATTGGCCAGTGCGAGCCGGGGCTTACAGCGAGCCGGGCGAGGCTAATAGACTCGGACCTCGAGCACAGAGGTCGAAATCATGGCGCGTTTCCACTGTCGGGCCAGTAGCTTCGAGGCACTCCTGTAAAACCCGACCTAAACACTCCTTCACAGGACTACGTCACACAGTTCCACCAGCGAGAGGGAGATTAATGAAATAAATCGCTAAACAAATATATCAGAAGCTGTCGTTTAGTTTTTATTTTTACAAACTTGGACACCACACGCGGCTATAGACTGACCACGAACATGATATAGAACGTATTGCTAGCATTTTTTGATTTGTTAATGTCCCTCGCGGTCTGTGGCCTTTGTTTGTTTTTTTAACCAGTACATTTTGGGCTAAAATGTGTTGTAACGAAATGCATTACTGAACAATGTGCCAAGTCGAGTACAATTATTACTGAAAATGGATTAGTAATTCCTTACACGCTACTGCGTTACCCAAAACGTAATCTGTTTACTGATTGCACTTACTTTTGTAACGCGTTACATCCCAACACGGGCTGTAACAATATATCTGGTCCTATAACAGCACAATACAAACATCACTATGGTATCGTTGGCTCTTTTACTTCAACATGTGCTTAGATTTACATTGGTGGCAATCATATTTGTTAATCACACATGAAAAAGGCATGCACCCCAGAAGGTCCGCAGTTGAGCGTACCATGCTACTTATTACTAATAAATGAAAATAGCAGGCATTAATAAAATGTATTCTTTTACAATTATTAAGTTTTTATAGACAGTTAAACATTTCCAAACTTATTCATACTATTGGATCATGGCCCATAAATATGGGTACCCCAGAATGTCCACTACTTTGAGCTTTCAATTAATTATGGTTCAAAACGTTTAAAAATAAAATACTTTATCAAAGTACTCTCAAAAAAAAAATTGACAAATGTATACAATTATTTATAATGTTTCTAATAATACAATTTTGATCATGGTGCCTACAATAGTAAACCCCAGAGTCACAACACTTTTGAGATTCCATGTAATTATTAAGCGGAGAGCTGAGAGTCGGTGTATACAGTTAAATATGGCTATTTTTCTTACAAAAACACATCAATTCACCACAGGAGGCCTTTATTCACCCCCCGGAACCGTGTGAGGCACTTTTTATTATGGATGGATGAGCTTTATTGGACTTCTTTTGGACTATTGAAAAATAACACCCATTCACTGCCATTATAAAGCTTGGAAGAGCCAGGACATTTTTTAATATAACTAATATAATAGTTTAAAATATTCTTACGTAAAATGGTAGATTTTTTTTGGCGGGAAATTAATCGTTTAGATTAATCGACAATTTAGTCGATAGATTAATCGAATACACATAAGTCTTAGTGGCAGCCCACTGAGGCGAGTAAATCATGGGCTAATTTTCATTTTTGAGTGAAGTATCCCTTTAAATTATTCCAGCTTAGAGCAGGCCAAAATAAAGTCATGCAAAAATGTGGAAGTATTTCAGCAAACGTCATTGGTTTCATTTAGGACTGCTGCATAATTCTGTACTAAATTACCATAGTGCAGTGATCAAGACTCATTTCATTATAAAATCCCACTGAAATCCCCTTCATCTCCATAACGTGATTTTCCTACAGCGATGCCGTTCTTAAAATATCCTTTAACCTACATTTTAGACAAGACCAAGCCAGACTCTTAATATCCAAGACATTCAGCAGCATTAAAGCAAACATTCACTCAATGTGTTCCAAACCTATACGAATGACTGACTACTCTAGATACAATACAGTAAAGTAACAATATTTGAAGAATATTTGCATAGATCTTTTTTATATATAATGACAGTTCATGGTGATCACAGCTATAATATTCTGTCTGAATAGACCATAACAATTCATACTACTTTTGCACTACATGCCAAAAAAAACTACTAAAATTGAAGCCATTACTCACTGATAATCTTATTCTTCATTTTGCATTTTCAAAATGGCTTGAATTTTGTCTCAGACTGAATTTTAGGTTGTTGTTTGATAGTTTATTTCCATTCCTAAGTCAGTTTTTCCTCGTGTTCCACAGAAGAAAGTCACCGCTTCTGAATGCCATGATGGTGAGTAAATGAATGTGTATTTTGTGTGATTTATTCCTTCAGCACCACTGTACCGTACATACATGCAGCCAAAAATAAATGCATAATGCCCTACAGATGCTCTCACCTGGCAGCTGTAGCAAGTACTTGTACGGTTCCAGAAGAATCCTTTCAGAAGTTGCTCTTTCGTCCCCATCCATCCCTCCGTTTCTACAAAGAAACCTGCTGAGAGAGAAAACGAGAGCGAGAGTAAAAACACAGACTCCACAGAAGGTGACAGCTCAGTATTTCTCTACTCTTCTATCTAAACGCTCGGCGCACTCGTGCTGCAGCGGCATCTAACAGCCAATTATTCCTGGCCGAGTTGACATTAATTTGATTTACTTTACTTCCTGGTAAACTGCTAACATTATGCATGCGGTGTCGGGCGCTTTGGGGTTTTCCCCACAGTAAGCAGGGCTTCATTTGTTCCAGAACAAACCTATTTTAATAGATCGCAATTTAACTTACTCTTGAAAGAAATTTATGATGTTTCATGAAATGTACAAGTGTCTACAAAATGTAATATCCATATTTAAATACACTACTGGGGTCAGTAAGATTTATTTTTTATGTTCTTTATAGCGATGTCTGCGTAGCTTATCCCTAAGGTCTGCACATTAGTTCGCTGCAAAATACAGTAAAAATTCTCAAATATTCTTACCATTTTAAATGTCTGTTTTCTATATGAATGTTAAAATGTAATTTATTCCTGAATTTTCAGCATCATCTGTGCTACATAGTCTTCATCTGTCACACACATCCTGTCAGAAATCATTTAGATGCGAATCAAGAACCTTTCGGATTATTCGCAAACGCTGGAAAACAGTTGTGCTGCTTCATATTTTTGTGGAAACTGGAATACATTTTATATTTCAGGATTCTTTAAAGGGAAACGGCATTTATTTGAAATAGAAATCTTTTGTAAAAGTATTAAATTTCTTTAAAAAACAAACTTTTGAATTGTAGTGTACACACACACACATATTTACATAACATAGAGTCACATGAATTTAACATTTTGACCTAAGGCATTAAAGCTTAAATGCATGAAATTATTTGTTTATTGTGATTATTATGACTAAAATGTAACTATTAATTGAATATTGGTGTGTTTAATTTGCTGTTGCTGCCATTAATAAAGCAATAAGCCACTTGATTTGTATTGCTTTTATATAATGACTCATTGTTTTTAATGAATAATCCTAACTAGTGTTGGGCGATATGCTAATTTTTTCATATCGTCTTATCATCAGCCTCTGAGATCGCAGATACACGATATCATCGCACTAATTTATTTATTTACCTAGTCTCATTGCTGGAAAGTGAACCAACTCCAGTATATGGCTAAAAGCAGCCTAATGTTTTTAATATGACTGAATTTGTATTTAACATGATATTAGGGCTGCACGATAACTGCATATATGGTAATCGAGAAATCGTGATTTGACAGAAGCTGCAGATTGTCATGCGTATCTTTCAGTGAAGCACGGTTCTGTGATCAGCAGTAAATCTCCATCCGAAAGCCAGAGGGCGCTCAGCTGAATAAACCAGAGATTCAATTGCTTTTGCATTGATTCACGTGCTAATAAACACATGACTAACGGGCCAATATATGGTTTATTCTGAGTTCTCTTTATTATATTTATTTAAAATACAGTATAATGGCAATGCCTTTTCACTGCATTACAAACTAGAATAGTTGCGTGCCTAGTCTGTGTAAGAATCCACATCATCGCACAGAAGGATTTATTCAAACACTCGACTGACTTATGAAGTGAGTTTGGAGTAAAAATTTTATTAAATGTGGTATTTTCACAGGCTTTCAGATGGAGCAGCATTTACTAAACAGACCCGTAGTTCACTGACAATTAGGCAATATCACGTTCATTATCGCAGGCGATTCATATATCGCGCAATAAAACCGTCTGCTATGTGATTTTGCGTAGCTTGTCAGTGATCTATGGCTCGGTGTATTTAATGCTGCTCCATCTGAAAGCAGGTGATGCTGATTTACTGCTGATTACAGAACCGGACATTACTAAATCAAAAGCCATGACAATGCATTCGATTATAGTGCAGCCCTACAATAAGTTAAAAAACTTGTAGTTAACAATTATAATGCTTACAGTTCCAAAAGCAGCTACAGAAAACGAGCAAAGAACATTACATTAAAGAAACATCATAAACGGCGTCCTAGTGCAAGTATTATGCAATTTAAAAACACTCCCGTCATAATCAGTGAAGCCATCTACACTGCATGATGAATAAATCTCTTGCCCCCTTATTTACACTGCACTTGTCTGTGGCGCGTTACGCTCCCGACACCGGGCCACTGGAGCTAGTCTATTTTTGACGGATAATAATAATAATAATAATCATCTTGCTATTGTCATAGGCATCAGCAACAGGCGATATCTCTGACTATCGTCGATACACGATACTATCGTCACAACCCTAATCCTAACCCTATATGGTGACCAGATCAAATGTTGCCATTTAAACCATCAGGTGTTTAATTGTCGTGCCTATTTAATCACTATATGACTAAAGGACAACCAAAACCAGCACTCGCATTAGTTGGATTGTTTATAAGTGATTCTCATCACTACTTACAAACTCAAAAATTCACCAAACGGAGCAGAACATCAGATCTAGTATTGCAATTATTAATTTCAGAGTAAATGTAACTGGGTCATTTCATTTAATGAGTAATATCTCAGCAGATGAAGTGACACAAAACAATAGACGAGTGCTTAAGCATCAATAGGAACAATTTATTACAGCATGTCGCCGTCATGGAAGCGCAGCGCTAGACTCATAAACAATTTCATGGACACAACAGTGACATGATTCAGCAGTTGCATCCCATCACTCAAACAGACACGGCCTCTTCTGGGCCTTTTAAGGAGAAGGGTCCGTCTGCGTCCCACGCCCCAAGTTACGCCTACTACTACAAGTTACGCCTCCTGCAGAGAAACAAGCATGGATGTTATTGACTAAAACAATCTTTTCAAGTAAATTCTTATGTTTTCTATATTAAATGTTTTTAAGGCTATTTGTATTGCTTTCAAATTACGAAATTTACGAAGTGTAAAATAACAGCTAGTAGTAAAACAAAATAAATAATGTAATCAAATTGATACAGACCTATGGCAAACCTACCCCTAACCCTTACATAAAATTTACTGTTGAGTTTCATAATTAAGATACTTTTTAAAAACTTGCGGTGTCTGGTGAGCTGCTATGTAATTCAATCTGTATGCCTCATCGCTAGGTGGCGATAGTGAAGCTTAAAAAGCGATGAAAGTGAAGTAGAAGAGCGGTAGTGACGACATCAGCGAATTGGCCGTTTCGTTGTAGGGGGTGTAAAGTAGGGCTCAACCGATTATCGGCGCAGATATTAAGCATTTTTATGGTTATCAGTACCGGTCATTTTCAAAACCAATTTGCCGATAAAATAATTTTAAAGCATTTAAAGATTGTTTTTGTCAGAGCCCTTGTTATTCTTAATTTTGATATTAATTTATATTTTTTACACCAGACATATATCGGTTCAAAATATCGGTTATCTGTCTACTTGATCTGTAATAATCGTATCGGCTCTGAAAAACACACATCGGTCGACCCCTAGTGTAAAGTGTAGTAGTAGGCATAACTTGGAGGGTTTGTACTACTGCAGGACTTAATCATTTGTGCTGTGTCCGAAATCGCATACTTTCCTACTATATAGTATGTGAAAAACAGTATGTAAGGCGAGTAGTAGCCTATGTCCGAATTCATAGTATTCGGAAAACAGTAGGCGAGAAGTAGCCGGATGTATACCTACTACTTCTGGCGTGATTCTGAAGTGCGCATTGGATGGACACTTTACTGTCCCATGAGGCCATGGGAGAGAATTTATGAATGGAAATGAAGCAACACAACGGACGCTGGTGGGTCACATGACGGTAGCAACATTTCCAAATTGATGGGTTTTGCCAATATATCGGCAGCAAGCAGCTATCGGCAAATATCCATGCCCATAGTTTTTCCGTGTTGCGCTGGAGCGGCTGATAAGTTCTGCTGTCATGATACAGCACACGAGCAGCCTCTAGAGGCGGAATCACTGACATCTCATGCTGTTTGTTTTGACATGTGAGGATGCGAGCTGCACAGAGCGGGACACATCTGATGCATATTTAAAACATCAACAACGAAACCATACATAATATATAGTATACTACAGTACATGTTTTCATATTATAAAGTCATAAATATGTTAACTAGATGCTGCATTAGTAAATGCATTATGAATTATGAAAAATGTCAGAATTGCGACATGCAAACTTAGAATCATAAGATATAAACTCAGAATTGCGATAGTCGGAATTCTGAGTTTATATCTTACGATTCCAAGTTCTCGTAATTCTGACTTTTTTTCACAATTCAGAAAAAAATAAAAAATAAAAAAAAAGTACAAATTCTGAAATAAAACTTTTTATTTGTATTTTTTATTCTGTGACAGAAACAAGCATCCATAGATTTTAACTGGAGGTTTGGGGCCCAAAAATGGGTCCCAGCTCTGTTATGATCCGGTCAAAGATGGCAGGGAAGAAACTGCTAAATTCAAATCATAAAACGCAACTAACCATATAATAATGCAGTTAAGATTCCAGAATATCTACATTTCAATACAGAGAAAATAAGTGTTGTCTTGACTCCCTAATCCCGACTGTTGAAACGAGACCAAGCCAACACAAAACACTCGCGAGCAGCAGCTTTGATGGTTTCACTCTCAATACAGTCAAAGGACTGGAGATATAGGATGAAAGGGGACGATGCTAGGATGTCTCTGGTCTAGATCAGCAGAAGTCTTTCCCAAACCCGGTTTTAAACCTAGAAACGCTGCTTTTACAAGATCAGCATCTCGATGGGGTTTTCCTCATGCTGGTGATGAAAACATAACCAGACAGTTGAGACAGGATCGTACATGATCCAACAACGGCTCTCAAGCCCGACAGCCTTCACCATGAGGTTTTGGAAGTGAAAGCCTTGCTGTATTATTAGTAAACACACACTGACACTTCTTTACCAAAGAAAGGTGTAACACGTGTTATGTGCTAAATAAAACCGTTCAGCACAAAAAAAGCTGATCTTCATAATCAAACTTGCTTTTATGATGTAATTGCACTGATTATTTTTCACTTTATTTTTTTTAGCTAAACTAAATAAATCACAAATGTGCAATAACGTATTAAATTGGCATTATTATAAAAGAATAATAATAAATAAATAAACGTCCTTTATTAATAATGTTGCTATTGCTATAAATGTACGTGTCTATTATAAATATAAATATTTATAAATGTACATTCTTAACAATAAAATAAGTTACAATAACAGGTAACTAACCACTTTCGGTTTACTTAATAAAATTACTATTAGTTACATTTTATAATAATACTACAACAATAATACATATTAATGTATAATATAAATAAACAGTTATAATAATAATAATTCAATAATAATAATAATAATAATAGAATAAGGTGTAGAATAAATTAAAAAAACGCTTCGTATATTATTATTATTATACCGTACGACTTTATTTTGACTATTGTAAATGTACATTTATAATATTATAATAAATTACAATCACGTCTATTATGTTTAATGTTGCTATCGCTATAAATGTACGTGTCTATTATAAATATTAATATTTATAAATGTACATTCTTAACTAATAAGTACATAACAGGTAACTCTAACATATGGTCTGGTTTTTACTTAATAACATTAGTACTATATTGCTACATTTATAACAACAACATCAATTAAATATATAATATAAAAATAACCACTTATACTTATAATATATATATATAATTTAAGTAATCGAATATAAATAAATTCAAACCTTCATATTATTATTATTATTATACATGTACGTCTTTATTATTTTTATTATTGTAAATGTACACAATTTATAACAACAATAATAAATTACAATAACGTCTTATTAAATGTACATTTATAATATTATAATAAATTACAATCACGTCTATTGTGTTCAGTGTTATTATTATTATTATTGTTATAGTCGTACCTTTAATTATAAAAATGTTAATATTAAGAAAAAACAGAGAGTAAAGTAACAAAGTAAAATGCTGCCCCACACACCTTCCAGATCGACAATCCGCACTTCCGCTTTCGTAGTCCAGCACGCCGCTCTTCCGGTTTCAATGTTCCCCAGCTTTTCCCATGCCACTCGCTAGCATTAGCCGCTTAGCCAAAGACGGCAATTTAACTCCACTTCACTCCACGCGATCAAAACGGCGAGTCATCATCCTGATTACTGTAATAACCCGTTAAATGAACGTAGAATAGATTTTTAAGACGCGCCAGAGAGCCTTCAGCTGATCTGTCACGTCTGGGTTTGACCGGAAGCTCACTCGGGATGCTGCTCGCGCTTAAATACGCCATGAAGTCCACAGTGCGCAGGCGCGGGAAGTGGGCGGAGCCTGAAGAAAATGAGTGGAGCCCAACTTTTGTAACTTGGAGGAAGAATCCATAAAACACTTAATTTATGATTGTGTATTTACCCAAATGTTTTGGATTGATATTGAATATCTAATATTCAAATGTATAAAATTAAAGACTCGATTCTCTGGTAAAGATATATATTTTTCTTGCATAAAAATAAGAGTTTGGAGCTAAATTTGGCGATTCATTTAATAATCATGCATGGGAAATGCCATGTACACAAACAAAAATGAACTAATAATAAACCTAACATTACATGAGAACTTAAGCATTACATTGAAGCCTTAAACTAAGAAATAAAAACGCAAAAAGGATGTATAGAATTTTTTTTAATCCTTTTCTTATGAAAATTTCTTGTAAGTTATCCCCTATGATGCTATTATGAATGCAATTAATAATAGTTGAATAGTCTACTGTTATTGTTATGCAAAAAAATTTTTTATATTATATAATTTGAGTACTATACTTTATTAATTTTAGTAAAAGTGTATGTAACTACATAATGTGTGTGTGTGGTGTATAATTAAAATATATTAACATAAAATATTTTACTAAATATTTCATATGTATTTAATATTATATATTTTTTAAGTATATGTATATAATGTATTACTCAAGTTAGAGGCTAATTGAGCAGAATGAGTGGGTTAGGACACACAATGTGTAATGCACTGCTAGCTGGTTGTCCTGCAACTTCAATAAACAAGCTACAGATAGTCCAAAAATGCAGCGGCTTAGAGTGCCTTACCAGTCAGAAAATTGATCATATTACGCCAATTTTACAGTTTCTGCACTGGCTACCTATTAAGTTCCTTATCAGTTACAAAATATTATTACTTGCCTAAGGCCCTTAATGGGTTAGCTCCTGCTTACCTAACTAGTCTTCTACCATGCTACAATCTATCATGCTCCCTAAGGTCGCAAAACTCTTTTTTGGTAGTACCTAGGATAGCAAAGTCCACTACAGGAGGTAGAGCTTTTTCGCATTTGGCTCCCAAACTCTGGAATAGCCTCCTGATAACGTTCGGGGTTCAGACACACTCTCTCAGTTTAAATCTAGATTAAAAACACATCTCTTTGGCCAAGCATTCAAATGCATCTCATAATCTTTTACTGCAGTTATATCTGATTAAATGCACATTATTATTCTTTAGTTTTGGGTTAAACAAATCATTTTTGCTTGGGTGGAACAGCAGCTACGCTAATTATGTCTCTATTCGTTTCTCTGTTTCTGCTGGGATTAACATCCCGTGGTAACTAGGATTTACACAATCTTCAGTCTGGATCCAGAACACCTGAGGAGAGATGATGCAACCCCTCAGAGGACTTCAGATGATGACAACCCTGAACCAACATACAAAACTACCAAACTTTGCTATAAGTTTGATTGCATCATAAAATAATTGCTGTAAATAGTGTTCATCGTCTGTTTTATTACTTCTTAAATTGATTTTTCCGTACTGCTGGTTCATCTGGTCAGAGGAGAACTGGCCCCCCGACTGAGCCTGGTTTCTCCCAAGGTTTTTTCTCCATTCTGTCACCGATGGAGTTTTGGTTCCTTGCCGCTGTCGCCTCTGGCTTGCTTAGTTGGGACACTTCATTTCAGCGTTATCGTTGACATGATTGCAAAGATATTATTTAAACTGAGCTGGATGTTGACATCACTGAATTCATTGATGAACTGTCTTTAACTGAAAAATGAGTGTTTACTATTGTCACTTTGCATTATTGACACTATTTTCCTAATTAATGCTGTTCAGTTGCTTTGACACAATCTGTATTGTTAAAAGCGCTATATAAATAAAGGTGACTTGACATGATAATGTATATAATAAAAAAAAGATTAATTTTCAGCAGATGTCCTCTTCAACAAAATGTTAAGAAGTGCATTTTAAAATGATGTATGATGTTTATCTTGCTAAGGAATTTCTGAGATTAAGATTGAATGTGGATTGTAACATGAGTCAATTCTGTAATCATGATTTGGTTCATTCATTTTGGACTGAAGTATGTAATTGGATCAAATAAAGAGCATCTATTCTTCCATCGATTGCTTGGGACAAGGTGAAAATTGGAGTAAATGTGGAGGACAGAAGTGTAGACTTCGTTGTAAATTGTTTACTTCTCGTTTTAAAATACTTTATTCACAAATGTAAAACAGCACCCCGGTTTAATGTCTTTAAGCAAGCAAGCGATGTTTATTTCTGTAGCACCTTTCAAGAGCAAGTGTCACAAAGTGCTTGCATCAAAATTGTAAAAAATAAATAAAAATTAAAAGAACAGATTAGACAAAAGCAAGTTTGGACGAGAGAGTTTTCAGATGCTTTTTAAAAAATATGAGAAGTGATGAGGCCAAGAAATAATTTGATTTGTGATTATGTACATTGTTTGGTTGTATGAACGTTTTATTTTATTTTGATAAATTTCTTGCAATGCATTATGTTCTAGACCTGTATTTTCTCTTCCCTCTTTGAAAATATGTAATGCTGACCTTTTAGACAGTAAGTGTAATAACAAACTTATTTACAAAGAACTTAAACGTATTATCACTGCTGATTATCAGTGTTATTTTCTGGGAGACGTTGAAACCTCAGTAAAGGACAAAGCTTTTACCCGTTATATGGCAAACCCAGTTGCTCCAAAGGTCAGGGAGACTCATTACAAAATGATGTTTAGGATTTACCCAGTTAGTGACTTTATACAAAAACGATTTCATTTCGAGGTGGATCCTTGTGGTTTCTGTTCTTCATTTCCTGAAACACTTGATCACCTTTTCTTTTACTGTGAGGCTTCTTCTAAATTTTGGTTCGATGTACACAGCTGGTTGTCAGTAAAAATGGAGACAATTCCTCCTATAACCCAACAAGATGTCCTCTTTTTTAAGTGTGATTTAAATTCATCCTTCTCTGATGTTGTCAATTTTGTTTTGTTGATGGGTAAATATCATATCCATACTTGTAAATGGAAAAAAAGTAAACCCTCCTTCAATATATTTTTATTTGAGTTTGCTAAAATGTTTCAGAGCTTCAAATGCTTCAAAAACATAATAGAAAATCTGAAAAGTTATGCTTCTCTGTCAAAATATTTATTACTTTAGTATCTTTTTTTCTTTATAATGTCTACATCGACTACATTTTTGTTTTCATCCTTTTTATGTTTTGTTTATTTATTATTATATAGATATATAATATATATAGACTTTTTTTTTTGCTTCTTCTTAATGTTAAACTCTGTGATTGCTCATGAGTGTCTTCATTTTGGTTGTTCCCTGTTTTGTTATGTACATTAAGCAATAAAACAACCCGCTACATGTACAATAAAACAGCCTTTTTCTAGATAGGAAAAAAAAAGCATTATGTTTCTTTTCTCTGTTATATTTAGATTAATATAATGTCTCCGTCGGAGAGGACTTAGTTGTACTGGACGTTAGCCTGTATTGTTCTGTCTAATGTTGAAATGCAAATAAAACTGTTTAAAAAAAATTTAATAAAACTTTCAGCATTTGTAATCCCCATGTAAGATGAGGAGTTTGATATCTGGGGCCCTTTTCTTCACTGTGTTAGAAGAAAATACAAATATATTGTGCGGATGCAATGTTAAATTACACTGAATAATGTTGTTGTTGTTGTTACATTTTCGTGAATGTCGCTTTAAAATCATGCAAGTCTCACAGTTATTTTAAGGATGTTTTTAAAAAAAATTTTTTTTATTAACAAGATCAGAATACATGTATATGACAAACACTATACATGATATAAGCATTATACACGAAATAAACAATTTCACAGTAGAGGGGCTGTATCCAAATACACATTTCTATAAAAATATTAAAGCGTTTACAAACTTTCTGCGTTTTAATTGCTTTTTGTTTCATAAAAAAATCGTATAGTATCAATACAACGCTCCATTTCCTTCCTAAAAGAAAAAAACAATTTTTTTTTTTTGCATGAGAACTTACGTTTATGAATATGAAATTTTGCATGTAAAAAAAAAAAGATTGATCATGTAAACGTGACTGTGCTTTTCTCCAAAGGATGTTCTTTTGTTCAAATAAACATTTTTATACTTTTCATCATCAGATGATTGGCAGACGCGTGAAAGTGGGCGGAGCCTGGCGATATTTCGCCACGCACTATTGAACTCTGGGAAGTGTAGTTCACGTCGTCGCTGTGTGTTCCATTGTTCCAGTGACGGCATAACGCGGGAGTCGCATTCAAAACCTACAAGTCCCATGTGTCTCTGCGATTAAACGCACGCCGAGACGGTTTGCTCCGATTTGAACTTCCAATAGAAAACGGACGGATGTTGCCAGCTCCGCGGTTTGTTTTTTTAAACAACCGGTCCCCCCGTTTTTTATGTTCGCTGGGTGAAACGACCCCAATAACGTGATATTTAGACACTGGAATGCGAAGTTTACCAGGGGAACCCCGCCAAAAACCGTGTAGCTATTTTACCCGCCCCCGAAACGCGCTTAGGCTAGTTTTGAGTCTCAACTGGACGGGTTTTGTTGTGAAAACCTGGCAACCCTGGTTTGTGTATCCTTCAGTCGGTCTCAGAAGCGGAGCGAGGATTACCACAGAAAGCGAGTGCGGAGCGATTTTGTCGGATTCCGACGCCTTTCCTACATTTTCGGACGACGTTTCCGTCGATGGTTTCCAATGGATTACTAATTTAACCGCAGGGACATCGCGATCTGCCGGATATATCAGGTAGGACGTTCATGTTGACCAGATAAAGTCAGATAATGGAGACGGAGATCGAGCGAAAACTGCCGTTACGCCGCGTCGAGCTTCTAAATGAGCACTTGTTAACATTATTCGCGCGAATCGCCGTTTTGACCGCGATCTAAGGTTTCACGCTAACCTTGTTTTCGACGTAAATAGTGCGTCTAAAGCAGCGGGGGACTTTTTGTTCGCCTTCATTAGCGTGTGCAGCAGATTGGCCAACTTCGGGCTTCAGCTGATGTTGTGCTGGAATTCGCGAAAAGACTCGGACACTTGCTGTTCGCTGCTGGGTGCCTCACGCAAGGCTTTGAGATGTTTCGACTACAAGCGTTGAAATCTCATCCCTAGTTGGCAGCGGAGACAGTTGCGTTTGCGAAGATTAAAGGCGCCTGAACGCGACCGTTATTGTTTGAGGCGACATTGTCGTTAGGGCTAACACCGACGCATTTGTTTTTCATTCTCTCAAATAAGTCCGATTTCCCCGATCGGACCAAGTTGTACGAACCCTTTTAGGTTGACCTTGTTCGGATCGTTCATTGTGTCGAGCGTCAGCGTTTTGCCGCCGTCGGTGCTTAGTGATTTAACCGTCTAGTTCGCGTGCTTTTCTCCATCAGACTGTCTGGCTTTATTCGAAATCGCAATAACGCTATCGTCCCGCTTCGGCTTGCAGTAATAAAGAGCGGGGCGTCGGATTTCGTTCCTTTGTAACGTTACGTTCTGAGCGTCGCGATGTTAAGAATGTCGCCGTCAAAGCGTCTGCGGTCGTGTGGCACAGAAATGGCGTCATAATGCTGTAGCGCAGACGACGTTACGCAAACCCGCGCGCGCAGACTACATGTAGTTTATCAACGCCACGCTTAACTTGCTTTGCTCGACTGTAATGCTGACTCCTCAACTCCGTTCTGTGGAAGCGAAGAGCTCACCGTTCGCGATCATTACATTTTAAACGCCTGAAACACTTGCAGCCTAAAGGTGCTGTAAGCCATTTTTTTTCTCTCCAAATACCACAAATAAAATGCCCCCATTACCTGACTGTTATCACTGAATAGGTGTCTTTACAAATCACAAATCTCTGTGACAGACAGCCACAGGCCCTGTAAACGGGGGAGTGGCCTGTCCTTGTTTTAGCCAATCAGAAACGCGCTCTGCCCGTCAATCATGTTGTGCTGACATCGCTGGCACTCTGTGGAGGGCGGGGTTTCGGAAAGAGGGCGTGTGGTCAAAGGGATGGGGGTTGGTTTAATTCGGTGACTATTGGTGTGTTCAAGTCATGTCGGATAGATCGTATTTACGAGTTGAACACACATGAACGCCACCACAAGTCGTATTACTAGTCTTGGGCACTCGAACTTTTCTTTCTTTAAGCCCCGAGTTGGGGGCGTGTCAATGAGAAACATGGCGGAATCGTCTGTAGTTGACGGTACATTTTTGTTTAAATTTATAGTTTTTATGAAGTTTTTATGCGATACAGATTAAAGTGGCTTCATAAATTACTTTTTTTAAAATATTAAAAACGCAAAACACACCTGATGCGAATTCTTTGCTCTTCACTTTCTATAAGCAGCGGAACATACCCGGGGGAGGGGCGGGTAATGTATTAAAAGAAGGTACACCGCCATCTTGTGCCGACTAAACTGACTTGAACGCACCTGACGTCGTAATTCCGACTTGTCAACTCGTGAGTAAGAACGTCCCAGGAGGACATGAACGCAGCATATCGATTTTGCACTATGTCCCTTTTAAGCCGTCAAGGGTGGTTGACGATAGGATCTGCCCTGGGTTAAATCTGCTAACGTTCATGCAAGGTAGCATAGGTGTATTGGTGTGAACTGACATCACTGTTTAAGGACTACAATAAAAGGCTGGTAGGGACTACAACGAGCTTCTTCCTGGGTTTGTGACATCACTAACCCCGATGCTTAAGCCTTTCGCACACACTGCACGCTTTTCGGTTGTCCCAGACGAAAGATGCAGCGTGAAACACGTGCAGTTTCTGTGATTGTGGCGTCTAACGGTGGGTCGATTCGTACAGGTGAGGGTTCACCGACGGCCGTTATCACGTCTTGCGACAAGATACTACTATCGGTTTTCTGACAATGTCCAGAAATTCAGCATGACCATCGCATGTGTTTTTCGCTGCTCATTGACCCAGTTTACTACCATCCAATACAATGTGACATGAAACAATGCACCTGCTAGCTTCAAAACATACACAACTGCTTTACCTCAATCGCTATCCCTTCTCATCTTTCCTCACCCACTCCGCGTTTCTTTCGCACACATAAAAACTACACTGCCAAACTGTGTCCATCATGCCTTGTGTTTACCACTAGCGCATGCGTGATTTACGTTTTATTCTGGGGCTGCCCCTTTTTTATTCGTCTATAGTAAGGGGGTTGTGTACCTACGAGTCAATAGGTGTAATCATCGTACAGTCTACACACATGTCCTACCCAACTTTTTTAGATCCATGTTGCACAGTGTGACATGCAATGATTTTAGGATTGCTAAAATCGTGCAGTGTGTCGAAGGCTTAAGGTCATACCGCCATACCGTGAATACGAGATACAAACTTGTAAAGACCATTCACGTCCTTGTAGAACTCATAATTACAACTTGTAAACTGGGAATTTTCTGAGAGCTCTGACTTGTACCACGCCCACCTGCGACTCATTTGAGTGCTATGTTTACAGCATTGATACGTGTGAGTAGTTCGACTTGAAGGATGTGAACAGCTATAGAGCGGTGCAATTAATCGAAATACAGTTTTGATTTCGATTTCGGCCTCCAACGATTATGAAAATATAATAATCTAGATAAAACGATTATTGCGCCCCATTCTGCCCCCATTCCAGCGCTGAGCTTTCGTTCCTCCATAAAAGCCAAATTTCACGTGCGAATCAGTAAAATCATGTAACGTGACTTTAGCAAAATGGGACGTGATTGATTTATTAACATTGATTCGATTTATTCATGTTTTTAAAAGCACAAAAGATAACTTGCACTGTTCCTCAGGAGGATTTCTGTGCATGCGCTCAAAAACTGAACAGAACACCGACATGTAAAGTCAACTTTTAGCTTAAAGGTGCACGTGGCCTACACCGGTTCAATACATTCCCAAATGTGTCAAAATGCGGCGCTTGCTGGATACCGGTCACAGAACACACTGGTGCCGGTGAGGTAAAAGTACCGGTAAACAGTTGAGAATGAAAATACGTGTGTGATGGTAAATTGGGTCCGTGCAGCTCTTAAAGTGACAGCATCCTAATATTCCTGCTGCCGACTGTGCCCGGAAAAATGGTACAAGTTACATCAATTACACATTTCACTGAGCCCCATGAAATGCGCCTATCGCTTCAAATTAAACCACTAATGGCCATAAATTAAATTGGGGACAACAAGAAAAGTCGTGTTAAGAACTAAAAGTCAAGTTAATTTGGTATATATTAACATAATTCTTGCAGTTAGCAGGCTCTTACACTTTGTGCAAAAACAATGTGTTTCCGCCACGTGTGTTTGAACTGTCACCATTGGCAAATAATGCAATAAAGATTGCTGAAGTCAGCAGATTTTGCTAATGGACCTACCAATCTCTGTGTATAAATAACATGATGCTGTCATCTTTCTAAAGTCATTTTTACCCCCTGTAATTTGGTTTCAAATTTCAGTTGAAAACTGTGAAAACACAAATAAACACAATCGACTGGATTGCTCCGAGCTAATACGAACCATCCCTTCGCTGGACCCAGGGAAGTTTCTGAAATTTGGTTGATTTGACAAGGAATTACCAAAATGTAAATCGTATAAAATGTATTACTATCATTGCTACGATTGTTACAGTATTATAATTATGATTGATCAAGTTTTGTAACTAATTTGAAAATATTATGCCGCACAGAAGACTTGTAAGTTCCTTGTTGGTCTTTATTGTCTGAAGATGTAAATGTTAATCTAATCATGTATTAGATCTTGAGGCTGAATAAAAGTGTGTTATAAACTGCTCACGTACAGCTTTAATGGTTTCATCCAGCAGCGTTACGTATATCTCAAGCTGCAGATGTCTCTCTAGCACACTCTCTAGCTGCAAACAGCCGGGTACATTAGTAATTAGTTATTTTTTAAAATCTTTTCTCCAACTAGTATACAGTATTCTTATTACAGTGACCTGATGTTAAGAGTAAATGCACAAACTAACAAGCTTTTCAACCATTTGATTATCAATCCAGCAACCTCATGTCCAGCTTAGGCTTTAAGCTTTTTAGTTATCACATCTTTCTGCCGTTATACTACAGCCTGAACCATTTCTATTGGGGGCACAGTTTGGGGGAATTGTTGGGCACATGTGTTTCTGTGTAGATCTAAAGTGATTCACATTTCCTAGTACAAAAAGCCCAGGTGTCGATTCAGAATCTATTGACTTTGCTCAAACACCCAACCTGGTGAGCGATATAAGGTATTTCTCGACGACTGTTCCTACGTAACATGGCAGGCAAACTACGGCACAGCAGGCTCTTTACAGCTCACTCTGTGGTCAGTCCAGACCCTCTGACACATCGCGATCTGTTGTCATGGTAAATTACGGTGTCCATGGCTTTCAGCGGAGATCTGAACGGATTCTACATCTCGGAGCACCATCCGCACCGTGGACGAGCACTGAAGTAATGGTCTTGAACTTTAAGCCGCTGTATAGAGATGATAGGGGAGTAGGTAGGCCCTATGATTGCCATGAATGCAAAATGCGAAGAGCGTGGCACTCGTCATAAAAATGGAATTGACTGTTTACCACGGAATTTCACGGAAGTTGTCAAAGCTTTGGCCTAAAGTAATCAAACGTAGGTCTCATTACCCTTAATCGCGACTGGACTAGTATCTGGACATATTAACCGCAAAAAGACGTTAAATATTAATCCTAAATGTTCTGCATGTGTATATGAACTTTAGCTTCACGCGTTTTTCGTATTACTACACGTACGAAAGCCGCGGCACCACGCTCGCATGAATCCGGACACAAATCATGAACAACCTCTCCCACTGCCTCTGAGATCTCACGCCTGACATTTTCCATTTCATTGAGTAAAACTATTGTCATATCAATATACACAAGCAGCGCCAAGGTATTCACGGCACCCCATCAACATAAAAGTTTTGTTTAAACTGGAATCAATTATTAGAAGATATCATTGTGCATTATAATGTACGTAATACTACTACTATACTACTACTACCACTACTACTACTCCTACTAATAATATTTCAGTAGTAAACGTCTTTTTTATGGAATTAAATCACACATATTTCTCCCATGCTTTTTAAATTTTAATAGAAACCCCCCCTTTTTTGGTGCTAAAAATAAAGTTGTTTTCATTGATAAGATAAATCAATCTACGTTTTATGTTCTCTTTGATACCAGAAAATTTAAATACACAACACAGAATTAAAAAAAAAAGTCATAGGGCTATGTGTAAAAATTAATTTTAATAAAGACCGTTTATTTGCATTCACAAATAATTGACATGCTTAATCCGCAGATCGGTAACAATAAACGGACATGTGAGAAAAACAAATAATGGCATAGTGTCCCTAAAACCTTTTATTCTTGTTCAATTTATTATAGATTGATGTTCAAGGCACTATGTTATCTGTCCGCGCGCATTCAAAATAATCCACAAAGAACAAGAGTATTTAGGATGACGCCGGACTGTATTGTTCGAATCATGGGAGTTTGTGGTCTTCACCCACGCCGATGCAAATTCGACGGACCTCGGGCGAAAAGCATGTTCATGGTGAGCTAAATGATTTTAGTTAACCGTAGTAGAAAGAAGCGTGTGCCACCGCTGTAAAGCCCCGGTCGACGCGAAACGATGCCGGCCTTGGAATCGACGCGTGAACCAACACGTCTCTGAAGCAGGCCGAGCTTTTATTATAGTCCACATGCGAGCCTTCCGCTGCTTCCGGTCCGTCGTCCGCTATGTGGGGTAAGCAGCGGCGTTACTTACTCCACAGTTCGAGCACTTCCCTGCTTCCGTCGTGCGTATGTTTGGGGTAAAACAGCGGGGGCCTTTCTTAATTATTGCTCCACAGTCGATCCCAGCCTTTACTTCCGCTCGCTTCCGGTTAGGCGCTCGCGTATTGGGGGTAAAGCAGCGGTGGCCTTTTTCAATTAGCCACAGTCGACCCTCGTCAGCTGCTTCCGTTCGTGCGTATGTGGGGTAAAGCAGCGTGGCTTTTATTATGCCACAGTCGAGCGATTCCGCTGCTTCCGGTCGTGCGTATGTGGGGTACAGCAGCGGGGCTTTTATTATGCCACAATCGAGCGCTTCCGCTACTTCCGGTCGTGCATATGTGGATTAAGCCGCGTTGCTTTTATTATGCCCAGGCGGCGCTTCGTGCTTCGTTCGAGCTAGAGTGGGGAAAACAGCGGGCTTTATTATGCCCACAGTCGACACGTCCGCTGCTTCCGGATCGTGCGTGTATGTGGCGGTAATGCAGCGTGGCTTTTTATTATCGCCCAGTCGAGCACTGCCGCTGCTTCCGTCGTGCGTTAAATTTTTTGGTGAGGGGGGGTGGGGGTGGGGTAAAGCCGCGGGGCTTTTATTATGCCACAGTCGATCGCTTCAGCTCCTTCCGGTCGTGTGTATGTGGGGTAAAGAGCGCTGAGGTTTTTCTATCACGTACCTAGATCGCGAAATCGAGGGGTGATGACGTCAGTGGCGCCGACACGATAGACACGGCTCCGTGTCACTAGTTAAAATGCTTATTTCCTCGGATTACCACACTTCTTTGAAACATTTGGGATTGTACGTACACAGTTCAGCAAAATATATAACATGTGTTGTAGTTGCCTTTGCGATATTTAAGAAAAAAAGTTCCTACGTGCCTTCACTAACATAGTATATAGGGTAATGATTGTTTTAAGTCCCTCGACATCTTTTTAGTACTGACAAGTAAATCTGAACCATTAAAAAGGAGTCCCGTAAAAAAAAAAACGGAATCCAAAAATAAAACGGAAGTTGAAAAAAAAATAACTGATTTTCGGAAAAAATAAATGGATGGATACCTGATTTCGCAAGGGCCCTAGTAGGACAGAGGATAAAGACGCTTGAAAATCTCGCGAGTGACGTTCGGGTTACGGCACACTGCGGACAAAACCTGATGGTTTGCTTATTGCCCTTTGGTTTGCAGCTTCAATGTTGTGCTGAGAAGCACTTCTCATTAAACTTGTCCTATTTTGTACTTTTTGGATTCGGTAAGTTCTAGTAGCTTGCTTCTTCCCGTGGAGTTGGGGGAAGACAAATGCGAATGTTATTACTGCGATGTTGATTGTACTTGGATGAATGCAGCATCCTTCAATTTTGAATTCATAGCCTCTGTAAGATGCTCATTGCCTGTTTTTCTTAACAGTCTTCAGGCTCTTACTATTCAGTTTGTTTTTTGGTGATGTTCTAAAACACTGGCTAGTTTTAAGTAGGAGTAAGTTCTACTTGCGATGTGTATGGTCCGTGCTCACTGCTGTTTTTGTTTATTCAAGAATTTTTTCCGCGAAAGTTGCCTTATTTGTTATGTTCCCCCAGTATTTAGTTTGCATAGTAATTTTGCTTTATGATTGAATTAACTTCTGATTGTGGCAATAACTTCGAAGTGCAAACATTTTCCTACAATTGTGCTGGTCTCTGGTGCTTAACTTTACTCTAGATTGGTGCTCGGTATAGAAAACTTGAACACTTTGCTCTGTTTTCTTTTTCTTTTGGTCGGTTTCTATCTATAAAGTCATCATTGTAGAAACTGTGATACCAGTTGGCTGTGCAGTTGTTTTTAATGCAAATCATTTATGCTTTGCTTTTGTTTCCATGGTGACTAGCGACCAGATTGTTACCTGTAGAATTAAAGTGAGGTCTTGTGAGTGCACTTAATGTATATTATATTGACTAAACCAAGTTAAATAGCAAACATCTGTTCAGCGAAAGAGAATAATCCAGTGGCTAGTGAAACTCATATTGAAACTAAAGCATGCTTTGTGAGGGCAAGACTGATCTTTAAATTCACACTTGATGTTAACAGGCATTTCATGCACACGTGATCAGATTAAGTAAAGCATCTAGTCATTGCATGTATATGAAACATAAAGTGCATCCTACGGCATGTTAATACCAAGTGTAAATGCCGGGGCCTACTTGCGCAATATACCGAGCTCAGTCCGTAAATGGGAAGATGATAAAAATTCATAGAGGCGAAGTGGGCACTGAGTCACGCTCCATTAGCAAACTCCAACACTTTTTGCATCCACCCCTGTAACATATGGTCATGGCCAGCAGCAAGGTGGACAGCATGAAGATTATCACAGAGATCCATCATGCACTAGCGGTCAGGACGGTGGCGGCGCTCAGATTCTCTGTTATTTGAATGATCATAAGTGGTACAATGAGATTTACCCATCTGCTCCAACGGCTGTCTTTTGAGGACTAACCCGAGACTCTTGTTCATTAAGCTGCTCATTTGACTGTGAGGTTGTATTGCTCTTTTAGTGAGAGCATTGGGTATTTACTTACATTTTGGAACAGTCTTGCTTGCATAGATTCTCAAACACTTGATATCTCTGCACATTGCAGCAAAAGTTCAAATCGCTTCAATGCAAACCCTCTACATCTATATCAACAAATTAACAGCATCAACTCGTGTCTGTAGGCACTTGTAGTCATGTAGTAGACGTACAGTGTACTTTAAATCACTTTTTACACAAAGAATCTACAAACTCAACCTGATGTTCAGTCAAAGATTTGTCAGACTTGTTATCGGCATAAACTTTGGTCCACTTTGCTTCTTATTCTGGCCATAAATCAATCACTTAAATGGTAAAGGTCTGTCTGATTGACATTTAAAGTGAACAGTTACACAATGTTTTGTCTTTGCATGTCATCATGGCTTTATAGGAAATAGTTGATATCACAGTAATGAACCCAGTTGTGAAAAAAAGTTGGTCCAAATTAGACTTTGTAATCTTCATTCAAATGCAATAAGTAAATAATTTCTCAGACATCACACCAAAAACTGAATATTTCAGGAAAAGGCATAATAATGCAGTTTTGCTCATGCATTTTTAATTTACTAGCTAGTAGTGTTGGGTGTAATGCATTACCAAGAATTACTTTTCCCTTTTTAAATTTATGTATTTAGTTTTTTCTGTAATTTAATTACAATTTAGATGTAATTGCTTTATATACTGTATAGATTATAGAACAATTCTATATAAAACAATTGTGGATTTAAGATCTAATGTAAAAATTTTTGTTTTAATGTAACCTTCTCCCTTTAAATTTTGTCAGTTAAAGAATAATTTTATATTATATTTATTTGAAAGAATTAACAGCTGATTCATGTCTACCTTTGTATTATTCAAATGTTCGAGGTTGATATGGGATTTAGAAAGCAATTGGGAATTAAGTAAATTGCCAATAATTTGTTTGGCGGAGTACAGTAATCTAATTACACTGTTAAAGATGTATTTAGTAGCAAGGAATAGCTTTTTTAGAGTACGTAGAGCTGCACAATAATGGTTAACTGATTATTTTACTCAAAAATTAGCTATAGTTCCGATCATTAATCTGCGTGTTCTCATTGGATTTATTACAGTTCGTCAGAGAAGGTTTGCTGGCAGATTTAATCGAAACAAATATGCAACTTGTTGAGCTTTTTGAGGCTTGTTAGCAATGCAATATAATGCACGTTAATTGAAAGTGGATAAATAAACAGTGGGCCAATATTGCTGACGATCGAGAGGAGCAAAAATCGTGTTTACGATTGAAATGCGATTACTCGGCATCCCTACTATTAAGCGTCTCAACCAGCTTTGAGCGCTTTTACAATATGTGATTCCCTACCCTGCAAACTTTGGCAAAGCCATCGCGATTCGTTCTTCCTCAGCTCCGTTGTAATCCGCCTCATATCTTGTCGTTTTCAGCTGACTGTTGCATGCCCTGCACTCCTGCAAGTGGCATAGCTGCCAGTTTCAGTCTTTACTTGCCTTTTTTCTATGTAGTATCCAGCAGATAACAGACTGTTCAGAGCTCAATCAGATCTCTAGCCAGCTGAGTGAGCACGACCGGTGTTGTAGTGTCTCTTGGCATCTTACATCAACTCCTTATCATTTGAGCGCTTTGATGGGAGACTGCAGTGCCAGGGTGGTGTGCTAAGTTAAGATTTTCATAAGAATAACGCTTCCCACCGCCTGACCACAATTAATATGCGAATGGCCAACAAGACTGGGTTTTTAGGGGCGTGCGATTATCGAAATGCAGACGCAGGCTCAGCGGTTTTGAAAGACATTGCTTGCTATTTGCTAATCGCAAAGCCTGCGATGTGGACACAATATTACTCTGTTCCAGAGCATATTCATGACTGCCAGCCTTGAGTGGCAGCCTCACTAACCAATAGAGTGAGAGCACCTCCGTTCTCCCCAATCAGCACTGCTCTATCAGCAAGATACTATCAGCTCGGCGCCGGCAAATGGCAGCAAGGGAGACGCTGAGCTCCGCCGCAAATTCTTCTCATTTTTTGTTTGTGTGTTCTTGATGTTTTTTCTCATTCTTGCTCACCCCCCCTTGTCACCCCTATAAGTTTTATACAAACGAAACTTGCTTAACATTAAGCAGCACATCCCGGACAACATTTTTCCGTTTTTTGATTATTCTGACGTTTTGTTGGACATTCTAGTCGGTGGTACAGCGGTGTTGTTCAAACGCGCGTTCAGGCGCAGAAGAGGGAAACGCGCCGGCGCTCTGGTGAAGCTCCACGCGCCCGGCTTTCGGACTGTGCTCCCAATCATTCATTTCGCGAATGTCCGTTCCCTTCCTAACACAACGGATGAACTTCTTCTCCTCACCCGCACCTACAAGGACTTTTCAAACTCTGCTGCATTGTGCTTCACTGAAACCTGGCTGAGTGAATCCATTCCGGATAACGCGCTTCATCTGCCGGGCTACCAATTGTTCAGAGAGGATCGCATCGCAGAGTTAACGTGGAAAACCAGAGGTGGTGGATTGTGTTATTACATCAACGAAAGTTGGTGTTCAGATTTAACAACGCTGAAAAAGGTGTGCTGTCCTAATTTAGAGGCACTCATAATAAACTGTAAACCGTTCTACTCGCCACGGGATTTTTCCTCTTTCATTCTTGTGAATGTGTGCGTGCCTCCGGACGCGTGCGTGAGTGCCGCGATGCAGCAGCTGGCCGAACAAATGACTGAAATTGAGCAAAGGTACCCAGACTCTATTTTTAATCATTCTTGGAGATTTTAACAAATAAAATCTGTCCCGTGAACTGTCAAAATACAAGCAGCACATTACGTGTGTCCCACCAGAGACAGCACTATTTTGTATCACTGTTACACAGCAATAAAGGATACATATCACTCTGTCCCGAGCAGCTTTGGGGCTCTCTGATCACTGTTTAGTTCATCTAATCCCGACCTACAGGCAGAAACTGAATTAAGGACTGTAAAAAGATGGACTAATGAAGCAGAGCAGGATTTACAAGCTTGTTTTGACCTCACTGATTTGAGCGTCTTTGAAGCTGCTGCCACCGCTCTGGACGAGCTCACAGAGACTGTAACATATATCAGTCTCTGTGAAGATATGTGCATTCCTACCAGGACATTCTTATCATTTAATAGCGATAAACCGTGGTTTACTGGAAAACTCAAACAGATTCATCACGCCAAAGAGGATGCTTACAGAAGTGTCGGATACTACGCACCTCCTTTTATTAGAAACCAGGCCTAACAGACTACAAAGGAGATCAGAGTGCTAAAAAACTACTCAAAAAGCGAGAACAAGCTTTCAGCAAACGATCCACGTCATATGGACTGTTCTGAGGAACATCACCAGGTACAGACACCCACCCCCACAGCCTGCTGAGGAATCACACTGGCTGACTATCTTGAATGTGTTTTACAGCAGTTTTAAAAGGAGGCTTCTATTACCAACCCCATTCCGCTTCTTATCTGCACTCACACCTTCACCTCCCACCCCTGCCACCCCCTCCCTCCCCTCCCCCACCATTCACCTGTGTTTTAAGTCTGTGTAGAGGATTGAACCGGGTCTTCAGGAAGCAGAATCTCGAAAAGCTTCTGGCCCAGATGGGTTTCATCACCTGCCGTTTAAAAGTCTGCTGACCAGCTGGCCCCCATCTCCACACAGATCTTCAACAGATCATTGGAGCTGTGTGAAGTTCCCTGCTGCTTTAAATGCTCCACCATCATTCCTGTCCCCAAAAAGCCCAAAATCACTGGTCTTAATGATTACAGACCTGTTGCTCTCACATCTGTGGTCATGAAGTAACTTGAGAGACTGGTCCTGGCCTACCTGAAGGACATCACTAGATCCTTGCTGGATCCTCTTCAGTTTGTCTACAGAGCAAACAGGTCTGTGGATGATGCAGTCAACATGGGACTGCATTACATCCTGCAACACCTCGACAGACCTGGGAATTACGTAAGGATCCTATTTGTGGACTTCAGTTCGACCTTCAATACAATCATGCCTGACCTTCTCTCAGACAAAACTCACCCAGCTCTCCGTGCCCACCTCCATCTCTCAGGATCACCAGCTTCCTGACAGACAGGCAGCAGCTAGTGAGGTTGGGCAAACTCACATCCAGGGCTATCACCATCAGCACTGGCGTTCCCCAGTGATGTGTACTCTCCCCACTGCTCTTCTCTCTCTACACGAATGTCTGCACCTCTAAAGACCCCTCTGTCAAGCTCCTGAAGTTTGCAGACGACACCAAACTCATCGGCCTCATTCAGGACGGAGACGAGTCTGCTTACAGTCAGGAGGTTAAAGAACTGGCTGTCTGGTGCAGTCTCAACAAACTGGAGCTCAACACGCTCAAAACAGTAGAGATGGTAGTGGACTTCAGGAGGAACCCCCCTACACTCCCCCCACTCACCATCATGAACAACACTGTGGCTGCAGTGGAGTCATTCAGGTTCCTGGGCACCACCATCTCTCAGGACCTGAAGTGGGACACTCACATAGACTCCATTGCAAAAAAGGCCCAGCAGAGGTTGTACTTCCTTCGCCAGCTGAGGAAATTCAACCTGCCACAGGAGCTGCTTAAACAGTTCTACTCAGCCATCATTGAATCTGTCCCTGTGTTCATCCATATCTGTCTGGTTTGGTTCAGCTACAAAATCAGACATCAAGAGACTACATTGGACAGTCAGGACTGCTGAGAGGATTTTTGGTGCCCCTCTGCCCAGCCTCCAATTTCTTTACATCTCCAGAGTGAGGAAAATGGCTAAAAAATCACCTTGGACCCCTCACACCCAGCCCACTCTCTCTTTGAACTGTTGCCTTCTGGTCGGCGCTACAGAGCACTGACCACCAGAACAGCCAGGCACAAGAACAGTTTTTTCCCACAGGCTATATTCAGTCTTAACAATTAATCTTTCATAATTATACATCGTCCATTACAACTAACATAGTATATTTATATTTAACTGCACACTTTGTAAATAACATATTTGCACTAATAAACATATCTGTACATTTAACAATTACATTTTTTCCTATACTTCTATTTCTGTATATAGTAAATTATTCAAATTTTTTATTTTATTTTTTTTATTTTTATTTTTTTGTAATAGACTATTTTTATCTTACTCCCTACTGTGTTATTCCTATGTATGTCTACACTATCATGTATGTCTGCACTATGTTTGTACTTTCTTCTACACTGGAAGCTCCTGTCGTCAAGTCAAATTCCTTGTGTGTGTAAACATACTTGGTAATAAAGCTCTTCTGATTCTGATTCTGATTCTATCCACTGCGTAAACGCCCACCATTAAAAAAAACAAACAAACAGAAAGCGGGAGAGATAGTGTGTGTGATTATGGCATCTACAGGGTCAGATCGATAGTTAAGCAAATTAATACTAAAGAAAAACTTGTATTATGAGATTACTTCGGCTTCGAAGTGACAGACACCAAACAGAAAAGGTAACGTTAATTTGCAAGAGCTGTGTAACAACACGTATCAAGAGCTCTCTTATCGGTTCTGTTTTCAGTACTGGAGATTAAAAGATACATTCTTAGATGTTTTTGTTAGTATGTGAACGTTATCTTGCACATTTTATCTTTCCAACAGATTCTAATTTGAAAGAAGTTTATAATGCATGTTCGCTATTCCCAATTCAGAAGACCGCACACACAGCCTGTGTCTCTGAATGCTTCTCTTACTCGCTCCTCTTTGCCGCATCTCACGGAGGAGCTGTTTACACTTGCCACACACACGCAGCCTGTCTCGTAATGCTCGTTTACACTCGCACCCGGCTCCACCGCTAGTCTCCACGAGCGCATCTGGCAGTTTGGACGAGGCTTGAACGCACGCGCGCAACCTGTGTCGACTCGTGCCTGGCTCCGCGTTTAAAACAAGTGTCAATTCAGTCTTAACTGCTTTGCTCATGTCACCTGATGAAATGATAAAAAAAAAAAACATTCAGCAGCAATTTCCACTTGTTCTAAATCCCAATACTTAAAAATGATAAATCAGCCTATAAAACATATGTATTACTTTAATAATTGACTAAAGAAAAACAGTTCTTTATTTATAAAAAATAAACCATTATTTTCTGTGAAATTCAGTAATTAAGTTAATTCTGTTAAAGTAGTTATACCATTATAATCTTGTCTGCTGAAGAAAAAAACAATAGAACCCCTCCAAAAACAAACAACAATAGAAGTTATGGATTCAGGGTTTTATAATGTGAATTATATTGCTTTAATGTAAACTGTTAATGGTGTCTTACTGGTAATCTGATGGAATTCTGTTTGGTGGATGTAATTGGGCAGATGGAAAAATCAATAGAACAGTAATTCCTATTAGAATTTAATCCCTAATTTTTAGGAATGTAACGATTAACCTCTAGCCATTTGAAAATCAATTTAATATGTGACGATTCAAAATCGGTTGAGATGCTAAACAAATCTCCATACAATTAGGGGTAGGAGTTTATATGAATTTATGTCTGACGGGAACTTACTGTCTTTCGATGGTATTTTTTTCTTTTCCTGGACGGGGGGGGGGGGGGGGGGGGGGGGGGGGGGGGGGGGGGGGGGGGGGGGGGGGGGGGGGGGGGGGGGTGTGGCCCCAGAAAACGTTCAGCAAGCTTTCGATCGAGTTCGAATTGTTTTTTTAAGTAAATTTTTTCGGGCGCCAGACAGGTATAGGCCTGCCAAAAAACCCCACAGGATAGCTTAAAAATACCCACCTGTTACATTCAACAAACCTCAATTTTCACAGCGTCTTTTGGCTCTCTTTGTTTTTTTCCCATCAAAAACTTTTAATTAACAAAAATGGGTTTACTCAACACAACACCAAAAACAAAATCCAACTAGTTTGATCAACCCAAACAATAAAAAACATAGCCACCATCAAATACAACAAAGACTTTTTTTTTTTTTTTTTTTTTTACAAATGATCAGATACAAAAAACAAAACAAAGAATCGTAGAACAATTTCAGACTCATTTTCTCTTTGTTCTTGGTATATATATTATTTTAACCCATAAGATACATCAGATACGTCACAGTTCATTGTAACAGGGCTTTCAACAGTAGATTCACATGTCCCATTTTAAATCCCAAGTAGTTTGTAGGAGTAAGGGAAATAAACAAATCAACAAAACAATATATATGTATATAATCAGGCTCGATAAACTAGAAAAACTAAAGTAAATGAACACATCGGTTGTGCGTGTTTGACTAGCATGTGCATGTGTACGTGCGTGTGAGACTGAGTGTGAGTGTGCTAGATTGTTTGTGTGAGAGAGTGGCTTTTTTCGTCACTGACCCAAGTGTAGCAGATCACAAGGTTTATGAAGAGTGTCTAGGGACCGCAGTGGACTCAATGATGATCCTTTTACGACCGGCTTTCCTTTATGGATGGCTGACTGAAGCTCATGCGTGAAGGCACTTTGCGCCCGTTCACAAACTCAATGTAAACAGCCGGTCTGGAAGCGTCAGGCCGACAGGAACACGAGCCACACTCCACACGGTATAATGCATATCAGGGCTCCAGACTCATTCTTCCCACTGGTCGCTCTTTTGCAACTAACTTTCTCAGCTGGTTGCACGAGCACATGATTTGGTCGCAATATATATTTTTTGTGCTACAACATGGGATTATTCAATGCATGCTGATGAACTTTTATCATAGTTTATAGTTATATTAAAACGAAAGTTGTTAACATTCAACCTGTTTTTTATCATCAGTAGTATTATTTGTGATTTGAATTTTGTGAATGGGAGTTTCTTTTTTGCTGTGTTAAGCCGCGGGCTTCGGATGCTTTCACTTTCGAATTCCTGATCNCATATTAAACGTTGGCGTTTAACTTATCCCACACAGTTTGGCTATAAATATTAATATTGTCGCAATAGTAGTTTTACATGAAATGCATGTACAGTCTACAAATAATTATAAATATTAATATGAAAAATGTAATAAAATATTAATGTATATAAATTATTCTCTGTATTGTCTCTTGTAATTGAAAGAATGTGAATTTCGTTTTGTTTTTTTCTGAAGATACACACTATATTTCAAAAGTTTAGGGTCTCAGGATTTTATTTTATTTTTTATTTTTTCTGAGAATCCTGAAAAAAATGATGTATCACAGTTTCCACAAACATATTAATCATCACAACATTGCTAATAATACTAAAATGCCTTGAGCAGCAATCAGCATATTAAAATGTTTTCTGAAGGATCGTGTGACACTGAGACTGGAGTAATGTTGCTGAAAATGCAGCTTTGATCACAGAAATATATTACATTATTAAGAATTCATATAGAAAACAGATATTTTAAACTCAACATTTTTAAAATATAGTGATTTATTGTATTTTTTCAACTAAATGACAGCTTGGTGATGCAGAGGAGACGAAACACCTTTGAAAAGTATATTATTTTTAAATAACAGCTCATGCTGCCTGCTTTAACTGAAGCACTTGCATGTGAAATATTTGCATTTTATTACTTTATTTTTGTACATATAATTCCTCCATGAAAAGAACTTCTCAAATTTGTTTTGGTCTGAGTTTCTGGCTTCTTATCATCAGTGCACGAAACATAAAACCATAAATGCAGCAGTGCATGCGCAGAAGCGTTTAGACTGTTGAAGAAAAATCACTCCAGCCAAAGTGCTCGGCCCATGACCCCATCGTATGGACCTCAGATTAAACAATTTCTCTTGGCCAGGGGTGAAAACAGCAATCTACCAATCTCTTGTGAACCGGCACAGTCAGGCAAGATTGGGACCAAAAAGTAGCTTTTCGCCTCAGATTTATTTCGGTCACCTCATCAGAGGTGGGTTAACAGGTGGCTACAGCTCACACACTACAGCTGTGTGTGGGGATCAGTGTGATCGTAATGATTATTAGTAGCTGTCACAGAGCTGGTGCTACCTCAGATCTATTGTGGAACTCCTCCAGCTTCCTCCTTACGGGTATTTTTTGGGAGCCACAGGTGTGTGTTTAAATCTGCCAGCCTTCTAATGCTAAAGGAAACATTCACTTGATGAATATTTTTTTAAAAGAGTGACATTTACTGTAAGTAGTTATGACAATATTGACTGCTTTTATGGTACTTTTAAATCATTTTAATTTTGGTATTTTTTCTGAATTTAATTCATTTTCATAATGTTCATTTTTTTAGAGCCTGACAGATGGAAAGTATAAATTATTTTATGGAAAGAGCTGCATCATTTCTCAGAAATTCACCTTTTGTGTCCCACAGACTACAACATGAAAGTAAGTCAATTCTGACAATTTTTTTTTATTATTATTATTTTTTAAATATTATGGAACAGTTTACGGGCATAATTCCATATATAAAAAATTTAGGTTCGTTTAAATAAATTGTTCACTTGTAGTCTTTTAATAATTCATTTTTAAGGGTTATCAGGACTCTGATTAATTAACGTTATTAATAAAATCCTGTCAGCAGAAAGGAAAATTCAGCAGAGCTCGTTGTAAATATATATATAATAATAATATATATATATATAATATATATATACTATATATATATTATATCTCTTTCAGTGGTAGTTCTGTTACCATTTGCGTGCACTTGGGACTTGGCCACTGAAAATAAACATCCTTGCACTCATGTGGTTGTGCCATCACTATATGGTTGAGTATTATTTAGTGAATAAGTGCATGGTGTACGATTGCGTCATTGGGACACAACTTGTCAATCCTCAAGAATTCTCCTTTTGAGCTCACAGGAAACTCTCACTGAAGTGAGGTATAATGACACAATTGTCTGTTTTCGGTGAATCTGTTCTTGAAAGAGCATGTAGAATGGATTGTTTAGAAATAAATAAAAATAAAAAATATTCTGAACAGATTGACATTTAGTAGTTTAAATTTAGAATAATGATACAGGAATATGGACAATTTTTATATAATTTTAATGTATTTTTGTTTAATAATTTAATTATTTTTCCCATAAATTTTATTTTTAAAGCTTCGAAAGATTGGTCACCATGATAATATTTATGGAAAGAGATTCATGTGAAAAGTCAAAAATTATTATTTTGTGCTTAGTAAATTTATGGTAAGTTAGAGTTTTTTGGTGATCTGTTACTTGAAAAGTGCATTTAGACTGGATTTGTTTGCTTTTTTAATATATTATACATTTTATAATTGAATTGTTTCATAGTGTTTATTTTAGAGCTTGATTGACGTGGGTTTTTACCAATACTATATTTT
This sequence comes from Sinocyclocheilus anophthalmus, assembly GCA_018155175.1. Taxonomy (NCBI): domain Eukaryota; kingdom Metazoa; phylum Chordata; class Actinopteri; order Cypriniformes; family Cyprinidae; genus Sinocyclocheilus; species Sinocyclocheilus anophthalmus. The sequence goes on from JADLZN010010571.1 coordinate 48,143, forward strand.
TTTGTTGATAAGCTGCATGAAGATCAAGCATTATCCTTGTTGTGTGTCTACAGAAAATAGTGTTTGGAATTGTTTAAGGATGAGTGAATTATGACAGATTTGTATTATTTTTTAGTAATTGATGTAGGTTGTTTACTATATATATATATATTTTTTTTTATTAATGAATGTATTTTTTTTTATTTTTACTGATTTTTTTTATTTTTTATTGATGGATGGATGGATAACACAATGGATGGATGGATAAATACCTGTTTAACTCCAGTCTTGGGAAAGAGGGGGGGATTTTTATTTTAATTCTGAGGTTGTTGGTTTTTTTTTTCTCTTAGGACGGCAGAAGACCCACAGATCCAGAGACAGATTTGTTTGGTACCCCTAGAGAAGCCTGTTTGTTTGAACTTCAGGAAAAGAGCAGGGCTTTTTTTGATGGATTTTAATGTCATTTGTGTTCTAAGTCAATGTCAGCTTTGGGGAGCTGTTCACCCGAAGGCCTTCACACCCAAATGCTGCAGGCCCAGCGTTACTTTGTGCTTTGTGCAAGGACACACACATAGAGTTCTACCCACACATAACCACAGACAACTTCACAGCACTCCACAGTCCTCTGCTGATCGCTTCACAACCCACTGAATCATAACTGTGCTCTGAATCGGCCCAATGAGGCGCTCAACCTCCCTCTTTCCACAAACAGAGTCCATGGTGTCGGGTGAACTAGCCTTTCCTTCACATGCTTACCTGGCTGAGCAGACAGGTAGCGGGGGGGAGGGAGGCTCACAGGGTCAATTTCATTTGCGCGCTTTCAATGGGAGTCTTATCTTACTCTCATTCGGAATAGATTCCCACATCTCTCTCTCTTCTCTTCTCTCTCTCTCTATCTCTCTCTCTGCTCTCTCTCTAGCTCTCTAGCTGCTGGCCATCAGAAATCCAATACTCTTAATCAAATATTAACTCCTTAAGTCCTCATTTGTGTTAGAGTCTATCTACCTACCTATCTATCTATCTATTATCTATATACTCCGATCTATCGATCTAAAAAAATCTACTATCTATCTATCTATCTATCGATCTATCTATCTATCTATATCTAGTCTATCTATCCAGCTGCTCTGTCTCTCGTCATTTAAAACAATAAAGAGATAAAAAAAAAAACAATGTGTCTATATTATATCTAATAGATCATAGGTAAAAGGAGAGTTTTAGAACGTTCTGAGTTTTTTTCTCATTTTGCATTGCATCATATGTCATTACTTTCTGCACATTTTTTCCCCCTAAAATCATCTTTACTGCAGTGCAGTTGGACATTTGACTTTTTTTTCTTCCATTATTCTCAGTGATGAGTCTCATTAATTTTCATTACTGTGATAGTCATTTTTACTGTTTTACAAAACATTACAAATAGTATAATAAATGCTGTATGTGATGCATAATGTATTAATAATTTATGCATAATATTTAATTTATATAAAACAAACAATTATATAAACTATAAAGTAATATATTCTGGAAACTTTTGAAAGGAATTTAAAGTGATTGAATATTATGAAAACATTCTATCAGATGTTTTCCTTTGTTTCTTTATAACTATATTATTTCAAATGTATGTGTGTAAATATACAGTGGGTACGGAAAGTATACACACCCCCTTAAATTTTTCACTCTTTGTAAATTGCAGCCATTTGCTAAAATCATAAGTTAATTTTTTTCCTCATTAATGTACACACAGGACCCATATTGACAGAAAAAAAACACAGAATTGTTGACATTTTTGCAGATTTTTAAAAAAAGAAAAACTGAAATAATCACATGGTCCTAAGTATTCAGACAATTTGCTGTGACACTCATATATTTAACACAGGTGCTGTCCATTTCTTCTGATCACCTTGAGATGGTTCTACACCTTCATTGGAGTCCAGCTGTGTTTGATTATACAGACTGGACTTGATTAGGAAAGCCACACACACCCGTCTATATAAGACCTTACAGCTCACAGTGCATGTCAGAGAAAATGAGAATCATAAGGTCAAAGGAACTGCCTGAAGAGCTCAGAGACGAAATTGTGGCAAGGCACAGATCTGGCCAAGGTTACAAAAATTTCTGCTGCACTTAAGGTTCACAAGAGCACAGTGGCCTCCATTCCTTAAACGGAAGACGTTTGGGACGACCAGAACCATTCCTAAGAGCTGGCCGTCTGGCCAAACTGAGCTAACGGGGGAGAAGAGCATTGGTGAGAGAGGAAAAGAAGAACCCAAAGATCACTGTGGCTGAGCACAGAGGATGCAGTCGGGATGGATGGGGAGAAGAAGAGGAGAAGGGGAAAGTTTAGAAAGTTGTAGAAGGTCAACCATCACTGCAGCCCTCCACAGTCGGGGCTTTATGGCAGAGCGGCCCAACGGAAGCCTCTCCTCAGTGCAAAACACACGAAAGCCCGCATGGAGTTTGCTAAAAAAACACCCGAAGGACCCCAAGATGGTGAGAAATAAGATTCTCTGGTCGGGTATGATCCAAGATAGAACTTTTTGGCCTTAATTCTAGCGGTATGTGTGGAGAAAACCAGGCACTGCTATCACCTGTCCAATACAGTCCAACAGTGAAGCATGGTGGTGGCAGCATCATGCTGTGGGGTTTTTTTTCAGCTGCAGGGACAGGACGACTGGTTCGAGGGAAAGATGAATGCGGCCAAGTTCAGGGATATCCTGGATGAAAACCTTCTCCTAGATTGCTCAGGACCTCAGACTGGGCCAAAGGTTGACCTTCCAACAAGACAATGACCCTAAAAACACAGCTAAAATAACGAAGGAGTGGATTCACAACAACTCTGTGACTGTTCTTGAATGGCCCAGCCAGGAGCCCTGATTTAAACCCAGTTGAGCATCTCTGGAGAGACCTAAAAAGGCTGTCCACCAACGTTTACCATCCAAAATGACAGAACTGGAGAGGATCTGCAAGAAGGAATAGCAGAGGATCCCCAAATCCAGGTGTGAAAAAACTTGTTGCATCTTTCCCAAAAAAGACTCATGGCTGTATTAGATCAAAAGGTGCTTCTACTAAATATTGAGCAAAGGGTCTGAATACCTAGGACCATGTGATATTTCAGTTTTTATTTTTTTTAATAAATCTGCAAAAAAATGTCAACAATTCTGTGTTTTCTGTCAATATGGGTTGCTGTGTGTACAGTAATGAGGAAAAAAAAATTAACTTAAAAGATTTTAGCAAATGGCTGCAATATAACAAAGACGTTGGTTTTCTTTTCGTGAAAAATGTAAGGGGGGTCTGAATACTTTCCGTACCCACTATATATATATTAGATAAATAGATATATATATATATATTATTATAATAGGATATCATTATTATATATATATTAGTATTATATATATATATATATTATAATATACGTATATATAGTATGTAATATATATATATACGTATAATATAGGTAATTATATATACGTTATATATGTATATAGTATAATACGTATAATATATATCAAATATATATCTTTATATATCTATATCTATATATATTCTTATATATATATATGATCTAATAAACAGATAAATAATAATAACATTAAGGAAATTTAGAGTATTTTTATCGTATCTTTTAGTCACTTTGTGTGATCTTGTAAAAACTGATGAAATTCTGATTGGAACATTAGTTCCGAAATCACTGATGAATGCATGGCCATGAGCGCGCATAAGTTCTCTGTTAATGCGGCATGATGTAGACTTTTGTTTGTCTAACAAATTGCTTAACTGAAGTTCTTCCTCATCATTTTTGGGACTTGGTTCACTCTGTTTTCTCAAATTGCTCCGTGTTGCTAACATAAAGCATAATCACTGCTGGTTGACACTTTTTGCAGTAGCCTCCTCTGAAGTGTTTATGTTTGACAGCCAGGCCCAGTGAGGTGTGGCGGGAAATGACCTCATGCGTGAACACACTCAAGTGGTTCATTTTGGTCATCTTTGGAAAAAATTAGCTAATGTGCATAATGGTTTGAATGTGATGTTCTGTCTTTTGCTTCTACCAATTGGATTACACAAAATGATTTATATATTTATGTTAATGAGCAATATGCTTTCAATCACTCGTAGCTCAAGTGCATTTAATATGTATAAGTGGTTGAAAGTTGAAAGTTTGGATAACACACAATGCATTTTTGCATTTCACTTAGTCTCTTTTCCATTGTTTTTGTATGAAAGTTGTATAGCCTATATTTGTGCAAGATGGGTGTGTTTGACCATTGCATCTTTTTCGTGCATGCCATTCTAAAAACAAAGCATAAAAGTAGTAAACTTTAACTAAAAAAAAAAATAATATAAAAAAAATATATATATTTTTAGAAAATGCACACTATAAATTGCGGCTTTTCCATTCACGGCCCAGAACTTTCTTTTTAACGTGAATACATGCTTTATGGTGAAGGGATTTTTAAAGTTAGGACTGTAGGAATAGTCCATCCAAAAATTAAAATTGTCACCCTCATGCCATTCCAAACTAGAGCTGAGGATAGATCAAAATAAAATCGATATTTTGACCTGGCTTAGTGCAATTTATACAGTGAAGAGTATGCAGTGTTATTTTACATTTGATTATTCAATTTCTGCACCTTCATTAATGTTTGAACTTAGTTTTTGCTATGCAATCAAAATTGGAATCGAGAATTGTGAAATTTCATTTGTATGTTAATGGGGGTCAAAAACAACAATATAAGATATGTTCTATATTTTGGAGCTCAATTCAATTTTAAATTTTTATTTAATTATTAATTTGTTAATTTTTAAGTTATTTTATTAGATTGTTTTTATTTAAAAAATATTTTTTTTATTATTAGGATTAGTTATATTATTTTTTTGGTTGAAGGCCACTTGAAAATTTTGGTAGGGCAAGTACATTTAGTTATTTTATTTATTTGTAAGCTTTTTTATTAGTATTTGTAGTTTTCTATGTAGATGCACTCACCCCAAAAATCACCCCACTAACTCTAGAATGATTAATTATTTCCAAATAAGGTTATTTAAGTCATTTGGTGAAAATTCTTGTATTTTTTCATATTGCAGAAAATCTAAATATCATCAGTTTTTTCCAATATCATGCAGCTCTTTTCCAAACTCTTCAAGCTGTTGTTTTCCATACATCAACAGTTCGACTAGTGTCTGATCTGTAAAGTTTTAAAAAGGAGAAAAAAAACAGTAGTGCATTTGATTTGTGCACTATATTCTTTAGGCAAAGCTATTGTATGGGTGCATGACTTCAGATGAATATTGCAAGTCTTATTGATTACTTTCATGGTGTTGTTCTTGTTTTGTTTAAAATAAATTGAACTCATACTTAGGGCTGGGCTTTGACACAAATTTCACGATTCGATTCTCATTCACAAGCTTTTGATTCGATTCAATATCGATTATTTTGGATATATCAGGTACAGTACATACAAAATTTTCAAGGGAAAAAAATCTCGACTAATGCTGTAAAATATACATGAGTCAGTTGGTACTACAGTACTATAATATTGAAGGTTAAAATTTACTGATTTGTTAAAATTTCACTTAACGAAGTTTTTAAAATAATAGTTACAAATACATAATAATATTTCTACTTCAATTCGATAAAAAAAACAAAAAAACATAATGGTGGCTGTCATAACTTGCTGGCTTTATTAAACATAAAATATTAATTGTTAAATTTATGTTCTTCAGGTTTGTTAATGGCGGCCTATATTTAGCAAAATGCCCCAACCATTCTAAAGTTTATATTTCTATCTGACGAAGAGTTTATGGTCACAGAATCTGTTTTTCTGACGGGTAAATGTGCTGTTAATCAATTGTTACAAGCTGTTATATGACGTCCTTGCGCGGCCTCTGAAAACCACGTGATGAGGCGATTAAAGAGACAGGATACGGATGTAAATTGTGCTCTTTCTTTGAACTTACCTCAGATGTTTAGTTATGTTTATTTTGGCTGAAATGGTTAGTAATGTGGAGGAGAAACTAGTTCACGTGCGCCCCGTTTGCCGCGTCGGTGATCGGTGCTACAGCGAATAGGTCATTCTACATTAAACAGCGCCAAAACGGCATTATTGTTTGAATACTGCAATACAACAGACAGAATTTAAAATCTGAAAATGTATTTCATATTAAAAGTACCAAAACACAATTCTTGCGATTTATTGGATGGGAAGTGCCCGCCTTCAGCGCTCTAGTCCATAATGAAAACAGGCTAGAATAATCGACTTCTTGGGGATTTAAGGAATCGAATGGTTCCATAAAAATCCGAGGCAATCTCGATTAAGACTCGAGATAGATATCATATTTTTTACCCAGCCATACTCTATGGTTTAAAACGACATCAGGGGAATTATATGTATATTATCCCTTATACTAATGACCTTGTGAATGTTAGAGATGCTAGTGATATGGTCTGTAAACTTCAAAGCTTTGGTACGACTCATGAACTCCTCACTGAAGGGGGATTTTAAAGGAGTTTGAAAGTAAAGCTCTTGAAATAAACTTCTCTTGAAGGCGAGGGTCGCTCGCATCATGCATGCGCTGAAAAACACCTCAAGGGCTTGAGCTTTGAAGCCAGAAGCTCCAGTTAAAGGCTGTGTGGCTCGAGGTCGACCTTTCAGACGCGCACCATCTCCAGTTGCACCTCTCCATCGTGTCCAAATTCACTGAATGGATAACAGATGTGAAACCTGCTAAGTGCTGACTATAATCAAACGCTCCTGATTGGATATGTTAAAGTGACATTTTTCCTGTTGTAAATTATTAAATTACGTAGGGCTGGACAATATTTCAATGTCAATATCAATCTCGATATGAATTTTTTGTCAATACGGTGATATGTTTTTAAACACATTCCGTATATTGATTACTGTACATTACCAGGGTTTCCAATACATTGATTATTTGTGCGTTTGATTGGTGGAATAAACGTAGAGCACGCACATCTTCAAAATAAAAGACGCGTAGAGGGTCGTGTTATATGAATGTATCTCTGAAGGGTACCGACTGTCTTCAGAATAGTTTAGATGGCATTTTATCTGATAAAGTAACGTTCATGAGCGGAGCTGCTGTGTTTACAGCCGTTACTGGAGAAACCGTTACTTCCACCGCTCTCACAGCGCCTCGTGCTGGCAGACAATCAGTTTGCATTTTCAAGAATAAACCCATTTCCAGCAAACATGCTTTTGTTGTTGCTCTATTTTTTGTTTTTTGAAGCAACTCAGAGCATGTTTCATACTCGTTATCCTGGTTAATGAACGTTTCAATCTATAAGAATAATCAGCCTACATTACCAGTCAAAGGTTTTTGAATAGTAAGATTTTTTATGTTTTTTTTTTAAAGAATTCTCTTATGCTCACCAAGCCTGCATTTATTTGATCAAAAAATACAATAAAAACAGTAATATTGTGACATATTTTTACTATTTAAAATAACTGCTTTCTATGTGAATACTTATTCAAATGTAATTTATTTCATGTGAAGCAAAGCTGAATTTCAGCATCATTACTCAGTCTTCAGTGTCACATGCTCCTTCAGCAACATTTTAATAGGGATTTGCCTGATTATCATATTTAAACGTTTGAGGACATTTTTTCAGGATTCCTTGATGAATAGAAAGATCGAAAGATCAGCATTTATCTGAAATAAAAAAAGTTTTGTAACATTATACACTATACCATTCAAAAGCTTTTTAAAATTTATATTATAGAAATAATTACTTTCATTTAGCAAGGATGTTAAATTGATCAAAAGTGACATTAAAGATATTTATAATGTTACAAAAAGATGTCTATTTCAGATAAATGCTGTTCTTATAAACTTTCTATTCATCAAATAATCATGAAAAATTCTTCGCTGTTTTCAACTTCATAATAAATGTTTTTTGAGCAGCAAATCAGATAATGAGAATGATTTTGAAGGACTGTGACGGAGTATGATGAAAAATATAGCTTGAAATCAAGGAATAAATTAGATTTTCAAATAAAAAAAATGTTATTTTAAATAGTAAAAATAGTTCAAAATGTTACTGTTTTTGCTGTAATTTGGATCAAATAAATTCAGGCTTGGTGAGCAGAAGATAATTCTTAAAAACATTAAAAATCTTACTGTTCAAAAAACTTTTGACTGGGATGTTAGCCTATAGTTTGAAGTAAAACATGGTAATATTAATAAGGAGAGTCTGAGATTTATTTGACAGTGATTTCACATTTGTTTGTATGAAGGCTAAATACCAATAAAAGGTGAACATTTATTTATTTGCGCCATTTTTTCCTAAAATATTATATAGTTTTATAGGAGTAGGTTTCATAGAGTTGGCAAAAAAATTTTTCATAAGTTTGTAGGTACAGACTGTTGTGGCCGTTCTTGGACGTTTTTATTAGGCTTTTTTAATAGTGTTCATATCGATATCGGAATTAAATCGTATCGACCGAAATTAAGAAATATATCGTGATTTAAGTTTTGGCCATATCGTCCAGCCCTAAAATTACATCATGTGCCAGTTTATTATGGAAACCACTATAAGTAAACCATTTGTAGACTGACTTTCTGAATACACTAGCTATATTTGGAATGCAGTACTAGTGTAATATTTTTAAAAAGTAGAAGTACTTCTGTCTTGCTTCCTAATCTAGTTATTTTTGTTTCTCTTTTTGAATAAAAGTGTGCTAAATCTGTAAATGTAAATCTATAACTGTTTTAGGTAGTAGCATATGTAGTTGCATTATGCAGAGATAAACATTTAAATGTCATTACAGTAGTTCATTGTTGTTTATAAATGGAAAGTCATGTTGAGCACATTGCATTATGGGATTCCCTGGTTGTGTACCGCACATTTTGTAGGACCATATGAAATCAGTTGTATTTTTTCCCCCAAACTCGGTTTTATTTATTTACTTATTTAATTAAAAATTTTTCCAAATTGCAATTTTTTTTCTGAACTCCATTTTAATGGTTAAATTAAAGTTTATTAATCAAAAAGCCTGTCTAATTAATTGAAAGCGTGAAGAGTATACACTGAAAAGCACATTGATTAAAAGTTTAACAAAAATGACATATTAGGGACCTATGAAATGTTCAATATTTTGCACAAGTTTTCTTTTTCATTTTTCTGTTTTCCATTTTAATGTTTTAATCAAAAACATATCTAATTAATTGAATTCATAAAAAACTATTTAATTTATTCATTTGTTTACAATAATAGAGCCCTATGAATTTATTTCCCCAGACATTCTGTGTTGTGTATTTTAATTATTCTGCTAATCAAATAAAGGCATAAAACATTAATTTAATTTATCTTTTAATCAAATAAATTAAACCCTTTAATTTTTTGGCAAACAACGTGCTGCACAACGGAGGTTTATTGTAAAAATTCAAACATGGAAGAAAAATTGTGTGATTATTCCTTAAAGCTTTAAAATAATAATTGTATAGTATCAGTATTAAATTCAAATACTGTAAAATAGTAATATTTCTGTCACAATTTCAAGTTAAAGCAGACCTGTATTTTGACTGGTTGCAGTGAAGACCTTTAAGTTTCTGTGTGTATATATGACAGTAGTTTTTTTCTCAAATGAAAAGGTAAAATGCTGATAAAGTGACTCTCAGAGCAGCTCTGGAGATTAAGTTTTTGTGTTCATGTCCTCATTTAGTAAGAGCGCCACGCATGCTTCAGTATAAGTAGTCGATGAAACCGCGCGTCTGTGCCATAACTCACATACTGTGCCCAGTATAAAAATTACACACTTCCCCGTTAAATGTGTTTTGTGGTTGTTTTGGTGCTGCTCTGGAGAGTGACGTGCCTGTAGAGCTGCTGTCCGTTGTTTCTCTGTTTCTCTGGAGTGCGTGAGGCCTGATGGCATTCGTCTAAGAGCAGATTATCAGGGCCGTTTGTGTGATGTTAATGAACATCTGTGGCGTGTCTGCTGATGCCCCGTCAGGCTGAGAGCCACAGGATGGGCCAGCGGAGCAGAGCAGGCTGGGTACTTCACTCTTTGGCAGCGCCGCTGTTCCTTCTGGAGACTGAGAGAGAGTTTGTGACGATCTGCAGCTCACCGAGCGTTCGCACAGAAAGTGTCTGAGAAGTGTGGAAATGTCATGCATTTGACGGACATTGTATGTACAACTTAATATCAGCTGCATATTTACTGAAAATTCACTTAATAAAATATTCAGTTTTACAGAAGAAAGTTGTTAACAGTACCAGAACTAAATGATTTTCATGCTGTTCAGTGCTTCTTAATCACCAATTATAGTACCCAACACTTTTTATTTCTTTTTAGTGAATCAAAAACACTTGAATCAATCAGAACAAGAATCGTCAGTCATGCGATGGCGCCGCAGACGGCAGCCTCAGTGTTTGGCTCTCCAGTGTTTGTACTGTTTTTGTTAGTTTTTCCTGTTTTTTGTTTCTCAAACACGATCAGTTTTACCAGGGATGAGCTGCTGAACATTCGGCAGAACACACCACATGATCTTCTACCGGATTTAGCTTATTCGGACGTTGTGCTGAACGTTGTAGTCGGCGGAGCTGCTGCGCTGATCAAGCGCTTCAGGACACGCAGACGGGGGAAGAGAGCCGGCGCGCTCGTGAAGCTCAGGCAGTGCGGATTCAGAACGCCGTTGCCGAGCAGCCATTGTGAATCTCCGCTCTCTACCCAACAAAATGGACGAACTTCTTCTGCTCTCCCGGACAAATAAGGATTTTTCTCACATGCTGCTCTGTGTTTCACGAAAACCTGGCTAATCGACGCCATGACGACAGGCGTTGATCTCCCGGGCTTTCAGCTGTTCAGAGAGGACCGCGACGCAGAATCAACGGGGAAATAGCGCGGCAGCGGGACATGTTTTTACATCAACGAAAGGTGGTGTACAGATGTTACAGCGTTAAAGAAGATGTGCTGTTTAGATCTAGAAGCGCTTTTCATTAACTGTAAGCATTTCTACTCGAGCGGAGGTTCACGCGTTCATATCGTGATATTTGAGCCCCGACCGATATGGGTTTTTTTTTTTTTGGGGCCGATACCAATACTTAGGGACAGAAAAAAAAAAAGGCAGATATCGATATATCGGCCGATATTCTTTGTGTATCTTAGGTACATACCAGTCAAAAGGTTGGACACTTCCCATTCGTGTTACAAAAATTTGACTGGTACGATATATAGAATACAGTATATACATAAACACATTTTTAGCAATGATAACTCAAATTTGGTGATCAAACACTTATAATAATGTGACAAAGATATGTAATGATGGAGGCAGGGCATTTAACAATTTAACAATAAACTTTATTATCCAAAATGAGTCTTACATCAGTGCACTGAACAGTAAAGTTGAAGTTTATTCAACTTTAATTCAATTCAATTCCATTCAACTTTATTCCATTGAAGTTTTTCACTTCGGAACATTCATTCACGGATTTGCACTACTGTCTTAACACACAGACAAAACTTACTAGAGAATTGTGAAGTATGACATAATATACCTCTGTAAATAAATACAAAATATGGATGAACCGAAATGAAAAAATTCTTGGTTCGCCGAAGCCAAAAACCGAGACAAAATAAACAACCTGGGCCCGAAGGCGATTTCATCCTTTTGTTTTTTTTTTTTTTTTTTTTTTTCACTAATTGAATAAATTAAACAAGCCAAAATGTGCTTTTTTACTGGTTGTCTTGCTTCAAAAAAAAAAATCAAATACAAATCAAAATTTTGTAATTACAAAACAACAATTTAAAAATACTTAACACTGAACAATGTTTTAACATTCTAGCAGACATTATACAAACAAAACACAATTTAACTTAAAATTAATAAATTAGTAAAATAATAATTTTTGGCCATAGACCCCCTTCTTGAATCAGGCATGTATTTTTATTTTTTTTTACTGTACAATTAAAAGCAGCCTTGCTGAGAAGAGACTTCTTTTAAAACATTAGAAAATATTACAGATCCTAATTTGAACACTGTGTGAATGTTATAATAAATGTATTAAAACAGAGCTGTTGTAATGATTATTATCATTATTATTGTCTTACTTTTTATTTTACAGAACAACAGTAAAAATTACAATACTAACATTTATGAATGTCGATAAGAGTTCTTGCTTTTTATCAACTTTTATTTTGGCGGAAACGCGCAAGAAGGACCTCAATGCTTATTTTGTTGACAAGATTTTATAGAGCTCATTACGAATGTGGTACGACATGCCATTTGTCACATGCCTTGTAAAAATTCATAAAAATGTGACTGAGCAACTGACGACTGTATCAGCATAGATTTTCCTCGCGCTTTGGACTTTGAACCCTGGTTAACAAGCAGATCTGCTGCGAGCTCGTGCAGCGCTGTCAGAATACATGCAATGCGCGCGTGTATTAGAAAACATAACATTCTGCAGTTTATTTACTAATCATTTGAAGTGATTTCAATCATCATACAGTAGCCAGCAACAATCACCCCTTCCTCTTCTCAATGAAGACATGCGATGCAGTACTAAACAGTCTCCCACTGTCGGTGCTTGTAATGATTTTTGCGTCTTTCTCCGACAGGTTAAATGCTTCCACACTGCGAATATTCGGTGCATCCCTAAATATAAATTCACTTCTCGCGCAATTTAATGCCCTTTGAATGTAACGTAGGGTTCCTTGGAACTAGAATCATGGCGGAATTTCATGTGAAGTCCACTTCGCAGGGCACTTACGGTCGAAAAAGACAACGCTTGAATGCTGCCCCCCACCCCCCCTGAACAAGAGACCTTCTTCTGAAGTGAAAAGTGTTGGGGGTGTCACTACTCTGTAACGGCGCGGCGGATTCGCACCAAATTCGGGGGGTCCCTTCAGCTCGAGGAGCCTCTCGAACGCCACCCTCCGCGCGTCGGTAGCCCTCGGGATCGCTAGATCGGTCGGCGCCGGACCGCGAATTTAACCGCCCGTACCTCCCAAACCCCGGGGGCTATCGACGCGGGGTGGTCTCATTCGAAAGGGGGCCTCGAGACGTACACTCTATTCGCGTTCGAGAGGGTTCCTCGAGCTGAAGGGATCCCCTGAATTTGGTGCGGATTCGCAGCGCCGTTACGGAGATTTGGCCGTTCAAAGTTTCAATGGTTTTCTATAGACTTAAGCTTTAAAGCGTTTAATCCAGGTCGCCAGTAGCAAACAATAAAAAAATTATATCGGCGGCATATTCGCCGATACCAATATATCAGCAACAGGCTCATATCGCCGATAATATCGGCAAAAAAACGATATTCAGTAGGGGTTAGTATTACATTCCTCCGCAAGAAACTGAGCTCAGCTTTACAAAACCGCTGACAGATCACGAGACAGAAACAACAACACCCGGCCTCTGTTGTAATCTGCTCGGGGCACTTTATAAAGCAAACTTCCCTGTGTTGAACTGCCAATACAGACAGATGGTACATGTCACCAGAGACAGTAATATACTGTACCATTGTTACTCCACAATAATGGATGCATATTGCTCGGTCCCCAGAGCAACTGTAGGACTCTTCCCCATCCCAAAAAACCCAAGATAACAGGACTTAATGACTACAGACCTGTAGCACTAATGTCTGTGGTCATGAAGACATTTGAGAGGTTGGTGTTGGCTTATCGGAAGGACATTACTGGACCCTTACTAGACCCCCTGCAGTTTGCTTACCGAGCACACAGGTCTGTGGATGATGCAGTCAAATATGAAACGTACTTCAGCCTGACAACACTGGACAAAACAGGGAATTATGTAAGGATCCTGTTTGGGCTTTAGCTCCGCTTTCACACCATTCATCCCAACACTCCTCAGACCAAAATAACCAGCAGCTCTCGGTCCTAGCTCTATCGCACTGGTCACAAGCTTTCTGACAGATAGGCAAATTTAGTGAAATTGGTAAATTCACAGCCAACCAAACACACCTACCACGCACTGGCACCCATCAAGGTTTTGCGTACTCTCCCCATGCTCTTCTCCTTACACCAAAGACCCTGCACCTCTAAGACCCATCTGTCAAAGATCCGAAGTATGCAGGATGAACTCGTCATCGGTTCATCAAGGATAACGAGACGAGTCTGCTTACAGACAGGAATGTTAAAGAGCTGGCTGTCTGAGTGCGGTCTTAACAACTCCTGGAGCTGAACACCTCAAAAATGTGGAGATGATGTGGACTTCAGGAGGAACTCCTGAACTCCCCCATACCATCAGGATAGACGGTAACAGGTGGTCATTCAGGGTCTGGGCCCACCATCTATTCAGGACCTGAAGTGGGAAACTCACATTGACTCCATCGTGAAAAAGGCCCAGCAGAGGTTGTAATTCCTTCACCAGCTGAGGAAGTTCAACCTGACACAGGAGCTGCTGAAACAGTTCTACTCAGCCGTCATCGAGTTCTGTGCACTTCAATAACTGTCTGATTTGGCTCAGCTACAAAATCAGATATCAGAAGAATACGGAGGATGGTTCAGACTGCTGAAAGGATTATTGGTGCCCCTCTGCCTACCCTCCAAGAACTATATACATCCAGAGTGAGGAAAAGGACTCAGAAAATCACTCTGGATCCATCACATTTCCAAGCCATTCCTTTTTGAACTTTGCCATCTGGGGGATCGCGTACAGAGCCATGAAACCAGGACAGCCAGGCACCAGAACAGTTTCTTTCCCCAGGCAATCAACCTCATGAACAGTTAAATGTTCTCCCATTGTGCAATAAAAATATGTGCAATAACCTTATACTATTCATCACTTTACATCCTAGTACATCCCTACAACTATTTTATTTTATTCTATTCCTATTCCATCTCTACCACACCTGTACATACAATTTATTATTTTATTGTGGTTTATATTTATGCATGTGTTATTTTCTCACATCACATTTTATTATCTGTGTTTGTTGTTGTCTCCGTAGTATGTGGAAGCTTCTGTCACCAAATCAAATTCCTTGTATGTGCAAACATACTTGGCAATAAAGCTCTTTCTGATTCTGAACTAGGGATGCTTGGATTGATCGGCCAGAGATCGGTATCGACCGATAATCACATTTAATGACTCGATCGGTACTCACTAACTTGTCCGATCTCAGGAACCGATCGCAATTTGATGACGTCAACACTTGACGATGTACATGATGCGTGGGGACGTAAATGATGTGGCGCCGCAGTCATGTCATTGCCAGTGTGGAAATGCTATGACGTTTTGAGAAACAATTAAAAATTAGCTATTTCTCGTTTTTCATGATGATATGATGAATGGACGGTTCATTTTTAACAGCAGATTCAGTAACGTTAGAGCTGATCTGCGCCTCACTGCACACGTCTGCGGCACGTTACGTCTCCACGGGAACCGGAGCTGATCGCGGCCACTCTAGTCAATGCTTGTGTTTATACCAGCTGCGGCCATGTTTCTCTTTTTAGTGAGTTGGCACAGCATGGAGGACGGAACAAAACCTTGTCTGAGCCGTATCACTGATCGTGGGCTGCTTTTAAATGAACGTTTATTTATAAAACAAAATATCTTCTTTGGCCATATTAGCCTACTCAATAGCATTAACTCAGGCTTTACTCCTTTCAAACTTTATCTGGAACGTCACCGTTTTGGTCACTGCAACTTCCCGATCAGGTGAACGAACACACATTGGTGTGTGCAAAATCGTCTGCCTCATGAAAATTTTTTTTGTTAGTTATTTGCTCATTTAAATTTATTTATCCAACCACTGTACCTTAGTGCTGGGCCGGTTGCCCAAAATGTATATATACGGTATTTCAAAATGATTTACGGTTTCACGGTACCATGACGGTATGTATTTTTTTCATGCATGACGAGTGTTAACTAGTTTCTACTGATTGAGAGAGGGAAATACTGCGTTATTGACTTAGGGAATCCCTATTTTACTGCATGATGAGTGGAAATGGTCAAAAATACCACACAAATAGTGATAAACACGAACCCTTGTAATACATGGTAACCATGAGTCGCTATCATTATAATCGTGCCATGTTCTGATAAAAATAAACATATCTACACTGAAAGAGCGGCTCATCGGGGTTGTATCTACTTGTGGTCTCATGAAGCGCACTGCCTGCGTCTGAGTAACAAAACAAAAAAACTTCCATAAAAAAAGGCATGGATTTTAACAGACGAACTACGCGCATATTTATAATTCCAAACAATCAGTAATCGACAGGTGCTAGGAAACGCTGTTTTCATTTATTGAGGAGTCGGCTGCGGTGCTTCTCTGCAGCTCACTGCACAGAACAGACGCCGAGAGTGACACTTCTCCGGGAAAGTCAGACCGCACTGGCGAAATCTTCCAACTTAACCATAGCTAAGGTTTATCCAAAAAAAATCACTAGGTTTGTCAGTATGAATATTCTATGGAAAAAAAACACTAAAAGGGTCTGAAAGTTGCTAATTAGTGCTAAAGTAGCTCCGCCGACAGAACGTTCAGCAAAAACGTCGAATAAAGTGTGTGTGTGTGTGTGGTTTGTGTGTGTGTGTGTGTGGTGTGGTGTGTTGTGTGAGTGTGTGTGAGGTGAGTGTGTGAGAGACACGCGGGAGGGATGGAAGAGGGCGTGGATATTTGTGGTGGTCATGTGGATATTGTGGATTGAAGTTTCTTCTGTGAGCTCACGTTCTATTAGTTACAGCTTCTTCAGAAAACTCGACTTAGTCTAATTGCAGCTGTTCCCTAAACCACAGTGCGCGGTTGCAAACGTGAAAAGGGAAACCTTTCAAAACCGTTGCCAGCGGGTTACCAAAGGTGTTTTAAGCGAAGACACAGGTTTTATTGCGGTATTTTAAAATTCATATCATAACAAAAATAAAAAACGGTATTCTGTATGAACCGGGTGTTATACGCCAGCCACTACCCGCGACCAACTCCGCAAATATCGAAGCATTTTAAAGCGGGAGAGGGAAACCCGGATAAACGCGCTGTCACACAAGCCTGGAGCTGAGCTCACAACGCTGCTTTATCAGGATATAACCAAGGAAAGATGAAATGAAAAAAGACATCGAAAAATTTCTAAAGAGAGTTTCCTTCAGAAATACACGTGATTTTAAAACACCCGCGACCGTTTTGATTTTGTAAAGTGCAGTCGTGATCATGTTATTCACACAAAGCCTTTTGGAAAATCGAGCAGTTTTGAATCTGTGGTGAGTGCACAAGAAACAAATGTATGGGAGTAAAAGAAACATCCCAAAGCACAACCTGAGCACACTTCAGTTACTCATCACTTAACTTAACTGTGTGCAGCCGGCGCCATGCACAGACTGATAAACAAAGGCCAGACCGGAGTTATATAAGCTTGAAACATCAGAATCGGCATGGGTTTCGGCCGAGCACCATGACAAGAAATCGGTACTCAGTATCGGCTGCAAAAATCCTGATCGGAGCATCCCTAATCAGAACAGTTATTGAATTAATCTGACTCACTTATTGATCTGCGCATCAGTGTCTTCACTGACTGGTTGTTCAAATGCCAATGTACTATCTGTCTATCTGTCTGTCTGTCTGTCTTATTGCTACCACTTTATATTATTCGATTTTTATGAATAATTAAAGTCAAATTATTATTTTTATTTATATTCAAGTATATTTATTTAATTGAAATGCAATGGAATTTCTGTATGTTTAAATGGTTTTGCACTGAATTTTGCAGAAATTATACAGCAGGTACTGTACACAAATGACTGTATTCATTTGTGTATTAAGGTCGTTGTAGTGCTAACGATTACTAAATCACAGCTCTGTTATCAGTTGTAATCCGCATTCAATGAAGTTTCTCTTGTTTTAGATGACTGTGTGAATCAGACCTGTCCATTATGTGTTTATTTGGCTAATTTTATGTTAAAGAAACCTTTTTGTTGACGTGATGTAACGACTGGCGTTAGTAGAAACGCTTGACGTCAATTTTGGTTTTCCTGTCTTTTCTTCTGCGGTCATTCCAGAGCATTTAGTGCAGCTGCGCTTGACTGCGTGTTTTACTGATGGCGGTTAAACAGCAGAAAGCACATGTTATCATGGTGTTCGTCATGCGATCATCAGCTCTTCTGTGGTTTAAGGCTCTTGTCATCTGGCAGTCAGTGGTTTGTCATGGGTTTGTTTAAGCTGGGAATTTAAATGGAGCAGCTGGCTTGAATGTACTGAAGCTTTAGAGCTAGTATGATGGGATTTCTGTTCTCACTCTTCGCGTTCTCTGCTGAAGGTTAGTGCAACCGTTGTATTGCATTAATGCATGAAAAGACTGAGTATTTGTTCACAGTTAGTAACACGTCGAAGCACCTCACGATTGCAAAGCAATTCTCCATGCATACCAGTTTTTCAGCAATGGCATAGGGTAGGGCTGAACAATTTCAAAAAAGAATCTAATTGCGATTGTTTGTTTTTTGCTTTTACCAATATTGCGATTGCGATTTAATATGCAATTATTTTTTAAAGCTCTTTATGTTCTGTATTATTCAACAAAGACAAGCTATTAATCACTGTATAGTATGATCAACACAATATTAGATAGATTAAACTAGAGATGCACCGATTGCAATTTTCTTGGCCGATTCCGATTTCCGATTTTTTTGTTAGTGTGATCTGCCGATACCGATTTTTGCAGATTCCGATTTTCTTTTTAAGAACTATAATTGACAGCATATACAAACAAAAATATACTTTTCTTCAATGCAAAGTTTTATTTTCATAAAAAAACACGTAAAAAGTCAGTAATAAAATAAGAACAAATAAAAAAAATGAGCAAGTAACAGCACAAATAAATGCAATAGAATAAAGAGAGCTATGAAACTAAGTTTTTCAGGTTAAGTACATTTTTATTCAGTTAAGAAATCCTCCAGTGTTATTTTACATTTGATTCTTTTCTGTAGTTTCCTTCATTGTAAAAAATTAAAGAAGATTAATGCTTACCATAACGTTATTTAAAACGTATTCCAGTGAGAGAGAGCAGGAAAGTGGTTGTCTGTCTTTTGTTCTTGATAACATTCTTAATGCATGTTTGAAGAACAATGTAATCGAAATATGAACTGCTCCTTTCTAGAGTCCCATGTTTTTTTTTTTTTCTAGGGGCTAACTAATCACGTGCATTGTCACAACGAATGTGTTTTTCTGAGGTAACCATGATGTACGTGAAGTTTTGTTTACAAGCTGTGATATTTGACATCTTTCTGCGGTGATTTGAAACATGATTGAGCGATTACCTTGAGGACAGGATACGGATTTCAGTAAGTTGCACTCTCTTCGTTATGACGCACAGTGCGAAGGAATCGTTTCAGACCGTCTTTCGCATCTCCTCCTTCTGTTTGAACAGAACACATACACTCAGAATTATGTCAATAGTACCCGTCTCAACGATCATTCTCGTAAACGCAGTCGGATGTGTATCATTATACTGGATCCGTGCAGTCGGATTTAAAGAGACAGCAGCCTATAAATACGTGCTGCTGAATATGTCACTAATGTTAACAAAACAACCAAACGACGATTAATCAAAATTTAATTCATACAGTGAACACTATGCAGTGTTATTTTACACTTAATTATTACATTTATGTATCGGATACTACGGTTGTATGTATCTATGTTGTTAAATTTCTTCTTTTTTTTTTATGGATCTGTTCTGCCTCTGTTAATCATGTTTGACTTTCTCATTAAATAGTTTTTGCTGTTGTATATGAAGATTAGTATACTTAAAGTGTGTGGAAGCAAAGAGTTACACATGATATAAAATTAGTGTATAATTTGTTTGTCTGGTCCATTCTGATTGTGACATTACTTTTTAAGTAATGTTAAAACACTGCTGGTCATTTTCAGAAGTTACAGTGATTCTTTATTTTCCAAGAAAAAATGTGAAGCAAATTTGGTTATATAATTAAACATTTTAAATATTGAACAGTCAATCCCTTAAATTTACTAGTGAATTTTTTCCCCCGGTGTTGATCATTCAGTCCATGATTAAAGTTCTTTGACTCTTTAGTTAGAAATTTAATCTAGGCTCTCAAGAAAAGTCCAGCTTTTGAGGAAGCGGATTGCTTTTGTTTGCAGAAACCAATCATCATAAATTCCCAATCATTGACATTTCAGCATATGAAGAAACCTGGATGACACAGTCAGTAGCCCTGGGAGCCCTCGTTTCTGTGTTGGTTAAGACGTTTAGTGAGAGGGTGGGCGGGTTGGTTATCTCTCAGCCTGTAAAACTGGTAAAGCACAGACTCTTCAAACAAGAGCGACGGGTCGTCAGGGTTCAGCTACACCAAGCCGTTCCACCTACACAATCTGCTCCCGCTCTTACACTCATCTGAAGATAAATAAAAAAACAAGACTAATGTATGTTCAGAGCTGAAATGTGCTGGCCGACTGTCATGTATAAGGTGCAATTATACTGTAATCACAGATTGCTGGAGATAGTGCCATAACTTGAGCATTAATGCTGTGTTCACATGGAGATGAATGCTGCTGCGTTTCTAACATTATCTGGGATTTTTCTATTAATACATGTGGCCTTAATGGTGTAGTGCAGTCTGTGAGATGGTGCAGTTTAATTTACTTGGGTAAATGAAATTTTAAGCTTTTTTGTGATTCGAATCAGGGTTATTAACAGAAACAAAAATTTTAAGCCATAAAAAACATCATAACTGAAAAAAAAACATTAACTGAAATAAAAATGTGTATTTTTTTCCCCCAGCTAATTGCCAAGGAGACATTTCTTGTTTAAATTGATTTATTAAAAAACTGAAATAAAATTATTTGGACATATAATAAAAAACTAAAACTATTTAAAATCACAAAAACACACAAAAAATTACTAAGACTTTAACTAAACAAAAATGAAGTCGAGTCAAGTCACCTTTATTTATATAGCGCTTTTAACAATACAGATTGTGTCAAAGCAACTGAACAGCATTAATTAGGAAAATAGTGTCAATAATGCAAAATGACAAAACTAAACACTCAATTTTCAGTTAAAGGCAATTCATCATTGAACTCAGTGATGTCATCATCCAACTCAGTTTAGTTTAAATAGTGTCTGTGCAATCAAATCGACAATATTGCCAGAAATGAAGTGTCCCCAACTAAGCAAAGCCAGGGGGAGGGGGGGGCGGACAGCTGCAAGGAACCAAAACTTCATTGGTGACAGAATGGAGAAAAAACATTGGGAGAAACCAGGCTCAGTCGGGGGGCCAGTTCTCCTCTGACCAGACGAACCAGCAGTACGGAAAAATCAATTTAAGACGTAATAAAACAGACGATGAATAATATTAACAGCAATTATTATATGATGCAATCAAACTTATAGCCAAATGTGGTAGTTCTGTAAATTGTTTCAGGGTTGGCATCATCTGAGGAGCTCTGAGGAGTTGCATAATCTCTTCTCAGGTGTTCTGGATCCAGACGGAAGCTTGTGTAAATCCTAGTTACCATGGGATGTCAATCCCATGGCAGAAACAGAGAAACAAATAGAGACATATTTAGCGTAGCTGCTGTTCCAACCAAGATAAATTGATTTGTTTAACCCAAGCTAATGAATAATAATGTGCATTTGATTAGATGTAACTGCAGTACAAGATTATGAGGTGTATTATTTGAATGCTTGGCTAAAGAGATGTGTTTTTAATTTAGATTTAAACAGAGAGAGTGTGTCTGCACCCCAAACGTTATCAGTAAGGTTATTCCAGAGTTTGGGAGCCAAATGCGGAAAAGTTCTACCTCCTTTAGTGGACTTTGATATTCTAGGTACTACCAAAAGTCCAGAATTCTGCGACCTTAGGGAGCGTGATGGATTACAGCCTGGTAGAAGAGTAGTTAGGTATGCAGGAGCTAAACCAATTAAGGGCCTTATAGGTAAGTAATAACATTTTGTAACTGATACTGAACTTAATATAGGTGCAGAGACTGTAAAATTGTGGTAATATTATCATATTTTCTTGACCAGGTAAGGACTCTAGCCACAGCATTTTGGACTACCTGTAGCTTGTTAATTGAAGATGCAGGACAACCACCTAGCAGTGCATTACAATAGTCCAGTCTAGAGGTCATGAATGCCTGAACTAGCTTTTCTGCATCAGAAACAACAGGTATTCGTTCGTAACTTGGAATGTTTGTTAGATGGAAGAGAAGGCTGTTTTGTTAAATGGGAAAATGATTTTCACCTGGACAAAGTTGCTACTAATATACACCCAGATTTTTGGACGGTAGAGGAAGTAACCATACATCAGTCGAGTTGCTAAATGTAACCCAGAGATTCGGGGTACTGTCTTCTGAGGTCCAATAAGGAATTTCTTTCTTTTCCGAATTTAATAGGAGAAAATTATTGGTAATCCAATCTTTTACATTTTTAACACACACTGTTAGCTTAGATAATGTAGAGAGAAGTTTCATCTGGTCTTGTTGAGATATATAGTTGAGTATATTCGGCATAACAGTGGAACCTAATCCCGTATTTCCTAATAATATTAACAAGTGGCAACATGTATATCGAAAATACCAGAGGACCTAGGACAGATCCTTGTGGCATCCATATTTTACTCGGTGAGAATGAGGCCAGGTGGGATCTAAACCATCTTAAAGCCTGCCTTAAAGTTTTGTAATCGACCTATGAGTATGTCATGATCTATAGTATCGAATGCACCACTAAGATCAAGTAAAACTAGCTATGAGACACAGCCTTGGTCTGACGCATGAAGCAAGTTATTTGTAATTTTAACAAGTGTAGTTTCTGCGCTATGGTGGGGCCTGAAACCTGACTAAAATACTTCATAGAGATAATTTTTTTGCAGGAAAGAGCACAACTGAGCAGACATAACTTTTTCAAAAATTTATGACATAAAATGAAGATTTGAAATGGGTCTGTAATTTACCAGTTCACTAGAATCTAGTTGTGGTTTCTTAATAAGAGGCTTAATAACCGCCAGCTTGAATGGTTTTGGGACGTGACCTAAAGACAATGATGAGTTAATAATAATATTGAGAAGCGGTTCTTCTAACAACTCTTTCAGTAATTTAGTGGATACAGGATCTAACAGGCATGTTGTTGTTTAGATGCAGTGATAAGTTTATTTAGGTCTTCCTGTCCTATAGTTGTAAAGCACTGCAGTTTATCTTTTGGTGCGATGAATGAAGCTGAAGTATTATACGCTGTAGAATCTACATTTGTTATTGTATTTCTGATGTTATCTATTTTATCAGTGATGAAATTCATAAAGTCATTACTATTAAACTGTGAGGGAATATTTAGATCGGGTGGCGTCTGGTTATTTGTTAATCTAGCCACTGTGCTAAATAAAAACCTAAGATTGTTTTGGTTATTTTCTATGAGTATGTGGATATGCTCGGCCTTGCAGCTTTTAGAGCCTGTCTATAGCTGGACTTACTGTTTTTCCACGCAATTCTAAAAAGTTTGTTTTTCTCCATTTGCGCTCAAGACTGAGTTTTTTTCTTGAGAGAATGGGTATTACTGTTGTACCATGGCGCAGTACGTTTTTCTCTAACCTTTTTCAATTTGATGGGGGCAACAGCTTCTAATGTATTAGAGAAGATAGTGCCCATGTTGCTAGTTATTTTCGTCTAGTTCATGTGTACTTATTGTTACACAGAGCAGTTGAGATAAATCAGGTAGTTTATTTGTGAATCTGTCTTTGGTGGCCGGAACAATAGTTCTGCCCGGACGATAAAGCGGAGCCATATAGTTAATATTAGTAATACGCAGCATGCACGATACAAGGAAATGGTCAGTAACATCATCGCTTTGAGATACGATATCTATATCAGTAAGATCAATTCCATGCGATATAATTAAATCTAGCGTATGATTAAAACGATGAGTGGGCCCGGTGACATTTTGCTTTACTCCAAAAGAGTTTATTAGGTCAGTAAACGCAAGTCCTAATGCATAATTTGTATTATCAACGTGAATATTAAAATCTCCGACAATTAGCGCTTATCAACAGTAACCAATAGGTCTGAGAGGAAATCTGCTAATTCTTTTAGGAAATCTGTATAAGGCCCTGGTGGTCTAAACACAGTAGCCAGAGCAAGAGAAACAATAGATTTATTTTGCATATCTGACAATGTAACATTAAGCATAAGCATTTCGAATGAGTTAAACCTGTATCATGTCTTCTGAGTAACATTAAGAATATCACTATTATGTTGCAACACCGCCGCACGACCCAGGTCTGCGGGAGTCACTGCTTCACAGTAGCTTGGTGGAGGTATAGAACTATTTAGACCCATATAATTTATTAGGTTTTAGCCAGTTTCAGTAAGCCAGAGTACATCAAAAAGGTTATTCTTGATCATTTCATTTTACAATGAAAATGAAAAAATCCAAACTGATTAATAAAACTATTTGAATAAAACTAGAATCTCTATCAGGGATGACTAAAATAACACTTATTCACCAATTTCATACAGTTCAATATAATGCAAAAATTTGTTTTATATTACATCACTTTTTGTTTTATTTTGTGAATGTTCACTGGAATATCTGAATTGATAGTTAGATACTTGAAAAACAGCTAATTTGCTTTCATTGGCTGTTTATGTTTGTTTTATTGCTTGTAATTTGTTTCTTTATTAGGGCCCAAGCCACTAGGGGCGCAGTTTAGTTTTAACTTCTTCTCGTTTGTTTATTCAGTTGCTTGCTATTTTCATTTATTTTTTCATGCCATGGTTTTAATGGAACAATTAAAGGAGTGTTTAGTAGGATAATCGCTTATTGCTGCTGTATTAAAATTCATATTGTGGCAAACACCTTTCTTGTTTTTTTCAGAATTATTTTGTTCTTTCGTCAAGTTCTTTCCATAACTGTAATCAGATGCCTCGTGATGCATTTTAATGTCAAACAGTTTCCGTATTCCATATTCAGACGTTGCTACACCATTACACCCTCAGTATTTTCTTATGGCTTCATTTTTCTTACCTGTCTCACTTTACTTGTTGTAATCGTTTTATTTCCTAGAAGCATTTCAATGTTAAAGAGGTTTACAGCGGTATGCGTACATAATGTTCGGTTTTCAGCACACGTTGTTGTATTATGTAAAGTGAGTCGTTCAGCGCTTTTTCTCTCGGGACGAGGGTGATTTAACTGTGCTTTTTAGCATTGCGAACACTCATTTCTCAGCATTTCTCAGGCTTTCCGTGCTTTAAACAAATGGACTTAGCTTTTCCTCCCTTACGCCACATTATCATTAATCGACAGTGAAATTCATGCATCTGTTCTGTGTTTGTCGTTGCTCAGACACTGGAGGAGCCCCCTTACCTGACCGTTGGCACTGACGTGAGTGCCAAATACAGAGGGGCGTTCTGTGAGGCCAAGATCAAGACCGCCAAGAGACTCGTCAAAGCAAAGGTGAGTCGCAAACGGGACGTTATTTCTGCTGTTTGGGATCATTTGAAGACATGTTTTGAATGTATGGATGGTCAGTGATTAGAGAAGACTTTTATGCAGTTTGAGGTGTCAAAAAAATGAATATGTAAATAAAAATAAAAGAGAGGTTTTAGTTTGTTTGTTTGTGATGATGTCAATATGATGAAAGTATATAATGTCGTCTGATGTCAATTGTATATAGTCTTCGGCTCACCAAGGCTGCGTTTATTTGATAAAAAATACAGTAAAAAATTTAAATATTATTACATTTTAAAACAGTTGTTTTCCATGTGATTATATGTGATGATATAATTTATTTTTGTGATCAAAGCTGTATTTACAGGCATCATTACTCCAGTATTCCGTGTCACATGATCATCCGAAATCTTCTAATATTGATGTACTGACTTAACAAACTTATGAAGATGATCATGTTTTGAAATGTTTGAAGTTTGAGAGCAATGGAGTCGCATGATGTGTTTTCAAGTGCTTGTCTCTCGAGGAGGTCCGGCCTCATGCCTAATGAAATATTTCCTCTCAAGCGTCCTCTCGTCGGTTCTAGTCAGTCTGCTCTGTTTTCTCCTGCTGGCTCTCTGTTTGATATCTTCTCCTAGTCCTGAACTGTGATTAGCGGCCGCCCGCCAAAGCAGAGACCTGTTCAAGGTGTAATCAATTCCTTTTTAAAGCGTGTATACGGATGACGCCATTGAAATCTCTATCTCTCTCTCCTCATCTCTCTTCTTCTGGAACTGTGTTCATGCAATTAGTAAAAGAGTAGTCTTTAGACGCCATATCACGCTGTCAATAAGGAAGAGCATTGGAGCTCATAATGTTGGTATAGTTCCCTACAGCATCATGATCAAGTGCATGGTGCTTTATGTATTCAGACTTCATATTTGTTTCTGTGTCTGTAGCTCAAAAAGGTAGATTTAGAGCACTAGCAACATCAAGGCAGGGGTTAGTTTGTTCCAGGAAAGCACAACTTGATGCCTATCACTTGATTATATGCAATAGTTTAGATTAGAAGTGCGCCAAATGCACAACGTGATGGAAATGTGAGTTTTACAGATTTCTATTGCTTAAATATTCAGCAAGATAATGTATAGCTGTATGACTTAAGGTGTCGATGATTTGTTTAGTATTTTAATTTAATTATATTTTTTCTTACTATTTCCTTGCATAGTTTCGTTATATGTTTATTATAGGTAGATTTAAGAGGTTATATTTTTATTTAATATTTAAAAAAAATTAATAAGGCGATGATGCTAAAGTTGATGTAGTTATGGATTCATTTATCACTGTACAAAACGCAGAACTAAAATTTGAAATCAGATGACATTCCGGGTAGCAGCCATGGAACTATCTGCAATGTTTAAAGTATCAGTGTCGCATTGATGGATGGATGGATGGATGGACGGAGGATGGATGGATGGATAGTTAAAAAAAATGGGGATAATAAATGGTGTGTGTATACATATCTGTCTATCTACATACATATACATAGTGTTTCTTAATTTTAGTTAAATAATACTATATAATAATTTAATAGAAATTTTATGTAAATAATAATATATAATTTCCTCAATAATTAGACAATTAATTTAGATTTTTAAATTTTCTGATAAGTTGAATGATCCTTTGCTTAACTTGCCAGTAAATAAAAATGATAACTTCTGCAAAAAAAATGATTAACTTAAAAAAAAATGTTTTATTCAAACATAAATAAATAAATGTGTGTGTGTGTGTGTTTATTTACTTCACAAATAAAGACGCGTTGTTTTGGCTCCACTAACATCACATCAGTTAATTATTTAGTCTTTTAATCTGGTGATGTTTGAAGTTAAAGTTTGCTGGTTTTCTCTGTGCGGACTCCTCCAGACAGTGACTGTAATTGGAGGTTTTTTCATCAGTGTTGGCCGCGTGTGACCTGCTGTGGAGCGATCAGAGCTTCATCAGACGCGACTGCCGTGAGATGCTGAAGTGTG
This sequence comes from Sinocyclocheilus anophthalmus, assembly GCA_018155175.1. NCBI lineage: Eukaryota > Metazoa > Chordata > Actinopteri > Cypriniformes > Cyprinidae > Sinocyclocheilus > Sinocyclocheilus anophthalmus. Next base: position 75,498 of record JADLZN010010571.1, read on the forward strand.
AGACTTATTATCTCTGCTGAGCTGGAGAAAGGCATGTGTGGCTATAAAACAGTGTGAGAAATAAAGGACTTCACAGAGTTAATGGGACTATGGACTTTCTCATATTATTAGTACATTTATGTATATTATATCAATGTATTTAAATTTTGTTAATATTTCTTTTTATGGGATTATCTCAGAACAATACTGGACATTTTATGTGAATGGTGAATAGTGAATTTAGAAAAATATATTCTACTTGTGTAAATTGGCACAATTTGATTACTTTAACTATAAAGTTTTACATTTATGCATTTTAATACATTTGTACATTTCTATTACATTTGTTTTAATCAAAGTGACTTACGTTACATTTGGGTTATGCACTTTTCAGTTCATGCATTTCCTGGGAATCGAACCTTGGCGTTGCTAGCGAATGCATTATGTATGTGTTAGTCACAAAATAGGGCTGTGCGATTAATCGAAATCGTCATAAAATCGTGATTCGAGCTTGCGCGATTTCTAAATCACTTTAAAGCACGATTTTCCGCGCCCCCGACCTCCTGCAGTATGCTATCCGATCCAATCAGAATGCAGCGCACTTAAATGGAGCACAAGAACAGAACAGACCGGGCGGGCATACAAACGTAACGCCAGGTTCACACACTCCTTCTGTGGTGGTATTGTTTCCGCGCCCATGTTAACGGTCCGAGCGTTCACATTGCACGCGATTGCGGTGCGTCTGCAGCAGTCATGCTGCGATCGTTTCCGCACGGAGTCTATTTCTGCTGTGCTGCACGCGCTGAATTAAAGTGACAGCGCATTATTCGCAGTAAAAATTAACATGGATTGACACGGAAATTTAGTAATTACACTTTAAAGTCTACTGTTTCACAATCAACACATGGCTTTTTGGCTAGATTTAAAACAAGGAAAAGTGCACTTTTAGATAAACAAGGCAATAATAGATGGCACTCGTGGTGGTAGTTAAAGTTATATTTATTGAGTTTAAACATGAATATGTCTATGAAAGATTGTATTACTGTACTGTGATAAGAGAATCACAATGCTGAAAAAGCATTTTCAGAAACATCGTTTGGATTTCAAATCAAAATAACGGATAAATGTTGTGTTTGTGGGAAACACCCGCGGATCAGGAGCGGACTGCAAACGCGTCCTGTGCGAAAGCAAAATGAGTCTGTGCTTTTTTTGCACCGCATACACATACTGTATACGCACTGCAGACGGAGTACGTGTGAACCTGGCGCAACAAATCTAGTTCAACATCTGAGGCAACGCCACAAAGAGCTCTATGACCAATGCCCTGGACACAGGATTTTTTTCTCCTGCCATACTTAGTGATTATTTTGCCTTATGTCACATGTTATAGCTTTTTGATAAAGCTATAATTGGTTTTCTTTTGGAAATGTTTCAAATTCACACTGAATGCATTAATGACTGTAAAGCATGTCTGTGTGTGTCAACATTGTGATTAAAATCGAAATCGTAAAATTGATCAAAGAAATTGCGATAGGTTTTTTTTGTCCATATCGCACAGCCCTATTCACAAAACCCGTGTTGGACTGTGTTGTTGTTTTGCATTTCTACAAGTTGCAATTCAGTAAATCTTCTTCCTGTCATTCAAATTCAACATGCTGCATGATGGTTTCAGTTGAATTCATATTCCATTTCGTGAACTGAAAAGGTGCAGAGTCTTAATTCTGAATTTTGATGATGTGTGGCGTCTCGCAGTGTTGTGGGTATTTATGGAAAAATTACAACTTGTTCCTCCATTTTTATCCCATCCTCTTGCACAGCATGTTTTGTCCGCCCCACTTTCTGTGTAGTTATCTTCTGTTCTGTGGCGCGCAGTGATTCAGTGACACAGTGTGTCTTCACTGCGTTAGGTTTGATAACACCGGGACGTTCGGCTCTCTCTGGTGGGGATATGAGCTGCCTGATATGAGCGATCGATGCGTCTTGGCCTTTAGGAAAGCCCTTCTGTGTTTACTATCCTCACTGAATGTGTGTGGCTCTTTCCAGGTCACCTTCAAACCCAGCTCGTCCACTGCGGTGGTGCACGATGAACACATCAGAGGATTGCTGAAGGTAAGAGCCAATCTGCCTCCTAATATTTGATCACATTTATATGGTTTATAAACACTGCTTCTTAAAGGAATAGTAGAATTTGCTGAAAATGTGCTCACCCTCAGACCATCCGAGATGCAGATGAGTTTGTTTGTTCATCAGATTTGGAGAAATGTAGCATTGCATCACTTGCTCAGCAATGAAGCATCTGCAGTGAATGGGTGCCGTCAGAATGAGCAGCATAAAAACATCACAGTAATCCACAAGCCCCAGTCATCAGTAACCATCGGAGAGAAGCATAAAAGTGTGAAATCCGCATTAAGACATTTTTAACTAAAATATGAGTCCATAATCCATAATAATGCTTCCTCAAGTGAAAAAGTGTTCTGGTGTGAATCAGGAGAGAAATCTGCACAGATCAAGCACCGTTTAAAAAGCTCTGAACAAATATGTGACTGGATTTTGATGTGAGAGACAACAGGAGATGGACTCTTTCACTGGAGGAAGCGTAATGAAGTATGGACTGATATTGGAGTTCAAAATTGGGAAATTGAGTTCTTAATGCTGTATTTGTTTCAGCTTTTGTCTTCTCCAGATGTTAACTGATGGACTGGAGTGCTGTGGATTATTGTGATGTTTTTATCAGCTGTTTGGACTCTCATTCTGACGGCACCCATTCACTAAACAAGATCCATTGGTGAGCAAGTGATGTAAATTTCTCCAAATCTGTTCAGATGAAGAGACAAGCTCATCTGCTCTGGGATCTTCATTTTTGGGTGGACTATTCCTTTTAACTAGTTGAGACGTGAAGAGAATTTGTCCATGTTGGAAGTGAAAGTCCTGCTTTACGCAACAAATTCACATTCATTTAGAACGTATTTAAATGTGATCATAATTACTCGCCTTCATGTTGTCCTAATCCTTTTTGACTTTCTTTCCTCCATTGAATGTGGAATAAATTAAATATTTTAACACTGTTCAGCCTGACATATGAAATAATAGTCTTATAAAAACCTGTTTATTGAAAAAATGTTTTTTTGTTTGTTTGCTTTTTTATTTGCTTTTTTTAAAAATTTTTTTTTAGAAGGTTTGCATATGTATTTTTTTGTTGACTATCATATTTGATCCATCAGGCTTTTATGGCTCGTATAGTATGATACAGTGAGAATATGGAGGAAAAAACAGCTCAGTTTTATTCAGAGACTCAAACATTTTCTGCAGATGCTGATATTTATATAATAAAAATTCTGATAGCTTGTAATGTAAATCAATGAGAGCTTTCTAACAGTAGACAGCAGATACTGACATAAAATGATCTAAATACCAGTCCAATAATATGTCTTAGATTTAAATGATCCAAACATATAATGCAATGCAATGATGATTGAGAGATCCTGCTCCTCAAGATCCTGATGATCAGATTTGAGAAGCGCTGATTTTTCTAAAATAATTAATGGATAATCAAGTAAAGCCAAGCTGCTTCAGTCCAGTAAGTGTTCATCTGGAAATATTACTACAGTTATTCTTACATTTACTTGATAAAAATCAGTAAAGATTTCACAGCAGAAAGACACGTGAAGCTCGAGCTGAAGCTGGACATTATTTTACTCTAAACTATCAATCAGATGACAGAAGGCATGATTGTGTGCGACAGGTTTAACAGCAAAGTTTATCATTTGGAGGCCTTGCATATCAAATATGATACCGTAGGGTTAAAGAATCTCGCTGCTTTTTGCATACAATGAAAGCAGACAGTGATCACATCCGTCGAGCTTCAGAAACGCAACACAATGACACTGATTGAAAACTCTGGAGTTGACGTTTGATGGTGCCGCTGATGCCAGGCATCCGGAGAATCCTCTGTTTCATATTGATGTTGTTTGTTTTTTATTTGTTATTTTTTAGCTCAGTCATTTGTTTGAACATCTCCTGGCAAAGCAGCCGCTGCTTCTGTAGCTGTGATTATGAATATGACAGTAATTGTTCTCCTGCCACCAGCTCATCAGAAAACATCTCACTGATGTCTGGCAGAACTGTTTGCTTTGAGCACTTGTAACTCGTTTCAGAGAGAATAAATATCAGATACGCTCATGAGTGTCTTTACAAGCAGAAGTCTGGAGAGGACGAGGCTGATTCAGACTAGACTAATGCACAGAACTAGTTATTTATTGGTTAGTCACATGTCGGGTTCGTTACGCTTGGAGCACACAAGCAATAAAATCAAATGGCAAATTTTTTTTTGGCAAACTGGTAAAACTAGGCTAATATGTTAATATATGTCAAGGCTGAATCTTAACATAACATGTCCACATTTCTCCCAGAATCAAAAGGAAGAAATTATATTTTGCATAAAGAAAAGATCAGGATAAGATCAAATTAGGATGTTTATGTATGTACATATGTATATATTTATTTTATTTTATTTTATTCCATTTTTGCATGAATTACTTGGTAATCTTTTTTGATTTAGATGAATAGTGGTAATAGATTAATAATCTATTATTAAAAACAAGTGTTTTATATAACTCAGTGCGTAGTTTATTGTATTAAATGAGTTTTTTAAATAAAATATTTAATGTAAATAATTGGAATTTATTTAATTTTATTTAAAGGCACTATAGCAGTTATGAAAATACAATGAAATGTATATAATTTTACTTATTATCATTTTGCACGCAGTAATAATAATAATCAGATTTATTGTCATGAAAATGTGGCAACATTTTTAATGGTGCTAAAATAAGATTGCTTTCTTTGTGTAATATATTTATTTATATTAATTTTTTTTGCATTACAGTCATATTAATCAGATAAATTGTCCAGAAAATGTTACAAAAAAATCTTAATAGTGTAATAAGCTTACTTCATGCATTTTACTTAGTTTATTCTTGATATTTGGTGACGTGTGACCTGGACATGTTCTCGTCTTTATATGAATGTGTTAATCATTTAGAAACATCTGATACCCTCACTTTACCATGAATGTAAAGCTCATGAGAATCGCTCACAGGTGTTCCTCCGTGAGTAATGGCAGGGATTATGGGGGAAAATACATAAATCCAGTCTGCTTGTAATCCAGTCCCAGCTGGTCAGGAGCACTGCAACACACTGCAACCCTGTAAATATGAGAGCTGTGTCTGTGTTTTAGGTGGGTGCTGTGGTCGAAGCCAGGAACCAAGATGGGATCTATCAGGAGGCCACCATCAACAAACTCACTGACGCTAGTTTGTACACCGTCGGTAAGACCATCTCATCTCATCTCATCCTAGACGTGATTCAGCACTGCACATATCTTCAGACAATTGATTATGTATCTGAGACAGATCGAAATGCCACTTCCCTCCTTAATTTATGGTTTGCTTTAGTTTATAGCATCATATGCGACAGCAACACAGTCAATCTGAGATGCTGGGGAAGTTTCAAACACAACACCAGATCTATATCTATAATACTTTATATTTATATAACAACATTATTATATTATAGGTTCCATATTTTTATATAATACGATTATATAAAACCAGTATGTACTTGTGTAAATATAGATTTGTAATAAATTATAATATAAAATAAAAATAAATTGTATATAATATATAGGCTGGAACTTTGTGTGAGACAGCGAATCATTCGATCACGATCAATGTTTTCGCATTCGATTCAAAAACTATTCATTCGATCCGATTCGATTCGATTCGCATTATTAAGTGCATTCACAGATTGTTTAAGCGTACCCTAACATTTCTTTAAATGCTTAGTCAGGGGGTAAATTACACAGCAGCCTTTATGGTTACAGAAACATAGGTTAGAGAAAAAAAAACACCCGTGGGCTATGGGTAGCGCTAGTTTAATGATGCTATGGCATGGCATATGTAGAAATTTATGTAAGCAAGATTTTAAAAAATAGCTTTAAAAGTATTATATGTAGGCTAACATTTTGTCACACCAGGGACATAGCCACCATTTCAGAAGTGACAGAAATCAGACATGCCAATACAATAACTTGTATGTATTTATGGTTAGTGCTGGGCGGTGTACTTGTTCCTACCGAATACCGGTTTTTATTTTTGTTATGATATGAATTCTTAAAATACCGCAATACCGGTGTACGTCACTTAAACAAAGTTCGGAACGCGACACTGTTTGAAAGAAGTCCCTTTTCACCGTTGCACTGTGGTGAGGGAACAGCTGTATGTGTTACTAAGCGTGAAAGTTCTGAAACTGAAGCTGTAGAACTAATAGAACGTGATGACACAGAAGAACTCATCCACAATATCCACACTGACCACCACAAAAATCCACTGCCCGCTGCCATCAGCTCCCGCGTCTCAAACACACACAAGCACGACTTTAGCACTACATTTAGCAACTTTCAGACCCTTTTAGAGGCTTTTTTCCATCGAATAATTCATAATGACAAACCTAGTGACTTTTTTGGATAAACTTTAGCTATGGTTCAGTTGGAAGATGTCGCCAGTACTGCCTCACGAGCGCGAGGTCTGACTTTCCCGGGGAAGTGTCGCCTCTCTCGGCGTCTGTTCTGTGCAGTGAGCGGCAGAGAAGCACCGCAGCCGACTCCTCAATAAATGAGTACAAAACAGCGTTTCCTAGCACATGTCGCTTACTGATTGTTTGGAATTATAAATTTGAGCGTTTTTTTGTCTGTTAATATCACATGCACTTTTTAGTTAGTTGTTTTTTTTAGTTTGTTACTCAGACGCAGGCAGTGCGCTGCATGAGACAAAAAAGGAATATAACCAAAACAACCGCATAGCCACTCTTTAGTGTAGATGCATGATGATTTTATCAGACGATGCCGCGATTATAAATGAGAGTGACTCCTGGTAAACAGGTATTAAAAAGGGGTCGTGTTTAGTCACTATTAGTGTGGTATTTTTTGACATAGCACTCATCAGAGGGATGTAACGTTAACTGCGAGCCGGTTGAAAATCGATTAAAATGTGTGACGATTCAAATCGGTTGAGATGCTGAACAAATCGTGATTCATTTAGGTGTAGTAGTTTATATGAATCCATGTCTGAGGGGAAGTTACTGTCTTTAGAAAAATTTAGATGGTATTATTTTTATTAATCTTGCCTCTGTATAATGCATATTAAAATTAATAAGTGCAGCGCTGCTTTGTTTACAGCAGAAAACAAGGAAACGCTTTAAGCGCCACCTGCTGGAGAGAGTGAATCTGCATTTCATTCAGCTCATCCGCTGTTTCATGCAGATATATTTTTATGTATAGTTTCACAAAACTGAAGTCAAACCATTCTGTTTTTGCTTCAAATTTCGAAACTATACAATCTAATTTAGTTTAAAAACTGATCATGTTGCATGTATGCAGCATCTTTGTTTGTATCATGATTAAAATGCAGTGGTTGCCTCTCATTGTAAAAGAAAGATGCACAGGACCAAAAGCCGAATTTTGTTTATATGAATATATGTATTTTATTGTGTTACTTATGTATGACTTTGGGATTTTTTTATTTCAAGTAGTTTTGTATTAAATTTACATATATTTACATTTATTAATTTAGCAGACACTTTTTTCCAAAGCGACTTATAAAATGAGGACAATAGAAGCAATCAAACCCAACAAAAGAGCAGTAATATGCAAGTGCTATATTAGTATATTATTATATATCAATTTCACAAAGAAATGTGCAGCATTTTGTCCAAGCAATAATAAAAGGACACATTTAATTTATAATTTGTCTTAAAACCTAGTTTGTTTAAAAATAAATAAATAAAATAAGCGTGAATCAAATCGACATTAGGTGAAATCAAAACGTGAACGAATCGGAGTTGTGCGGGGGAATCGTACATCATTAGGTCATCATGACAGTTAAATAGGGTTCTAAGCAATATACTCTAGTATGTATCTCTCCATCAGTAGAAACTATGGGAACACGCGGTCATGCATGCAAAAAAAAAATACCTCAGTACCGTGAAACTGGGATTAATTTTGAAAAATACGGATATAAATTTGGGTACCATACCGCCCAGCACATTTTATATATTTTTTTTTTTTTTTACAAGGAATTCTTTTCTTATCTCTTACTTAGAATTTTCTATATCAAATACAAATCAAATACACTGCTGGACAATAAACAATAATTTGTAATCTATAATTCTTTCCTAATGACAATTTTATAATTGTTTTATATGCTACAAACAATTATTTCAATTTTCTGCACAAAATAAGCTAAACAAATAAAATCATTTTTTTTATAGTTTCTGTAGGCTACTGTAATAAATTATATATCAATTAGCACTGCATCATTCATAAAATTGTATTTATTTATTGTGTTTATTATCTTAATGTTTCAGTTCATTCTGCTTTTTATGCAGTTTAGCTGCAGCCTGGTACGTCTGAGCGCGAGATCACTTCTCTTTCAGTGCGAAAACTTCTTTATCTCATTTTCATAAAATAAAATGCTATAGTATTTAATAGAGCCCGACCGATATGGGTTTTTTGGGGACCGATACCGATATTAGGCTGTACAAAAACCACCGATATCGATATATCAGCCGATATTCTTTGTGTATATTATAGTAAAGTACCAGTCAAAAGTTTTGACACTTTCCCATTCGTGTGTCCAAACATTTGACTGTCACTATATATAGAATACAGTATATGCTTAAACAGAATATATATACATAAACACCTTTTTTGCAATGATCACTCAAATGTGATAATCAAACACTTATAATGACGTGACAAAGGAGGCAGGGTATTTAACAATTTAACAACTTGCGATGAGTGCGATGACAAAGGAAACGGGCGTGAGTTAGTGTAACACCGTGGTTTGAATTAGTTCTTTTACCATAGCAAAATTTTAAATTCTGGCTTAAGTAAATTTTTATCTCAGTTTTTATTATTAATTTAAAATTAGAAAAAATCTGCTATTATTTTAATCTCCAATCTGTTATTTATCAGTTCAGATAGTTTTTTAATGATTTGATTACTAGCAGAAGACACTAACCAGTTTTAAATTCCAGTTGCGCAGATGGGGCACGTTGTAACACTGCGTTATAATGTGCTATTCTATGACATTAGCGATTGTAATTTACACTATTTACTTTAATTAAGTTGAATGAGAAACAACGAGAAACAGGTGAAAAAAGAATGACAGTCAATTTTTAATGTTTAGAAATTATTATTTCAAGACATGTAAAGCATTTTTGCTCGTTTATGTGGGCCGTCCCAAGCATGGTTGCAATGTGTTCATTGTCAAACTCCAAAATCAGATTATTTTTATTTCTTAAAAAAAGCCATTATTTTATTAAAAAACAAAGATATATATATATATATATATTAATAGGTACGGGAAATTCCCGCTTTCTTTCTTCCCCAGGTCTCTCTCACAGCACTGGCACACAGTGCAGACATGTGAAGACCGAAAAGAAACTCGTAGCGCGGCACCGCGAATTTAATTTTTTTTTTGTTTTCCCCAGAAGGAAAAGGTTTCGCAGCTGAAAAGCTACATGACTTGTATCGAGGTTCATGAAGGAGTTTAACTTATAGATTCGCTATTAGTAGACGCTGCTGCGAGACACACAGACGCAGGTATTCACACGCACTTAATCTCTCCCTCTCTCTTTCTCTCTCTCTAATAACTGCGTTAGAATGCATTAATAACTGCGTTAGCCTGCATATCAATGGTTCAAGCCTCTGTTATCAGCTCTAAAATGACGTTATGGAATTTGCAACGGAAGGTTTGGGAAAAATTAGTTAGTTCAACACACATGAGATTTCAGAACGAAAACATGTAAAATGTCTTGAAACAAATCATCTGAACAATGTCTTGATGTGTGGTTGGGACTCCAGGCCGTTAAAATTATTAGAGAAATGATGCACTCCTGGAGGTGGTTATGTGGCCACGACTATATGGAATGGTCTTTCTCAGTTTTCAAACTAATTAAGAACTACATTTGATTTTTATTGATTGAACGCAAGCGCTTATTCCGATGGAAAACACTGTATCGGTTTACACGGATTAAGAAATATTTTTGTTTGCTTGAGTAATATTAGGCCTATTATATTAATAAGGAAGGGGGGCCCAAAAAAAATGTTTTTTATAATCCGAAAAAAATAGGTAAATCCGGACCTGCCATCTAATGTGTGTTTTTGCCATGTAATGTTGCTGAAATTAAATGTTATTATCTGAGTCAGAGCAGCGATCATGGATGAGAGAACACAGGCAGACAGCGCTGGAATCTGCTAATGCTCATCAGTAAATCAGTGGGGAAATAAATAGAAATCATGATTCTGTCTGAGCTATGCGTTTTAAAACGAACACTAACTAGTGTAAATGTAGCCTAACAGATGTGTAAACTGAAGACTATTTGAGCTTTATTAAAACTATTTTGCACTGATTTATTGTGTTGGTTACATGTTGTTCCTTTGTGCAGAGTTTGTATAAACATCAACAAGCTGAAAAATAAAACCAAAGTTTTTTTTTTAGATAATGTAATCTTGTTAAAATTGATTTCATAAAATTGGTATCGAAAAAAGTATCGATCAGGAACCGGTATCGTATCGGTATCGATATCGAAAAATTTTGAACGATACCCAGCCCTACCTATGACAGTTGAATTCTCTGTTTTGTGTTATTATGCATGTTAGCGAGCAGCATCACAGGTTCTCGCTGCACTACATAACAGGTTGTTTGTGTCACTCGCACCATATGAGATGCGTCAGTCTCTCACAAAAACATAAAACACTGATTTCATTCCTCATATTTTTCATATTTGATGTGTTAATGTGAATTATAATCCACATATTTGTCAGCACATGGAGAGAAAATGCACTTGATGACCTGTGAGTCACAGCAGATGTTTCTCTAGCAGATGGTTCGCATGTCTTGCATTTGACGCTGCTGTTCTTTCAGTTCAGTTATATTGTATGTCGCGGCTCCTAATGCAGCTACAAGCCAACTGGTGATTTACTCAAGCTTTTAGTGTTCATAAACGCGTGATAGGGACTCTCTTCAGCCGTTTATACAAAGAAACTGTGCATGAAGGACCAGAGTACTGATTAAATCAATTAATAATTTGGTTTAGTTTCCAAGCTCACTGTGAGTTTCTCATTAAAGCTGAAGAGCAGTGGGCGGCCTCTTTTAAAGCACTGATCCTATGTAACTCTGTCCTGATGCGTCTGATAACTCGTCTCTCTTTCTCTCTCCTGGGCTCAGTGTTTGATGACGGTGATGAGAAGACCCTCAGGCGCTCGTCTCTCTGCCTGAAAGGAGCGCGGCACTTTGCAGAGAGTGAGGCAAGTCCGCTTTCTGATTTCTCATTGGTTTAGATCGCTAGCAAACTCCTTCACGTCATAACACTTTCACATCATATCCTGAAGTGAATTTGCTTGTGTCATAATTTAGGATGATTTAGAAACAGACTTTCAGTCATGCGCTCAGGTGATCTTGAGAACATAAGGATGAATTTACTGTTAATTAAAACAATATTTCAAAGAAAACATGTTTTGTTTGAAACATTCTGAACTTGAAAAAATAAAAAACAAGTTTCTTCATAAAGTGCCAGATTTTCATGGCAAACATCAGCTCAAACCGAAACAATAACATTTTATCAACTGTTGTGCTTATATGATTTTTATATGAGTTTAGCAATTAATCCAGTATATTAGGACATATATAATGAGTTCATTTTTCTGCATAGTAGGAATGACCCAAAATCAGAGGTTTCATTCCCAGATGATTATTAGAAACTGTCACATCTCTGTTTGCTAAACAGTGCGCTAGGAAATGATTTCAAACAGGTTGTCAGTAGTTTCAGGCCTGAAACTCTACGCAAGTATGTATTTCCGTTGCAGTATTTTGATTTTATTTTTATATTTTCTGTTTTCACTTAAATTTTTGTGGAGATTTTAACGTTTTTTTAATCAATGTTTAATAAGTTTCATTTTTAATTTAATTTTAATCTAGTAAAAAAAAAAAAATATTTTCGTATTTTTATTTGTTTTAGTTTTAGTTATTTTAGTACTGAAAGTTAAACCAAACTAAAATGAGAAATATTGCCTTGGCAAATATCTGATAATAAAAAAAGGAATAATTGGAGGGAAAAAATGCAGTAAAAATGAAGTAATGATTTTCTTCTTCTTTTTTCTTTTTATTTTTTGTTAAAGTTTTAATTAGCCTATAAACACTTCTTGGTGCACAAGTGTAATTTTATTTGTCATAAAAATTAGACAAAATAAGAAATATTAGTATTGTAATAATGCTTGGTGCACATTCTTAGCAGTGTTATTTTCGTATCGTTGAGATGGTATTATCATTTTATTAATATTTTGAAATAATTTTTATATTTTCAGTTTCAATTTAAATTTTAGTTAAAGTTTTAGTTATTATGTTCATGTTGTTTTTTGTCAATTTTGATCATTTTATTTCAGTTTAACTTATTTTACTACATCAATTTAAAGTAAATGAAATTGAAGAATGTAGCTTTTTTTTTTCCCAGCTGGTGTTTATTTTATTTCAAGTAATGACACTGCATTATGGTTTTATTTTTATTGTAGTGCTGTCTGGTGAATCTGGTGTGTTTCTCTTCCAGACGCTCGACAGGCTTCCTCTGACAAACCCCGAACACTTCGGCACTCCTGTCATCGGCAGAAAGGGAAACCGCGGAGGCCGACGCTCCAACCCCGTGTGAGCGTCTTTACATGGAAAAATTAACATGCTTTTACCAATGTTTCCTGCCAAACCCAATGCAAATCAACAAAATGTCTTTTTTGCGATCGTGCATATTTCGCTATTGAATCACAAAAAGCACAGTACTGCTTAAAGTTATTGACACATTAGTTTGATAAAGAAAATGTACTCCAGTAATGTGTTTTGTGTACGTCTTCATTTTTTACAATTTTTTCAGTGTACAAGCGTTTACTGCATTTTAGTTCATATGAAATCAAAATCAACTCGTTTTCTGCTCTTATTGTTCATCAGTGCATCAGGGTTTCTGATGGTCTTAAAAACTCTTAATTCGGCCTTCCACAAATTAAGGTCTTAAAAAGGTCCTAAACCAGAGCAGAAAGCCTTAATTTCATAAAGTCGTGGAATTAAATGTTGCATGTGCTGCAAAAAAAAAAAAAAAAAAAAAATATATCTACCTCAGTATTTTAGTCTTGATTTCCAAAACAAATATCTAAACATCCTTAAATCAAGATACATTTACTTGAGAAGCAAGATATTAAGTGCTGTTTTCTGAAGAATGTATGAAAATGAAGTGAGTTTAAGCTTAAAACAAGAAAAAATATCTGCCAATTGGGTCAGAAAAATGATCTTGTTTTCCATTCGAGTTGATTTTTCTGATCCCATTAGCAGATTTTTGTTCTTGTTTTTTTTGAATTCCTTTGTGTCCCCGTCTATTTATTCCTTAAATTTTCTTTACTTGGTCTTAAAAAGTCTTAAATTAACCTTCATAAAACCTGCAGAAACCCTGCATGCAGGATCCACCTCCTTATTCCCTTTTAAATTAGGACATTGAATCAGTGTGATTTCTGTGCAGACTTTTTTTTTTTTTTTTTGTGGTCCTCCATATTCAGAGGTCAAGATGGAGGCAGCTTAAAAGCTTTTTTCAATGCCGTCAGAGTTGGGGATTTGTAGCTCTTACCAGTCGTAGTCCCATAATCATGTTTGGCATTCTGCCTGTTCCACTTTAATAAGGCCGTCAGGAAAACTTAGTGTTTTTTTTTTTGACACATGGCGTGTCAATGATTGCGGTTCCACTCATCAACGAGGAGAAGCGTTGTTTGGTTTAGTATGATGCGCTGGGGGACGCCTGGAACACGATTAAACAGTGTTTGCTGTGGTAAATTTACCTTTCTTTTAGCGTCGCACAAATAGGACAGGACACTGCCTGGAATCATCTAATCACCAAAACACGAATCAGAGGAAAAGCCCGCTTGGTCTCGAGCGTGGACGCGTCATTGTACCTCATTCAGTAACTCTGGCAGGCACTCGTGAACTTTTAACAAGCCGCGGCCGTTTGAGGGGAAGAGATGATCGTAATGTTTGGGTGTGCGATGATTAGTCAAACTAGCGCAGGTTGAATTAGGTCTGCCACACAAATGTCCCTGCAGCACACAAGCAGTGTTAAGTCGCTGGGGGATAATTGTAGCAATAGCCAACAATACATCAAAATTATCGATTTTTCTTTTATGCCAAAAATCATTAGGATATTAAGTAAAGATCATGTACTATGAAGATATTTTGTAAATTTCCTAAAACTTAATGTTTGATTAGTAATATGCAATGCTAAGAACTTCATTTGGACAACTTTAAAGTTGATTTTCTCAATATTTAAATTTTTTTTTTTGCACCCTCAATTTCCAGATTTTCAAATAGTTGTGTCTCGACCAAATATTGTCCGATCCTAATTTATTCAGGTTTCAGAGGATGTATAAATCCTCAATTTCAAAAAAATTTACCCTTATGACTGGTTTTGGATCTTTAATAAGCATTTTTGCCTATTTTGCAGTAAAAATATAAAGATACATTTACTTGAAGCCAGAGTTATCTTTAGCATTGTTTATGTACTATTTTATTAATTGTTTGTATTAGTTTATTTTTGTTTTCATTTCAATTTTTAGTTTACAATGTAGTAATTTTGTTATAGGCCTTGTCATTTGTATTATTTTTTTCATATTTCCATTTTAGTAATTTTTGTATTTATTTACGATTATAGTATTTATTAATATTTTAAATGGGAATTTGTTTGTATATTTTCATTTTCATTTTAGCAATTTTGTTATGTGGTTTTGTCATTTTAGAAAATGTCCAATAGCTTTATTGGTTTGTTTTAGGTGTGGTGAGTTATTTCAAAATGTGTAAGATTTCATGCAGATTTTATTTTATTTCAACTTTATTTGTAGCATAAATTATTTTATAGTTTTAATGTCTAATAGTTTATAATTAATAATATTTTAATAGTTTTATTTTATTTAATGACCAAAAGCTTGAAGAAAATGTACATGCTGTATTTTTCCTGCGAATAGCAAGTTTTACAAGATTTAATATTTCAATATAGCTTAAGTGAGTACTTCAACCGATAAGTACAGTGTTATTTAGATCTAGGTTTTTTCATGCAAGATTTTATAATTGGCCAAAATTGCATAAAGTTTATTTGCCTACTGAATTAGCAATATTTTATTTTTAGCAATTGTTATTATTTTTTATATTATTAGCTTTAATTTTTTCAGTTTTAGTAATTTGAGTATTTATATGCTATATATGAGTTATCATGTTTTGAATTATCCTTTATTTTTATATTTTAGTTTGAGCTTAGTTAATTTGAATATTGCTTTGCCAATTTAATTATTTTTCATCTTTCAATAGCTTTAATTTTAGTACTATAACCTATGAACTTTTAAGGTTTTTCAGGCAATATTTTATTTTTAGTGATTGCATCTTCTTAAATAACGTAAAATGATTTGTAGTCATTTAATTTTATAATAGGTTAAAGGTTTTGAGATTTTATTATAGTTTATAATATAATAATCATTAAAATTTTTGCTTAAACAAAAACTGTAAAAACGTGTTAGTTGCATAAAGCTCCCGGCTCGTGTTTGGAGTCCCTGTGGCTTATCAGGTCATGTTTATTCGTGATGCGGGCTGCTGATTGGCTCATTTAACGTTAACGAGATTGTCTCTCCTTGGCGGTGAGCTGGAGTGTGGCTTCTTAATTGAGAGCGGCCGTTGAGTCACGCTCCATATCGAGAAGCTCGTCATCTCACAGAGCCTAATTACTTACTATCTTCATCAGAACTCACGGGGAAAAAGAAAAGCAGCGTCTTCTATTGTGCTCGTTAGCCGCTGGGAGACAGGTGATGCTTATCTTTTTGTGAGTGGATCGGTTGAATCATGTTTAGCTTTATCTGACTCGTCGTTAGAGTCTAGAACTAAACGATTAGCATGTTCTCTTCCGTTAGCAGTTCTTCAGTCGAAACACCTAATCAAGATGCATTTGATGAAAGAGAGAAACTCTGAAAGACTTAAATGACAATGAAATTTGTTGTTGGCTATTTCCATTCTGCTTTAATGGGGGGGGGGGGACTAGAATTGAAAAGTAGAATCTGAACCAGAATCGTTGATTGGTTAGAATAATTCCATTTTTAAAAACGCTTAGAACTTTTAATTACAGTTAATATTGTTTCAAAATTTTTAAATTGAATTCTAAATTGCCTTAAAATTAATGATATGCTGAGTCAAAGTTAGTTCATAACGTTTTAAAATGTATTGTACTATTGAAAGCAAAAATATTTGTTATATATATAGATATAACAAAACATAATGTAATTTCTGATGTAATATATAATGTTTGGTCAAATCTGATCTGAATATGATTTCATGAAATTCATATATAAATGTAAAATGAGCCACGTTTTTGAAGTTTTACACCTTTCAGTCTGTTGTTTATTTCACATTAACATGTGATCTGGTTCCACAGTCAAGAAGAGGAGTCCTCTTCATCATCTAGTGAGGAAGAGGAGGGCGATCAGCTGCAAAACGAAGAGCTTTATGGCAAAGTGGTGTGTGTGCATGGAGTCGTCGCTAGTGACAAAAAGAAAACCACATGGTATCCTGCGCTGGTGAGCAACAAAAATCAAGGCCTTCAGGGTGAGCTAATCTATCTGTTTAAAAAAAACAAGTATATTTGCATCAATTTGAATTATAAAAATGAATTACTAAAATTACTAAAACTGAAACAAAAATAAAAGCTAATTAAAGCTTTTTAATAATTAAAGCTATATTAGAAAAATAATAATTACTCAAATTAAAAATAAAAACTGAAATGTTTATGTAGTATAAATATATTTAGTATTTAACCTCTTCAGGCTTATTTTGGCGGCAGTAATATATAATTAATATCATTTATTTCAGTATGACCATTTTCCTATACATATGTTAGAAGGTACCTGAATGAATTATATTAAATTATATATTATAATATTTATAATTGTAATGATTTTAAAAGATACTAAAACAATAAATAAATGATATGTGTATTAAAAGTAATTTCAATTTATATCTATATATATATATATGAAAGTATAGACTGTTAAATTGAATCAAATGGTGGAAAAATCTTTTTTTACAAAGGCTCATTTTGTGCATAAAATATACTATTTAATGGATTATTTAGTATATATTAGATATAATATATCTATATACCGTGGGATACGGGAAAGTATCAGAGCCCTTAAATTTTTCACGCTTTGTTATTGGGCAGCATTGCTAAATCATTTAAGTTAATAATAAATTTTTTTTTCCTCATATGTCACCAAAGAACCCCATATTGACAGAAAAACACAGAATTGGTGACATTTTTGCAGATTTATTAAAAAAGAAAAACGGAAAAATCACATGGTCCTAAGTATTCAGACACATTGCTCAGTATTTAGTAGAAGCACCCTTTTGATCTACTACAGCCATGAGTCTTTTTGGGAAAGAAACAACAAGTTTTTCACACCTGGATTTAAGGATCCTCTGCCATTCCTCCTTGCAGATCCTCTCCAGTTCTGTCAGGTTGGATGGTAAAAGTTGGTGGACAGCCATTTTTAGGTCTCTCCAGAGATGCTCAATTGGGTTTAAGTCAGGGCTCTGGCTGGGCCATTCAAGAACAGTCACAGAGTTGTTGTGAAGCCACTCCTTCGTTATTTGAGCTGTGTGCTTAGGGTCATTGTCTTACTGGAAGGTAAACCTTCGGCCCAGTCTAAGGTCCTGATCACTCTGGAGAAGGTTTCCGTCCAGGATATCCCTGTACTTGACCGCATTCACCTTTCCCTCGATTGCAACCAGTCGTCCTGTCCATGCAGCTGAGAAACACCCCCACAGCATGATGCTGCCTCCACCATGCTTCACTGTTGGGACTGTTTTGTACAGGTGATGAGCAGTGCCTGGTTTTTTTTAGAATTAAGGCCAAAAAGTTCTATCTTGGTCTCATCAGACCAGAGAATCTTATTTCTCACCATCTTGGAGTCCTCCATGCGGGCTTTCATGGGTCTTGCACTGAGGCGAGGCTTCCGTTTTTTCCGCGGGCCACCCTGCCATAAAGCCCCGACTGGTGGAGGGATGCAGTGATGGTTGACTCTCTACAACTTTCTCCCATCTCCCGACGGCATCTCTGGAGCTCAGCCACAGTGATCTTTTGGTTCTTCTTTACCTCTCTCACCAAGATTCTTCTCCCCTGATAGCTCAGTTTGGGCGGACGGCCAGTTCTAGGAAGGGTTCTGGTCGTCCCAAAACGTCTTCCATTTATGGATTATGGAGGTCACTGTGCTCTTAGGAACCTTACGTGCAGCAGAAATTTTTTTTGTAACCATTGCCAGATCTGTGCCTTGCCACAATCCTGTCTCTGAGCTAGTAAGGCAGGTCCTTTGACCTTACTGCTTTTGTGTTGACGCATGTCGTGAGCTGTAAGGTCTTATTAGACAGGTGGTGGTCCTTTCCTAATCAAGTCCAACAGTATAATCAAAAAACAGTGGACAACCCTGCAAGGGTAGAACCATCTCAAGGATGTCAGAAGAAAAGGGACAGCACTGAGTAAAGATATGGGGACGAGCAAAGGGGCGGAAGAAGTAGGACAACTGTGAGATGTCAGTGTTTGATTGTGTTGAAATAAATCTGCAAAAATCGTCAACAATTCTGGGTTTTTTCTGTCAATAGGGATGCTGTGTGTACAGTATATGGAGGGAAAAACAAAATAATTGAATGATGTTAGCAATGGTCTGAAGATTGTAAGAGTTGAAAATTTAAGGGGGTCTGAATACTTTCCGTACCCTGTGTATATAATATATTACTTGCATATAATAATATAATATTGAATTTGACTTTATGCTGCACATAAAATAAAATATATTCGTAGTAGTCATAGTAGTAGTGTTTTCCATGCCTGTTTAAGCTAAATTATATTTTTAACTAGGGCATCCATATAGTCCCATCCAGAACTCACGTCATTAACTGAGACAGAAGCAGATCAGAGTTTTAAAAGCATCATGGTATTTCCCTTTTCAGGACAACAAACTCCCAGCGACTGACTTACAGTGACTCATTAACCTGACACCCCAAACACTATTATAACATACAGAAAATGACATGCTTCAGCTTTAAACCTCATGATCAGGAGAGATTCTTCCTGCGGTATTAAACTACATCTTCCTTCCTGAATTAGCATGTGTTGCGCGGTGTCTGTCCTCACTGCTAACAGACGCTCTGGCTGTCCCTCGTTTGCATGCAGTAGTTGATGATTCACAGAGTCATGGCGAACCAGACGCTGTCCCTTTAAATATCCCTGCTAGCTCTGTGTGAGTTGTTGTTGTTGACGTAGTGTTTTGCGTCGCTCTCTGGCTCCTCCTCACGGCTCTGGGCAGAATCACAGCATTCAGAGAGAAAACAAAGCAAATGTGAACGGCCGTGACATGTGCTCCAGGGGTTTGGTGACGCCCATCCTGCTGCTCAACTGAGGTCAAAGGTGACTTCTGCTGAAAGACGGGGGTGTATCAGTCGTTTCAAAACGCTAATGTCATTTAGGCTTTGTTGTTAATGGATGCTCAAGGTGCACCAAATCATTTTTTGTTTGTTTGTTTCACAATATTGTCATGGGTTCCTGCAGTCATGAAAGAACTGGAAACATCACGGCCTGAAAAATACATTAATATCTGTCTATCTGTCTGTCTGTCTCAGATTCAATCTTTATGAAATTATACTACTGGTCAAAATTTTGATCAATTAAATGCTTTTAATGTTTTTGAGTCTCTTCTGCTCACCAAGGCTGTATTTATTTGATCAAAAATTGTGAAATATTATTATAATGTAAAATAACTATTTTCTATGTGAATATATTTTAAAATGTATTTTATTCCTGTGATACAAAGCTGAATTTTCAGCAGCCTTTGCTTGCTTCTCAAGGTCATGGAGCTGAAGAAGGAGTAAGATGCTGAAAATTCAGCTTTGATCACAGAAATAAATTACATCTTACAATATATTCACATAGAATTTTTTAATTGTAATAATATCTCACAATTGTACTGGTTTTACTGTATTTTTAATCAAATAAATGTAGCCTTGGTCAGCAGAAGAGATGAAACATTAAATATGAACTATTCCTTATAACTTAATTGGTACAAACAACTGGAAAGGTTTGTCTAGCATTCATTTCTTCGGGTGTGAAACTTTTCTTTGCAAATGGAGACAAATTACTTGGTGACTAAAGCGACATCAAATGATGTTACATTTACATTTAGTCATTTAGCAGTTTTCTGTGCCGAACCCTCATTGACGTGCTCATCCATCCTCTGTTTCTCTTCCTTGTCTAAAGGTCATCTCTCCAGACTGTCACGAAGATGTGACATTGAAGAAAGACAACGTTTTTGTTCGCTCCTTCAAAGATGGAAAATTGTGAGTAACTTTCAAATGAAGTTATTTCCGTCTGTGCTTCTACTTTTAGCTCTTGAGGTGCAGAAAAGTCAAGCTATGAAAACGTCACGTGTGCTTTATATAGCTGTGTTTTTACACATCATCCGTTAAACAAAGCAGAATGCTAAAGTAGGGAGAGACGGAGAATATTGTAGTTAAACACCCATCTCAGATTAACCTCCTTAAAGATGAAACCTGTGAGAACCGCTGTTATACGGGTTGCTTAGTTCCTCCTTCAATGCATTTCTATGGGATTTTTGTTTGCGTTGCATGCAAATGTTTAATATGACGTATTAGAGTTTCTCTTTTTAATGAGCAGCTGTAAAAGTGGTGCATTATTTAACAAACACAGATAATAAAATCTCAAGCTTCATGTATGAAAATCTCACAAAACCTTATATTTAGTCAATGCACTACTGTTCAAATGTTTGGGGTCGGTAAGATTTATTTTTGTTTTTGAAGTCTGTTTTGCTCAAGGATGCATTTATTTGATTAAAAATTCTGTAAAATCTGTAAAATTGTGAAATATTATTGCAATTTAAAATAACTGTTTTCTAAGTGAATTTATATTAAAATGTAATTTATTTCTGTGATCAAAGCTGAATTTTCCGTGTCACATGATCTTCAGAAATCATTCTAATATGCTGATTTGCTGCTCGAGAAACATTTCTGATTAGTATCAATGCTGAAAACAGTTGTGCTGCCCAATATTTTTGTGAAAAAAACCGTGATGAATTTTATTTTTCATGATTTACAGATTAATAGAAAGCTCAAAAGAACAGCATTTATTTGAAATAGAAATCTTTTGTAACATTATAAATGTCTTCACTGTCCCTTCTGATCGATTTAATGCGTCCTTGCTGAATAAAAGTATTAATCTCTTGTACTGTATGTAGCGCATAGACATCATTTAACAATGTAAGGCTTGTGAATGGGTTTCTGTACTCGTGTAAGCGCTCATCTTCTCTGCTCCCTCTAGTGTCTGCTTCGGCACAGTCAGACATATTCTGCGGTGGGTGAGAGTTTTAAATATTAATGAACGAGGCCAACACGGTCTGCTAGCTAATAATGACCTCAATAAAGGTGTTTGGACCAACTTTTTTTTTTTTTTTTCAGGACGTCTGTGACTTCATATATCCACTAAAAACCAGCAAAACAGCAGCCGATTTAAAGCACTGAGAAAACATCTGCAGAGTTTCAGCACAGATACAGTAATAAATGACGTGTAGATATTTCAACTGTGATTTTTAGGTGTCCTAATACTTTTAAAGGGATGATAGACTTACTGATTGGTTGTTTGCCTGAACAAAAAGAGCCGATCTTCATATCTGGTGCTGAGAAATGGCCTGTTGCTTGATTACATAACCGCTGTTTTCTCAGAATAAAGGTTTTGTTGGTAAATTCGGTGCATTTTTAAAGAAGTCCCTCAGGAAGCAGTGTGATGATGCTGATTTGATGTGGATGTCTGGAATAAATTCTTAAACGGTCACATTCATGTCTTTGCAAGCATATTATACAGTTAACTGCAATAAGAAAATTCTGTAGATACTCAATGGTACTCGTAATGGATTGTAAAGTCAGAATGCTGTTTCATACGGCAGTGTGTTGAAATATGAGCAGTAATTAACACCGAGATGACGGTGATTTATTGTGTGTTCTCTCGTGTGTAATGAATCACTGCTGACAGTGTTGTATTTTGTCTTATAGTTACACAGTTTTGCGGAAAGCCATTCGAGAGCTGGATGAAGAGAAAGCTCCTAAAGCGGACGCAGGACTCAAACCAGGTGAGAACAAGTGTGACGCATGGGTCAGTGTGTATTCAGGGCAGGGGTATAATTATAAACCATAAACCATAAAGAAAACAAAGCATTTCCATTACTTGAATATATATATATACAGTGGGGAAAAAAAGTATTTAGTCAGCCACCAATTGTGCAAGTTCTCCCACTTAAAAAGATGAGAGAGGCCTGTAATTTTCATCATAGGTATACCTCAACTATGAGAGACAAAATGAGAAAAAAAAATCCAGAAAATCACATTGTAGGATTTTTAAAGAATTTATTAGCAAATTATGGTGGAAAATAAGTATTTGGTCAATAACAAAATTTCATCTCAATACTTTGTTATATACCCTTTGTTGGCAATGACAGAGGTCAAACGTTTTCTGTAAGTCTTCACAAGGTTTTCACACACTGTTGCTGGTATTTTGGCCCATTCCTCCATGCAGATCTCCTCTAGAGCAATAATATTTTGGGGCTGTCGCTGGGCAAAATGGATTTTCAACTCCCTCCAAAGATCTTCTATGGGGTTGAGATCTGGAGACTAACTAGGCCACTCCAGGACCTTGAAATGCTTCTTACAAAGCCACTCCTTCGTTGCCCGGGCGGTGTGTTTGGGATCATTGTCATGCTGAAAGACCCAGCCACGTTTCATCTTCAATGCCCTTGCTGACGGAAGGAGTTTTCACTCAAAATCTCACGATACAATGGCCCCATTCATTCTTTCGTTTACACGGAACAGTCGTCCTGGTCCCTTTGCAGCAAAACAGCCCCAAAGCATGATGTTTCCACCCCCATGCTTCACAGTAGGTATGGTGTTTTTGGATGCAACTCAGCATTCTTTCTACTCCAAACACGACAAGTTGAGTTTTACCAAAAAGTTATATTTTGGTTTCATCTGATCTTCTGGATCATCCAAATACTCTCTAGCAAACTTCAGACGGGCCTAGACATGTACTGGCTTAAGCAGGGGGACACATATGGCACTGCAGGATTTGAGTCCCTGGCGGCGCAGTGTGTTACTGATGGTTGCCTTTGTTACTTTGGTCCCAGCTCTATGCAGGTCATTCACTAGGTCCCCCCGTGTGGTTCTGGGATTTTTTTTGCTCACAGTTCTTGTGATCATTTGACCCCACGGGGTGAGATCTTGCGTGGAGCCCAAGATCGAGGGAGATTATCAGTGGTCTTGTATGTCTTACATTTTCTAAGAATGCTCCCACAGTTGATTTCTTCACACCAAGCTGCTTACCCATTGCAGATTCAGTCTTCCCAGCCTGGTGCAGGTATACAATTTTGTTTCTGGTGTCCTTTGAAAGCTCTTTGGTCTTGGCCATGGTGGAGTTAGGAGTGTGACTGTTTGAGGTTGTGGACAGGTGTCTTTTTATACTGACAACGAGTTCAAACAAATGCCATTAATACAGGTAACCAGTGGAAGACAGAGGAGCCTCTTAAAGAAGAAGATACAGGTCTGTGAGAGCCAGAAATCTTGCTTGTTTTGTAGGTGACCAAATACTTATTTTCCACCATAATTTGCAAATAATTTTTTTAAAAATCCTACAATGTGATTTTTTTCTGGATTTTTTTTCTCATTTTTTCTCTCATAGTTGAGGTATACTTATGATGAAAATTAAAGGCCTCTCTCATATTTTTAAGTGGGAAAACTTGCACAATTGGTAGCTGACTAAATACTTTTTTCCCCACTGTAAATAGTTGCCAACGGCAAACATTTTCTCATTTGTGTTTAGTTTACATTAAAGTATGAAAAAGCTATAAAACTAAATCAAAGAAAACTCAAATTTTAAGAAAAATAAAAACTATTGATATTTATAACTTATTATTTTTTAATTCCAACTAAATAAAAATGGAAAAAAAAAAAAAAAAAAAACACCCACAAAAAAAATGACCAAAATTTATAGTAAAATTAAAATGAAAACACAAGAAAATACAACAATAAAATCGAATTCAAAATATTAACAAAAACGGTAATATTTTTTTTATCATCTGAAATGTGCTGCTTATATTGCAAAGCGACTTATTCAGAAGTTAGCATAAAGCACACAAAACACATGCTGAAACAACACATTTGAAGTTTTATTCGTGTAACGCATTTCCCACACGCTGCTGCTTTCAGTTTGACTTTAAATGAATTTGTGTAGGCTTGCCATTCATAGTAAATGTGGTTTATAATGAATGCCACCTTTTTTTTTCTTTTTTTTTTTCTTCTTTTCACTTCAAGCAATGCAGAGTTTGGACCGGGTGACAGAATATACATATTTTGCAATAAATCTAAAATATATTTTTTCTATATACATAATTAACATCTTTAAATCAATTATTTTTACATTTATCCAATTAAATTTTGTAATTTGCAAAGCTTCATGGGATTGTATTTCTTTACATCATTAAAGCGTTATGTACTAGGGTTGCAAAAAGGTGGAACATTTCCAGTAAATTTCGGAAACTTTCCAAAAATCCCTGGAATATTAAAAAAAAAAAAAATCTGGAAAGTTTCCAAAATTTCTGGAAATTTTCCAGATTTTTTTTTTTTTAGAAGATTCCAGGATTTTTGGAAAGTTTCCCGGAAATTTTCCACCCCTTTGCAACCCTATTATTTACACAGTCTTGTGTCTAATGTCTTGTATGTTTTTGCTTCAAATTAAAGTTTGAAGGGCCGATGAAAAAGAAATAAAATTTCCAGTCACACGGAGCACATTGTGATCTCATTGTCGCTGTTTGTGTGTTTCACAGCGTTAGATGCAGCGTGGGATTTCCAGCGTAACCGCACTGTGCCCAACACGTGGAGGACGGAGGTGAAGGATGAAAGCTCCAGCAGTGAGGACGATGAAGAGGAGGAGGAACACGAGGAAGAGGCCAGCAGCGAGGAGGAAGAGGTGAGATAGAAACTCACTATGTGAGAGTAAAAATAAAAAAAAAGTAGATTCCGTGGCAGAAACAAAAACAGAATTGCAAGATGTAAACTCAGAATTCTGAGAAAGAAGAAAATCGGAATTTTGAGATAAAAAGTAGCAAAAAAATATCGGTGTATCATTCGGTCTTTTGATTTTTTAATATTTATATTTGGAAAAAAAGGAAAAAATGAGGGGGGAAAAGGGGGGGGAAAACAGCACCTTTTCTGCTTTTCACTTCTTCAAAATTTTTTTTTTGAAAAGCAACGATTCGGCGTGATTTTTCGTTTTGCGTCAGAGGTAGAAAATCAATAAACAGCTTGAATATTTGTCAGCGATCTCCACAATGAGCGGAAGAAAATTCCCCTTTCTGGCTGAAAATGGTTCAACCACAGATCGTTTTACAGAGATAAAAGTCTCCTCGATCTATGGATTATTAAACGCGTTTATCTACAAAACTTTTCTTCTCTTTCTCATCAAACGGGGGGGGGGGGGGGGGGGGGACCCGAGCAGGATGCACAAATTAATTTCACCTTTGAAAGCAAAAAACGAAAAATCACGCAGAATAGTTGTTTTTCGATTATTTGAAACAAATGGAAAACCAAAAAGGCACCATTTTCTTCATGTATCGTATTTGCAATATTAAATTAAAAATCAATATGAAGAAACGAATGATACACTGATTTCAACAAACCTTGTTTTATGGTTAGTCGTGTGTCGGAAACAAAACAAAAATAATCAGAATGAATTCAGAGGGAAAAGATATAAACTAGCAGTTCCCCGGAGGGTTAAAACTAGTGCAATTAAAAACTGGAAATTACCATTTTATATTTATTTCATGCCAGAAACAAAAACAAAAGAGAGAATTGTGATATGTAAACTTAGAAATGCAAGAAAAAAGTCAGAATCTGAGAATAAAACTGCAATGTTGTTGAGGGGGCAAATATCTGAAAGGAATTGTTGAGTTCAAAAATAGCAAATCCCTTTTTATTCTGTGGTAGAAACAAAGAAACAATGAATTCTGAGGAAAAAAAAAGTCAGAATTGGCAAGATAGAAACTCACAATTCCAACTAAGGAATTGCTAAAATAAAAACTTTGTGAGATCTAAACCTGCAGTTGTGAGGGGGAAAAGTCACTGTGAGATTAAAAGTCACAATCACCTTTTTATTTTTTATTCTGTGGCGGAAACAATAAAAAACAATGAATTCTGAGGAACCAAAGAAGTCAGAATTGTGATTGAAATCACCTTTTTTATTTTATATTTAGTGGCATAAACGAAAAAACAATTGTGAGATATAAACTCAGAATTAGTTGTTGTTGTTTTACTCTGTGGCAGAAACAAACAAACAAACAACAAACCAATGAGTTCTGAGGAATGTGAGACAAACTCAAAATGACCTTTTTTATTTCATATTTCATGGTCAGAATTGAAGAGATGTAAACTTGCGATTCTGAGGCGAAAACGTCTGCATTTTAAGATAAAAAGTCACAATTGCTTTTTTACATTTTTTAATTCCCTGGCAGTAACAAGCTTCCGTAAAACTCTGAATCTGATTGCATTAGAGGGTCTGCGCTGATGCTTATGTAGACGTGTGCTGATATACTCACTTAAAATAGTTAAAAATGACCCAACAGATAACCCAATGGTGGGTTACTATAGCACCTACCTAATGTTGGGTTATTTTAACCCAGTGGATTAGGTAGTAAGTTAGTAACCCAATGCATTGGGTTATAAAATAACTAATTTGTTGGGTTATTTGGCCAAAATGTTGCTTTAACCATCCTGGGATTATTATCGTAGTGGTAGTAGTAGTAGAAGTATTATTAGTATTAGTGTTGCTATGTAAATAATAATACACAGCATACAAATATTTTGAAAACACTTTATTTCTATTACATTTAAAGTTGCAAAAACTTCTATTAAATTAAATAATTGGTTGAAATTGTCTTATTAATCACTTATCACATTAGCTTACTTGCAATTGTTTCAGTTTACAAGATAAATTCACAAATAAACAAACAGAACAAAGCTAGTACAGACAGAAACGGGCTTGGGATACTCAATGTTCAATATGTAAAATAATCGAAACCATGTATCAACTGCTTGTAAAAAGACGGTCTTGCTTCAGTGCCATTTCTCCCACAATGATGAAGGATGGATTTTACCCCAAAACTGCAGGACATGAGGGTATCGCCTTTGTTGCTCCTCCTCCTCCTCCTCCTCCAAATACAGAATTAAATTTGTTCCAACCTTTAAACAGAAATTTAAAATGGTAAATATGCATACATAGGATCAAATAATACCCAAAAATGTATTGTCGTAAATTATGCACTTACCCACTTTGTATGAAGGATGATGTCAGGGTTTTAATGCAACTTTAATGAAATCTCCAAAGACCATCTTACATAGAAAGAACAATGGATTAATCACCGAACAAGAATTGGGAAAATAAGGGAAAAAAATCCACACTTTTTTAAGCCATGGTAGCAGTCTTTCATTTGACTTCTTACTGTTGTAATAATGGATTAATTTCTGTTATATTAGCAGAGTGTTACAAGAGTGGTGTTTGTATCATTATAGACAGGTGTGGGGATTTTTGAGCTCCTTCTGCATGCTACATTGTTGTGCTAGTGAGTGGTAATGACAGTGTGTCAGTGACATAGAATGAAATTTAAGTTATGTAAAAACTATATATCACACTCGTAATCATGCTGTTAGACTCTATATCAGCAGGCTGTGGTTATCTGTGGTCTCATACCTGATCTAGATTGATCTAGAGTCTAATGCAAAATTCACATTACAAGGATGGCACAGATGCACTTCTGAAAATAGCTTTTATGTGTCTTTACATACTGTTTAATTCTGCATTGCTATACAGAGAATTTTGAGCAGGCACAAACAGCCTTAACTCAGCTATTTAAAGACACCTTCACAGTGCTCTTGTTTGTGTGATTTTTTTCAAAGTTATAGTTCTCCCAAAAATGAAACTTTTGTCATCATTTACTCACCCTCAAGTTCTTACAAACCGGTATGAGTTTCTGTCTTCTGTTTAACACAAAAGTAGATATTGAGAATGTGTATTTATTCAGACTATGAAAGGTAAATATATTGGTACAGCAGGAAAAAAAAAACTCCTGGAGGTGGGAATAACGATAAGTGATAAAAAAGTTTCCGTTTGGGTGAAATTAAACCCTTTAAGGGCCCGTTTTACTAAAGTGGCGACAGCGCAAACCATCTTTGGGTAAAAATAGTACTGTCAGTTTTACTAAGACGCCACAGTGAAAATTAGCGCTGTGACAAAGGCGTGATAGTTATTTTGCGCCTGACTTATGAATATGCATTGTAGGAGTTTCCCTTCCGAGCAAAAGTTATAGGAGGGGGGGGAGGAGAGTATTCAAAGGAAAATCATGCAAGATGTTTTACTAAACATTTGTGCTCGGTCAAAATAATTTACTGCAGATTGGCCATAGTGTTGACGCCCCAAAAAAAAAAAAAAAAGAAGGTCTTAAACTATTTTGCGCTTTTTGAAATGGCGGCAATTATTGTTGCTGGAGGATCGCGGCACGCAGGAGGAGAACATAGAGGGGTTTGGTTTGTTTTTTTGTGTGGTAGAAGAGAGAGGATTTTTTCCACATGTATTCATTTATTTGGAATGCCAGAAGAACACACTATCTGAATAAATCGTTTGCCAAGCCATGTTAGTTTTAATTTGCTTCAGGAAATAAAAGAAAACTTGGAACCCTCAACTAGGAGTCTCGCAATACCAGGTCTATCAAAACTTCTAGCAACCCTTCATTTTTTGGCCTCCAGTTCTTTTCAACGTAGCCTACTGTGGCTTATTTATTCTTTATTTGCGCTGTTCGTGGTATATTGCATTGGTCGATATGTAAATTAGATGTTGATCTGTGTTCTTTAATTTGCGCATTGTTAGTAAATCAGCCACATAAATTTCCACACCCATCTGCGCTGTTTTGGAATTGTGCTCTCGCGCTAATTTGCCCTGTTTAGTAAAGGGCCACTAAGTGTGTGTTGGTGTGCTTGTCAGTACATAATGTAAAATATTACAATTTGGCATGAAAATACAGAGCAGGATTTTCTCACCAGAAGAAATATCAGGAAGATCCTAGGTTCTCTTCTCTATCTTGCAATATGCGATTATCTGTTGAGTCTATCCATCCCTGACACCCCTGGGTATAATATACCTTAGCAATCTAAAATTAACAAAGAAAAGGAACAGTTAAATTCAGACATTAACATAAGACGACGACATTTCCTACTTCAGTGTTCAAAATATAATTAAAATCTCACTTGTTATTATTTACCTATTGAAACAAAGTGAACAGAGACATTTTTTTATGGTTTTGTGGGTTCCTTATATTATTCTAATTAAATCACATTATGAAAAATATTAAACATAAATCATTCCAAATAGCAAACAAATCAAAACAGTAGCCTACTACATTATACCAAGATTATGACTTCACATAAACACAGTACAACTACTTAACAAATATTTTAAACCAATTTTTTAGTGTACTTAATATTTTCATTTTCACAAACTGTTACGTACAGTGTATATACAATACAAACTTTTTAAACTTTTCAAATGTGATTATATGTTTATGATATATGATATGTATGCCTTATTATTTTGCATTTAAGCCTCTTTTTGAGCATAAAATGTAATTACATTCTGAAAATTTAATTGTTGCATGTCCAATTATTTAGTTGTATTATCATTTATCCATATCGATTCGGGGTGTACTTTCTCCCAAGTGGTATAGTTAAGACGTATGGGGTTTTGACTGGAACTTTTATTAACGTTAGAAATTGTGTAAAATCCAGCATCCTGTTCAGACCCTATTATATAGTACATACAAACAGTATTCATTTTATTTAACAAGAACGCGTATTATGTGACTATACCTTGAAACCGATAATGGTGTATTTTGATAATTGATGATAATAATGCTCTGCTCTCTTCCATGTTCAGTTCTTCATGTCTGAAGTAGCGGCGCTTGTAATCAGTGTAGGTCACAGCACCCTATAATCACTACATGATTGCTCTGGTAACCAGCAACTTTCCAGAAATAAAGCGTTTCATTTCTGTGTGTTTTGAAGTGTTTTAATTTTACACTGTAGTTTCCAGACGAAAGGACATGTAGTTTTGAATAAAAAGGCGACATACCTTCACTCAGAGTGGACGCGACACCGGATGAGTCTCCGCTGGTCTTCAAGACGAGCGCGTTGGCCAACTATCTGAAATATATGTAACATTTCCCCCAAAACTGTCGAGACGGAACAGAAAAAGTAAGGAAACTGTTTTTTTATAGGTTTAAAATTGATCGGCTTCAGAGCGCTCGTGTCGTTAGTCAAGTCGAGAGTGCAGATAACGGATTAAAATATCAGTCGACAGGCGAGATGTAAACATACTCGTAGGAAAAAACAGCAATATTACTGTGTCAGGGCTTAAAGACACTTTGTATCAAACAAACAAAACAACATAACGCGCACATATTAATTTGCTGCTGTATCATCTGTCGCAGTTGCACCGATCGACCGTTGGAATTTACATTTTTAACCCAACTGGTTGCGTTGTTATAGAAATAACCCAATAAACATAGGAGTAACCCAACAAAACGACCCAACATGTGAACCCAGATATTGGGTACAGTAGGTGCTTTCACTCTTACAGCACAAGCTCCTGTCATCAGCCGTTTGCTTATCTTGATTTGTTGACCACAAAATATCACCTTTAGACTTTGAGCGGCCCGTTTCTTCATGAAAGAGTGATCGATGAACAGCTTGTGCATGTGATGACGGGTTTCGCTGTTACTCAGACTCAGTATTAAAGCTGTCAGAGCTGCGGCTGACGTGTGTGTGGGTGTGTGTGTGTGTGTGGTGTGTGGTGTTGTTGTGGTGTGCTGAGGGTTTGTGGTGTGGTTGAGAGAGAGGGCTTGGTGTGTGGGGTGTTTGTGAGCGGTTGTGTGGTTGTGTTTGTGTGTTGTGAAGGGTTTGTGTGTGTGGTGGTTGTGTGTGTGTGTG
The DNA here is from genome assembly GCA_018155175.1 of Sinocyclocheilus anophthalmus. Classification (NCBI taxonomy): domain Eukaryota; kingdom Metazoa; phylum Chordata; class Actinopteri; order Cypriniformes; family Cyprinidae; genus Sinocyclocheilus; species Sinocyclocheilus anophthalmus. The sequence continues at coordinate 106,730 of JADLZN010010571.1, forward strand.
TGTGTGTGTGTTTTTTTGTGTGTGTGTGTGTGTGTGTGTGAGGTTTTGTGTGTGTGTGTGTGTGTGTGAGAGGGTTTGTGTGTGTTTGTGTGTGTGTGTGTGGGTGTGTGTGTGTTTGTTGTGTGTGTGTTGTGTTGTGTGGGTGTGTTTGCGTGTGTGTGTGTGTGGTGTGGGTGTGTGTGGTGTGTGTGTGTGTGAGGGGGTGTGTGTGGGTGTGTTTGTGGGTTGGTGTGTGTGTGTGTGTGGTGTGTTTTTGTTCTGTGTGTTGGTGTGGGGGTTGTGGGTTTGTGTTGTTTTTGCGGTGTTTGTTTGTGTGTGTGTTGGTTTGTGTGTGGTTGTGTGGATGGGTAGTGTGTGTTTGTGTGGTGGGGTGGGGTTAATTGTTGTGTGGTGTGTTTGAGTGTGGTGTGGGTGTTGTGGGTTGTGTGGGCGTGGGGTTGGTGGGTGGTGTTTGCGTGGCGTGGGGTGTGTGTGTGTTTTTTTGTGTGGGTGGGTGGGTGTTGGTGTGTGGTGTGGTTTGCGTGTGGGTGTTTGCGAGTGTGGGTGTATGTCTGTGTGTGTGTGTGGGTGTGTGTGGGTGTGTGCGTGTCAAAGTACATAAAACAGATATAGAGGAAAACACATCACAGCCAGACAGTCTTCATAATGGTACTGTAACGAGTTTTTTCCAACAAGTAGCAACCAAACATTACATGGCTAATGTTCATCTCCTGTTGTGCGCCCAGCGTTACGACACACTCCCACATGAAAAAAATACTATAGTAATTTATATTAAATACTATAGTGTTTTTGAACCATACCATAGTAAAGTACTTGAATTAATTTGTTGTGATAATTCTATAGTTGCTGTGGTAATATAAAAACTATAGTAATATAAACAAATTACTTTACCCAAAACTGTACTAAGTTTTCTACAACTATAGAGTATATTATACTACAATACACTACAGTTTACTGTAGTAAAAAACTAAAAGTATTACTACAGGTATTATTACAGGTTTTATAAGTTCACTATAGTAATACTACAGTATGCTGTTAGCATAATTAACAAAAAAAAAAAAAAAAAAAAAAACGGGTTTGTTTGTAAAATACTATTAAATATATTACAGTATAATACACTTTCTAGAGTATGGGTGTACCAAAAACACGACAGTATTTCTTATAACTTATATAGATTTTTTCAGGGGGATCAGGATCTTTCTTCTATCTGTGCAAAAATGAAAGCATCTGAAAGGTCGATTAATTTAAGGGAAATCAGTAGTATAATTGAGTTTATCAAAGAAAGAGAAACTGAACTTTGAGCCCTCCGTTTTCTGTTTGTGTGTGATCAAAATAATTAATCAGACCGGTTTAATTATCCTTTTCTTTTCAGGCCCAGTTATTTTTGATTGGATTGGTTTGTTTGTTGGGTATTAGTCGCGTGTTATACAATACTGTTAAAAAGTTTGGTCAGTAAGGTTTAAATGTTTTTTAAAGAATTAAATACGTTTATTTGGTCAGGATGCATTAAATTGATCAAAAGTCACAGTAAAGGCATTTTATATTGTTACAAAATAGGTATAAAGTTTCACAAAAATAGGGGCCCAGCACACCAAGGTTCCAACAGGATACTAAATCAGACATGTTTCCTTGAGCAGATCAGCATAGTATACTGATTCTGAAGAATTGTGACACTGCAGACTGCTGGAGTATGATGCTGAAAATACAGCTTTATTTTTTTTGTATGATCACAGGAATAAATTACATTTGATCAAATATTCACATAGAAAACAGCTATTTTAAATTGTAATAATATTTCAGAATTATTATATTTTTGATCAAATAAATGCATCCTTGGTGAGCAGAAGAGACTCCTTAAATAGCTTCAGTGTAGTTAACTACTTTTGGTTAGTAGCTTGCAGTGTGGCTAACTAGTTTTTTAAAAGCCTCTGAATGACACCCGACTCTCTGTGTTTGTATTTCCTGTACGCAGGAGGAAGTAGAGCCGTTCCCAGAAGAGAATGACAACTTCCTACAGCAGCTTTACAAATTTATGGAGGACAGAGGTGAGCAGTGTTATTTTAGTATTTTTTTATGCTATTGTAGTATTTATTAACATTTTGCTTTTATTTTTAGATTTTCAGTTTTTATTTTAATTTTTGTTTATTTTAGTCTTTTTATGTGCTTTTGTCATTTAAAAAAAAAAATCTCTAGTTTTAGTAATTTTAGTGCTTCAACTTTTTTCAGTTATTTTATTTTATTCCGAAAATGATTTGTTAATTGTTTTGCTTAACAATAACAAATACTGGAGGTGAGAGGAATTCATGATGATATGCATATCTTGAATGTAATGTAAGGCACTTTTGATAAAGCATCTGCCAGATGCATTAATGTTTTTTACTTTTAAGCTAACTAGCTTCTTTACTGTTCTGCTCAGGAACTCCTATCAATAAGCGACCGGTGCTGGGCTACAGGAACCTGAATCTTTTTAAACTCTACCGGCTGGTGCATAAGCTCGGAGGATTTGACAATGTGAGTTTTATCTGTGATCCTCCCCGTAGAGCTGAACGCTGGCACAGTCTGCAGTAGCTTTGACTCGACGTGTTCCTCCCTGTGTTTCAGATCGAGATCGGATCTGTCTGGAAGCAGGTGTATCAGGATCTGGGCATCCCCGTGCTCAACTCCGCAGCCGGTTACAACGTCAAATGCGCCTACAGAAAGTACGTACATCCTTCATCAGCCCCTTTCACAGAGAGACAATGACAGCGACAGCAAACCGCGAGCTGCTCTTAGTTATTGTAAAAAAGCTTGCAAAGAACAAGCACTGAATGCATCTGTTCTGTCTGTTAGCGCAGAGCTGTTGCAAAAAGTGGCACACGTCTTCTATCCAGAGTTATCGTTGTTGTTGTTTACTACTATTAAAACAGTTTTATTAATTGAATTAAAGCTGTAAATATTAGATGAAAACCTTCAGTTCAGTTATTTGCCAAGGCAACATTTATAATTTTTGTTTAGTTGCAGGAAGACTTAACAATAAACTGATAAAATAAAAATAAAATAATAAAACACAATAAAAATATAAATACAAATATTAGTTGGAAAAAAAAACTTATAATTTTGGTTTAGTGTAAGTTGAAGCACTGATTACTATCTATCTATCATATATATAGATATATATCTTGATTTACTAATATATATAATAAAAATATAAACAAATTGATGAAAAACTTAAGTTCGTTATTTGCCAAGGCAACAAACTGTTGTTTTGTTTAGTGAACTTGAGCACTAATTACTAAATAGAAGTTAAAATAAAAACTACCAACTGATTCATAGTAAAAAATTATATTACAAAAAATTATAAATAATAAAAAAATACTGTTTAAAAAGGAAAAAGTTACACACACAGACAAAAAACCCAAATCTAAATATTTGATGAAAAAAACTAAAAAGTTTAGTTATTTGCCAAGGCAAAACATATATATTCATTTCATTAAGTTGAAGTACTAATTACTAACAAGACATTAAATAAAAACTAAAACTGATAATAATAAAAAAGTATAAAAAATAAAATATACGAAAAATATAAATTACCAAAAATTTTATTACAATATACAAAAGGGAAAAAAATAAATAATTAAAAAAATGAATTAAACCTAAATACTAACATTACTAATAGTAAAAATGACAAAAGTGCAAAAGTAAATTACTAAATGTAACAAACTAAAATGAAAACTGAAAGTATAAAAGTAAAAGCCATTTCAAAATATTAATAAAAACTGCAATAGTATATAAATAATACTAAAACAACACTGGTCTCTCTCAAAGCCTTTCAGCACCAGCAGCAGGTCACGTTTTTGCATGACTCTTTTCGCATTGTCATTTTTAAACCAAATTATGCCAATTGCAGTCTGGTGAGTTATTGGGACAAGTGTTAGCAGTTAGTGTTTAATGGTGCAGTACGTGCTGATAGTTGACGACGGTTCCTTAATTTAGTTTGTGACTAATTTAAAGTAATTTCGAAAAACGACATTTTTGTCACCGACATATAAACAAAACCTATAAAAACTCTTTTTGAATGACAAAAACTATTACGTAAATCTATTGACATTTTCGTCAACGATTAAAAACAAGATGAAAATGTTAGGGAGGGTCGATTTGGGAAGAGATTAATTCAGAACAAATCTGCTGCATAAGAGGTTAGATGCGTACATATGAACCGGCGGAACAGCTAAAATACACTTGCTGCACGTTGCATAAAACGTAAAAAAAAATTTAATATGTGGGAGTAAGAGAAGAAGAAGAGAGAGCAGACAATGATAAATCGCCGACCGACAAAAAAGAGAAAAATCATTTTGGTCCGGTTTCTGGAGCGGCAGACACTGAAGCACACACGCAAGGAAAGCGCCTCTTCACAGTTAATCTTTCGCGTCGCAATGAAGAGCGAAGAAAGAAGAAAGAGAGAAAGAAATACACCAAATAGATTTGGTCGAAATTGTCTGTTTTGACGAGTATCACGGAAACCACAGTTGATTCAGTCTTAAGGATGCAGGTGTAAACAGCAGGGAGAATGTCTATCAGTACACTGAATCCAGCTGCGTGCATTCGGTTTTAAAGGGACAGCAGCCTAATTTAGTTGCTATTGTCCGCGTCCCATCATTATGTTAATAAGCAACAAAAGGAAAAGACAGAAACCAACACGCACTGCTCTGACTGAAAAAACTTTAGTACCCTACAGATTAATCTATAATTTATTGTACCAGAAATAAAATAAGATGTCTGCTGGAAAGAACGAAGAATACGGTAAAAAAGTTGCTATAAAGAATGCATAATTAGCCGATATAACCATTGTTATTTCATTAAAAAGAAGACCATGTTCTTGTTCTTTTTATGAGAAGTGTTTTATTTATTTTTTTTAACATAAAGGCATGTTGTGTGTCTCAGCAGTTAAATCAGTGTCTATCATGTTAAAACCTTAATATCAAACCTATATACTGGGTTTGGACATTTTTGAGAAATGCTTAATTTATGCACTGTAACTAAACCCATTCGATTTTTGCCGACTATATTTACTGTAGATTTAGTCAACTAAAATCTTATTATATTTAGTCGACTAAAACTAAAAACAATTCAGATGACTAAAATATGACTGAAACTAAATGGCATTTTAGTCAAAAGACTATGACTAAAACTAAATCAAAATTTGCTGACAAAATTAACGCTAGTTGACCATATTATTACCATCTGATACCATGGAAGGACACCATGAAGCTGGTTATTGGATGTGGTAATCTGTGAAGCTGAACCTCCTGCAGGTACCTGTATGGCTTTGAGGAGTACTGCGCCTCCACGAGAGTCACGTTCCGCATGGATCTGCCGTATAAGACGGGCAAGAAGACGAGCTCAAAGAGCGAGGTGAACGCAGAGGAAGCGGTCAGCGGCGGAAACGCTGTCTCTTTAAGCACATCCAGCGCAGGAGAAGAACAGAAAGCCCTCAAAGAACCAGAGACCTCCAGCAGCCCACACATGGTCAAGGTACTGGAGCATCATCATCTCAGGATGTGTCTGATATATGGCAGACTACTCATATTTCCCATGCTGCATCTGTGCTGCTTGCATCCAATACACTCATTATCTACTACATTTAAGAAAAGTTTACATTACAGAAAGTATTCAGACCCCCTTAAATTTTTCACTCTTTGTTATATTTCACCCATTTGCTAAAATCATTTAAGTAAAAAATTTTTCCTCATTAATGTACACACAACACCCCCTATTGACAGAAAAACACAGAATTGTTAAAATTTTTGCAGATTTATTAAAAAAGAAAAACATATCACATGGTCCTAAGTATTCAGACCATTTAGTATTTAGTAGAAGCACCCTTTTGATTTTAATACAGCCATGAGTCTTTTTGGGAAAGATGCAACAAGTTTTTCACACCTGGATTTGGGGATCCTCTGCCATTCCTCCTTGCAGATCCTCTCCAGTTCTGTCAGGTTGGATGGTAAACGTTGGTGGACAGCCATTTTTAAGTCTATCCAGAGATGCTCAATTGGGTTAAGTCAGGGCTCTGGCTGGGCCATTCAAGAACAGTGACAGAGTTGTTGTGAACCCACTCCTTCGTTATTTTAGCTGTGCTTAGGGTCATTGTCTTGTTGGAAATAAACCTTCGGCCCAGTCTGAGGTCCTGAGCACTCGGGAGAAGGTTTTCATCCAGGATATCCCTGTACTTGGCCGCATTATCTTTCCCTCGATTGCAACCAGTCATCCTGTCACTGCAGCTGAAAAACACCCCCACAGCATGATGCTGACACCACCATGCTTCACTGTTGGAACTATATTGGACAGGTGATGAGCAGTGCCTGATTTTCTCAACACATACCGCTTTGAATTAAGGCCAAAAAGTTATATCTTGTTCTCATCAGACCAGAGAATCTTATTCTCACCATCTTGGAGTCCTCCATGAGGGCTTTCATGTGTCTTGCACTGAGGAGGGGCTTCCGTCGGGCCACTCTGCCATAAGCCCCGACTGGTGGAGGGCTGCAGGGATGGTTGACTTTCTACAACTTTCTCACATCTCCCGACTGCATCTCTGGAGCTAAGCCACAGTGATCTTTGGGTTCTTCTGTACCTCTCTCACCAAGGCTCTTCTCCACCGATAGCTCAATTTGGCCGGACGGCCAGACTCTAGGAAGGGTTTTGGTCGTCCCAAACATCTTCCATTTAATGATTATGGAGGCCACTGTGCTCTTAGGAACATTAAGTGCAGCAGAATTTTTTTTGTAAACTTGGCCAGATCTGTGCCTTGCCACAATTCTATCTCTGAGCTCTTCAGGCAGTTCCTTTGACCTCATGTTTCTCATTTGCTCTGACATGCACTGTGTGAGCTGTAAGGTCTATATAGACAGGTGTGTGGCTTTCCTAATCAAGTCCAATCAGTATAATCAAACACAGATGGACTCAAATGAAGGTGTAGAAACACCTCAAGGATGATCAGAAGAAATGGACAGAACCTGAGTTTAAATATATGAGTGTCACAGCAAAGGGTCTGAATATTTAGGACAATGTGATATTTCAGTTTTTCTTGTTTAATAAATCTACAAAAATTTCAACAATTCTGTGTTTTCTGTCAATATTGTGTGCTGTGTGTACATTAATGAGTAAAAAAAAAATAACTTAAATGATTTTAACAAATGGCAGCAATATAACAAAGAGTGAAAAATTTAAAGGGCTCTGAATACTTTCCGTACCCACTGAATATACATTCACATCTTTTGAATCATATTCAAATATTGATATGGATGTGTGTATAGTATATATTTATATATATAGAATATTATAAGATATATCTATATTATATAGATGTATATATAATTACCTATATATATATATATATATATGTATATATATATATAACTATACATACATGCATGGTGCTGTTTATATTTTATATTATAATTTTAATACGTATTTTATATTAAAGAAAAAAGATATATAATACACACTCGGTCAAACTTTGAACAGTAGATTTTTTATGTTTTTGGAAAGTTTCTGCTAACAAAGACGGCATTTATTGATCCAAAATACAGAAAAAGCAAGTAATATGTGAAATATTATACAATTTAAAACAGCTGTGTTTTCTATGTGAATATCTGTTAAGTTGTAATGTATTTCTGTGATGCGCAGCCGTATTTTCAGCATCATTCCTCCAGTCTCAAGTGTCACATGATCTTCAGATATCATTCTAATAATTCTGCTTGAGTGCGCTCATAAAACATTATTTATTATTATTATGAGTATCTTTATTATTATTAAATTAAACAGTTGAGTACATTTTTCGGTTTCTTTGATGAGTAGAAGATCCAAAAGATCAGCATTATGTGAAATAAAAGCTTTTGTACATTATACAACTATACCATGGCCAAAAGCTGGAGTCAGTAAATGTGTTATATTTATAAATATATTACAAAATTCAATTTAATTTATATTTCATTTAAACTGGTTTTAACTATTTATAATTTTTAACAACTAAATAGGGACTCTACTAACTTTACGTTTGTATTTACTTGTTGTATTATAACTATATATATAGATATATATATATAGAGAATATATATGTGTGATGGGGTGTGGGTGTTGTGCGTATGGGTGTTTCATCACAAGCATATTCATGTGTAATGACTGCATAGATGGGCAAAATGTATTTAGTTAGTGTTCATGTCATGTGATCATGTTTTTTATTAATGTAATCAGTAACAGTATTTTTATTTTATTTTTTATTATGTAGATTCAATTGATAATGATCTAAAACTTATTGTCACCATGTTGTTAGCTACTTTTTGCTAGCAACTTTATAGTGTAACTAAGTACTTTCTCACAGTTCCAAAGCTGCTGTAAGCAGTATACACTACATACAGTGCAGGAAACAGTACACTACTATTGCATTTGAAGCACAGCCGCTATCTTCCGCTGTTTATTTAGTCTCTCAGCAGGGTTCCCTGACCTCATGTATATTCATAAGGCATGCTTTTTTCCCAAAACAAGCTGCTGAAACAAAAACCATGATGCATTTACAAATGTAGCTAAATCAGAGTTTAATTAGGGTCAAATAATATTAATCGCAAAAGCATATTATTGAAGATGACGTGTTATTTGATCTCAGGAGGAAAACGCAGAATCCACGGCACCTTGTGAAGATAAAGTGGACATCAGCAGTGTAAATGAGGAGGAGGAGGAGGAGGAGGAGGAGGAGGATAACCACGCTGATGAAGAGGAGAGCGATACGAAAGAGGAGGCCAGAGAATGCGTCCCGACAGCGCAGAGTCCCGTCACTGAGAGCGTGGAGGAGAAACCATGCGAGGAACCCGACGACAAAGATCTGTCAGGGTAGGTGCAACCTGAATCCGCCTCACTTCCTGTCTGAGCATCAGTGCTTCCTGAGCTTCAGGGTATGGCTCTGTGGATCTCTGAAGGAGATTATCATGGGAGAGAGAGAGAAACGGAGACAATAATGAGATCAGTGCATGAGAGGTGAAGATGGAGAGATTCTGAAAGTGCAGAAATAAGAGATGAGGGAAAAAAGAAGGATGAAGAGTTCAAGTCACCTTTATTTATAAGCTACTATATATATTATATTATATATATATATATATGTGTGTGTAAAGACTATAAGATGTCCGCATCAAAATAAATGTACAAATGTGATTATATGCCCATAGAAAGCACATTAAACGTAAGTAAAGTGTCTACTTTTAAGGTTTCAAATAAGTTTTTGGAGAATAAAATGTAAAAATTTGGTTTAAATAATGTTACATTGTCACTCAGTGTAACACAATATTTATGTAAAAATTCAGACAACATGCTTATTCTGACGTGTACATAATATATATAAAAGAATAAGGGAGCATATTTTTTAAATGAGTAAAAATTCTTACTGGCAAATGGGCAAAACCTAGGATAGTGGCAAATTTAAAAAAAATTTAAAATTACAACTAATTAGTATTTGGGGTTAAAGTAATTAGTCTTTTAAAATGTCATAAATTTACTTTTGTTGTAAATATGCCTGACAAGAATGATACACTGAATGAAATTTTAGTGGGTCTCTTCTGTAAATCAGGGGGAAATGTATATTTATTTTTTGCTCAGAAAAACAAAAACAAATGTGCAATTACGTTAAAAAGAAAACTTTTTACATTTTTAAAAAGCAGTATTACACTATTGTTTTTTGCTAAAACCTTTTTCTAAGTCCTTGGACCCAGATATAATATATATTATATTATATCGATATCATATATATATTATATGACTATTTTTAGGTGTGCAAAGGTGCTCTGTAAAAAATCGGAAAGGAGGTTCTCCACACACGGTCGGCATACACTAGCATTACACTTCAACTTAAAATCTGAACAATGATATGAATATGGTTTGTTTAGAGTTAAGCTAATGTATGTTTCTGTTGATGGATACACATTCTGGCTTCCCAATACATAAAAACAACAACGATGAAAAAAAAAAAAACATGGACAAACCATTCACTCTTTAATCAATGCGAGTGCTTTATGCTGGAATAACTGTAATTTATGCCGTCATCACGTGTTGATAACGCAGATGAGACCTGTGTTTACAACCCTAACTCATTTAAGCTTGCCAGTTTAAATATCATGAACTCGCGCGTGCAGTGAGAAGATCTGTGTGGTCGCTCATCTGAAGTGTGTGAACCCGCGTCTCAGAACGCGCGGAAATATTAAGCTCTCTGTGAAGTATTGGGTTTGAATGGACAAATTCACACAAAAATGGTCAAAATGCCCGTCTTGGTGAGTATACTATAGCAGACATAGCTGGCTGAACGTACAGTATCAGTGCACTGGATCAGTGCGTTCTCTTAAAGTGACAGCACTTTAACGGAACACGGAAAATTCACTCATTGCTCTTGATTGAATAACTTTTGTAACTTTAATAAGGATTAATCTAATTTATACAGTCAAATATGCAATGCATTTCATTACTTTATTCAATTTCTGTACCTAAAAACTGTTAGGCCTACCTAAAAAAACTGAAAAGCACTGATTATTTTATTTTTATCTTTTTTCACTGTTTATTTATTTGCTGTTGCTTGTAGTTAGATTATTTGCTCTTATTTTTTTTTATTTGACAATATAGATTTTTCCCTAAACATAGCACATACCAAACCGTACCGAAACCGTGATACAAACCGACCGTTGCACCCCCTGAATATACAACATTGTATATATATTTATATATTATATATATATATATATAAATGTGCATATAAATAACATACCAGTCAAAAGTTGAACAGTAAGATTTTAATGTTTTTTTTTTTTAAGAATTCTCTTCTCCTCACCAAGCCTGCATTATTGATCAAAGATACAGTAAATACAGTAATATTGTGAAATATTTTACATTTTAAAATAACTGTTTGCTATTTGAAAATATTTTCAATGTATTATTTGTGATCAAATCTGTATTTCAGCATAGTATCCAGTCTTCAATGCACACGATCCTCCGAAAATCAGTAGATCTGCTGAATGCGGCGCATAAACACATATTATTATCAATAATTAAAACAGTTGAGTACTTTTTTCAGGATCTTGATGAATAGAAAGATCCAAAGATCCAGCCTTATCTGAAATAAAAAGCTTGGTAACATTATCCACTATACCATTCCACAAGCTTGGAGTCAGTATAATTTGGTTTATTATTGTTGGTTTTTTTTTTGGGGAGGGGGGGCTTATCGATATTAATGCTTCGTTTAGCAAGGATACTTTAAATTGATCAAAAGTGATAATAAAGACATTTATAATGTTACAAAAGATTTCGGTTTCAGATGAATGCTGTTCTTCTGAACTTTCTGTTCATCAAAGAAACCTCAAAAAATTCTACTCAGCTGTTTTTAACATAATAATAGTAATAATCAGAAATGTTTCTTGAGCAGCAGATCAGCATATTATACTGATTTCTGAAGATCATGTGACACTGAAGACTGGAGTAATGATGCTGAAAATACAGCTGTGCATCACAGGAATAAATTACAGTTTAACAGATATTACAATAGAAAGCACAATATAACTGCTTTTTCTGTATTTCTGATCAAATAAATGCAGGCTAGGTGAGCAAAAGAGACTTCTTTAAAAAACTTAAAAAATCTTAATGCTCAAAACATTTTGACTGGTAGTGTATATCGCTTTAAACAATACAGAGTGTTTGGAAGCAGCTTCACAGAAATAAATGATGCAAACTTCAAATATGAGACAAATTCTGCTGTGAAGCAGCTCTAAAGACATTATTCAGCTCCGTTCAGTAACTATGAAGTTCATCAATCACGAAACGAGTTCAATTCAGCTATAAGCAGCTCTACAGAAGACAAAACTGAGGAAGACAAAGAAAATTAGAGTTGTTGTTAGGGATGGCTCGGTTACGATCATGAAAGCACTTCATAATTGTATGAGCTTAGTTCTTGTGAAAATATCTCACTGATTTTATTTGTGGATGTTGTCTGGATGAGATGCTGAAGCCAAGCATGATGGTCTTTAGGAAACTGCACGTTGGCCGAAGCTTTCGCTCTTTTTAGCTTGCTTTCTCTCTCTCTTCCCCTTTTTTCAGCAGCAGGTTGTTACACCTTGAAAATGCATCAGCCAAAAAAAACTCAGTTCTTATTTTCCGTTGCGCTGGACAGTTTATTTGTCCGTTTGAAATCGTTTTATTTAAGTATCAGTATCGTCTGAATCAATTCCTGTGAATTTTCTACAATATAACACATCACAGCTGTTATATCACAGTGACGGAAAAAGACCGTAGTTACATTTCATCAGATTTAATTTCTTTATGATAAGATTCAAAACCTGGTACACAATGTTTTTTTTAAAGATGTCTCTTCTGCTCAAGCAGGCTGCCGGCGTGCATTTTATGTGATCAAAAAACAGTAAAAATTGTGAAATATTATTTAAATTTAAAATAACTGTTTTGTGATTTAATATATTTTTAAACTGTAATTTATTCCTGTGATCAAAGCTGTATTTTCAGCATCATTACTCCAGTCTTCAGTGTCACATGATCTTCAGAAATCATTCTAATATGCTGATTTGCTGCTCGAGAAACATTTCTGATTATTATCAATGTTGAAAACAGTTGTTTTTGTGGAAACTGTGTTGCATTTTATTTTTCAGGATTCTTTGATGAATAGAAAGTTCAAAAGAACAGCATTTATTTGAAATATCTTTTTTTGTGTAACTTAAATAAACGTCTTTACGGTCACATTTGATCAATTAATGCATCCTTGCTGAATAAAATTTTTAATTTCTTTAAAAAAAAAAAAAATTCTACTCAAGTCAGTAGAAGTGCAGGTTGGATCTGAATTATTCTGGCCTTGTTTTTGTGTTCACTGTTTTCTAGTTAAATCTGTGATTTGGGGGTTTTAGGTTTTGTTTTTTACTCTTCAGGTGTGACTTTGAAGCGATGGGCTGACTAGTTGAGCTCTACCACTGCTGCCCTTCACTGTTTAAAGTGTTTCCTGACACTTTCTGCTCTCTCATATCATGCCTTTAGTGTTCTGCTGTGTTGTTGTGAGATGTTCTGTGGATGTAAACAGACCCTGATGCTGAGATCATGTGGAGATTTGTGCCTGGTTAGGGTTGGGAAACAAGAAGCCTTTCTGTTTTCCAAAAAAAACAAAAAAAACACTCTTAAATGTAAAGGTTCCAATAACCTAAATAAAAGGTTCCATTTCTGGTTCCCCAAAGAACCTTCCAGTGAACATAATCATTTTAATAATCTAAAGAACACTTTTACACTATAAAGAACCTTTTGTGGAATGGAAAGGTTCAATGGATGTTAAAGGCTCTTTACAGAACCATCGAAGTCAATGAAGAACCTTTTATTTTTAAGAGAGTAATGGAATTATATTGGGCTGCACGATAAATCGCATGCAATGTTTAATGCGCATCTTGTCAGAAAGCCGGTTCACTGATGAGCAGCGCAAAAAATCGCGCGAATATGAACGTGGTTTTGCGCAGCCTGCACCGTGAACAAAGGCTCTGTGTAGTTAATGCTGCTCAATGTGAAAGCACGCAGGTGATGGAGATTTACCGCTGATTACAGAACCGGCTTTACTGATAAGATGCGCGTTAAATATCGCATGTGATTTATCGTGCAGCCCTAGAATTATATAAGACTTACAGTTCCATTATTGTTTCATAAATGGATCTCATAAGCTATAGAATTGATTTGGTTTAATGGCTTGCAGGTGTTAAGTCATGTTGAACTCTGAACTAACTCAACAGTACTAACAGAATTGTGAAATCATTAAAGGAACAGTTCACACAAAAATGAAAATGAGCTGATAATTGACTCACCCTCAGGCCATCCAAGATTAGGATGAGTTTGATTCTTCATCAGATTTGGAGAAATGTAGCATTGCATCAGTGTCTCAGCAATGGATGCTCTGCAGTGAATGGGTGCCGTCAGAATGAGAGTCCAAACAGCTGATAAAAACATCACAATAATCCACAAGTAATCCACAGCACGCCAGTCCATCAGTTAACATCTGGAGAAGACAAAAGCGGAAACACATCCATCATTAAGTAAAACTGTTGCTTCCGGCTAAAATACGAGTCCATGATTCGTAATAACCAGTGAAAAAAGTCCATCTCCTGTTGTCTCTCACATCAAAATCCAGCCACATATTAGTTTAGAGCTGTTTAAACGCTGCTTGATCTGTGCAGATTTCTCTCCTGATTCACACCAGAACACTTTTTCACTTGAGGAAGCGTTATTATGGATTATGGACTCGTATTTTATCTGGAAGCAACAGTTTAAAGTTAAAACGTCTTGATGGATTTGTTTCTTACAAATATGCATCTTTTCTCTTCACTAGACGTTAACTGATGGACTGGAGTGCTGTGGATTACTTGTGGATTATTGTGATGTTTTTATCAGCTGTTTGGACTCTCATTCTGATGGCACCCATTCACTGCAGAGCAAGTGATGCAATGCTACATTTCTCCAGATCTGATGAAGAAACAAACTCATCCTAATCTTGGATGATTTGAGGGGGAGGACATTTTCAGTACATTTTCATTTTTGGGTGAACTACTCCTTTAAGGAACCAGAACTACAAATGGTTTTTGTACGATTCCCTCCTCTACTGCTGGTCTGTAGTCCATAAATTAAATCTGGTTGCATTGACTCTGATTCGAATGTCTTTTGAGATTAAACTTGCCTAACTAATCCAATCTTCTTGAGTTAGCTGGTCTTCATAGATGCTTTTCTCCTCCGTCTCCAGTGGTGGTTTTCCAATGATGCTTTTCCCCTCCGTTTTCTGTATTGTTTTGTTCAGAGTGAATCAAATAACTATGTGGAACCAGGGTCCTGCCTAGTCGTTGCATCACTAGTTGAGTTGTCTGCTGCTAATTAACCAGGGTTGTGTCTTGGTAGAACGGTCCACACTGTAGTCATTACACTCGGCGGAGCGGTAGGGTTTGATGTGCTAACTCTCTAATGTGGCTTCCTCTCTGCTCTCTAACGTGATTGTGATTTGCCCCCTTGCTGAGCTTCGCTGTGCCTCTCGCTGCGCTCTGACCCTTTCCCTGTCACACGCACACATCCCGAACTCAAGTTCAAAGTCACATTTGAAATATCTTTAAGGTTAGAAAACTCATTTACTCACTGTCATGTTGGTCCAAAGCCGTATGACTGACTTGCTTCGGTGGCACACTAAAGGAGACGTTTAGCAGAATGTTCATGCTGCATGTTCATATAATGACTGCAGGCCGTCAAGCTCCAAAAAGACCAAAAAAACACCATAAATGTGATTTTAAGGGCTTTATGACTATTGAGGAATTTTGTACATGGTTTGGCTGGTTAGTATGAATAGTTAGTCCCTACTAGTAGATGCCGTAACTACACCATAATGGTGCAAAATCATTTAAAAGTGGCTGTGCACATTTTGCAGTTGTATTATTGTAGATGTTTCACCAGTGTCCAGTTATTTATTAATTTATTTTATAAAAAATTTTAATATATATTTGTAAAATAAAGAATTCATAATTAGATATTAGGGAAACATCTACATATTTTGTAGACATATTTATATATTTGTACTAGTGTACAATGATTTATAATTGGTTTTTAAAAAATTTTTTTATTTAATATATTTAAAAAAACAGTATGTATAATAAATAGAAAAACTGGAGTATATATAATTATATAGTAGATGTTAACTAGTATACATAATTTACTTATATAAATTATTTAATATTAATAGTAGTAATTTTAAGTTTTTTGAATTTTTTATTTTATAAAAATAATAATAATTGATTTAATTTAAATATTTAATATTCTAATATATACTTGTATAATATTTTTTATATATATAAAGTTATATAAATAGGTTCATTAGTATCCAAGTATCTTTTTTTATTCAGATTTTTTTCTGTTTATATAAAGTCGATTACCAATGAGCAAAAATGGTAATTGCTTATTTCCAACAGCCCTTATTCCAACTTCAAAATGCATGGATGCACAGCTTGTATGGAGCACTTTTATTTATTTCAGTACTTTTTGGAGCTTGACAGCCACTGGTCACAATATGCTTTTTTATGTGGGAAAAGAACAGCTTGGAAAATTCTGCCATTTCCACATGAGGTGAGTAAGTGATGAAGGAGATTCATTTTTGGGTGAAACATTCCTTTAAACAGGCAGTAGTTCTTGGTATATTCCAAGTTGAGGTTCAGACAGCCGGCTGATGACCCCATAATGACTTCCTCCGATAATCTCATCCTATCAGAAGGATTGCTAGACTTATCTGACAGGGAAAGATGAGGATAATTAGATGCCAGAAGCACTAGGCTGAGACTCAGTGAGCTCACTTTGGGGAGGGTTTTTTGGGGAGGGCAGTCGGGAGGGAAGTCTAGTGCCAGGAAACAGGAAGTACTGAATTGTCTTTCTTGCAGGGATGTCAGCAGTCAGGAGTGGGAGGAAGGGGAGGAGTTTGAGTGTTACCCTCCTGGGATGAAGGTGCAGGTGAGGTATGGGCGAGGCCACAATCAGAAGACGTACGAAGCCACTGTGAAAGAGTCAGACCTGGAGGGGGGAGAGGTGCTCTACCTGGTGCACTACTGTGGCTGGAACGTCAGGTAAGGCAGGACCCTGGGAGCTCACGCCTTATCTGTTTGCATTTACAAAGAAACGGGTAGCCCCAATCAGATTATGGCACTGGAGTCAGAAAGTCTGCAGGGATGACGTGTTTGTGTGGGGCGAAGTCCAGAACCAAGCTTTCTAGCACTTCCATTTCCATCGTCCTGAAGTCAGATGGTTTTTTGAAAAGGGTTTTTGGTTAAATGTCTGAAATCAGGTCTGTCGTGAACATAAGATATTTTCACATAGGAAAAAAACAGCATATGCTGGTTAGGTATGTTTTGAAGCATGACGGCTGGTTTAAGATGGTCATGTGCTAGTCCTAAACTGGTCATGAGCTGGTTTAAGCTGGTCATATGCTGGTCCTAAGCAACTAGCTCCTGCTCAGGACCAGTTTAGGCCCAGCATATGACCAGCTTAAACCAGCTCATGACCAGCTAAGGACCAGCTTAAACCAGCTCAAACCAGCAGTCATGCTTCAAAACATACCTAACCAGCATATGGTGGTTTTTTCAACAGGAACTCATCTACACATGTTTATATAGTGAATACGGTTGAACTCAGATTACGGTGACATGTTTTTAAATAAAGACTGAAGGAGTTATTAAAGCTTAATGGAGGGGGATGTTGATGCGACCATGGTGTAGTTCGTTTATAGCCTACGTTTAGCTTTTTACTCCCGCCGAGGCTTCAAAATGTGTCCATTTGTGAAGATTAGCATGAGCAAAATGTGTAATCATTCAAGAGCCAATGGAAAAGTCCTATTGGGTTTTTGTGGAGGGTACGAGGTTGGTGCTAACTTGCGTGTCGGCCTACAAAAATACGTCGCTGCTGCTGCGCTGTACTGCTGCTTGACGAACACATCAAGTGACCAACCACAGCTTTCTTGGTTTTAACATGTGGAAATGTGTTTAAATAATAATTTGCCAGATTGAGGAAGTGCTTTCTAGTTTCATGTGTCGTCGTGTGGAAACTGCTCAGCTTAGTGATAGACGGATACAGCCTCTGATCTTCATCTTTTAAGCATGTGAAGAGCGTTTCTGGGTGGTTTATAGGAAAAAGTCAGGTGTGCATTTGGAGACTTTTTGAAAATGAATGATTTTGGTTGCTTTGCCATTGCAAATCGCTGTCAGTATGAACAGCCCTTAAAACTAGGCTTGGATTTGAGTGTGTGTCGTGTGGACATTTCTGATCCTGAAGCTTATTTCTGTGTTGCTGACAAAAATGGCAAAGCAGGACCTTCTGAAAACCTTGTTGCCGCTTTGATGTTTTATACTAGTCATGTTGTCTCTTTTGCAGTGTTTTATATATTGCAGTTGTGACTTGTGTAATGTAATATCTCGTTATTTTTACATTGCATCTCGCAATTGCAACAAAACAGTGTTTTATTAGTTTTGGAGCCGTATATTTAGTTAATGTTGACCAATCTGTCTCTCTTAACAGGTATGACGAGTGGATCAAAGCCGATAAGATTGTCAGACCAGCCAATAAGAACGTCTCTAAAATAAAGCACCGCAAAAAAATAAAGGTACAGTCTGATTTCTTTAAGGAGGTTTTCTTTTTTACTTGTTTTTCAAACGTTTGGGGTCTGTAAGACTTTTTAAACGTTTTGAAAGTGTCTTCTGCCGAACAATGGCTGATTTATTTAATTAATAATACAGTAAAAATTCTGAAATATTTTTACAATTTCAAATAACTGTTTTCTGTTGTAATATACTGTTTAAAATGTAATTTATTCCTGTGATCAAAGCTGAATTTTCAGCATCATTACTCCAGTCTTCAGTGTCACATGATCCTTCAGAAATCATTCTAATATGTGATTTGCTGCTCAATAAACATTTCTCATTATTATCAATGTTGAAAACAGTTTCTAATATTTTTGTGGAAATCGTGATACATTTTTGTTTTTACTGAGAATAGAAGTTCAAAGAAGAAGCGCATTTATTTATATTTGATAAGTTTAATTATATTCTTAAAAAAAAAAAATATACTGCCTCCAATTTAAAACAGTAGTGTTCTATTTTTCAGAATATTCAATGTAGAGGGGCCCTGCACCATTAATTTGACGTTTGTGTTTAATAGCAGATAAGCAGAACGAAGAAAGAGACCGAATAGAGCGGGCGGACAGACAGAGGAGGATATTCCCGTCATCACAAAATCGCCAATCGAGTCGTTTGCTGTCCAAAACGAACTCTCGGCTCCAGTGATGTTTTATCCAAGATGGAGGACGTGTGGTGGATAAAGGAAGCCAAGCAGGACGCCGTTTAAGCCCATAGCGATCCGTCTATTTATCAATGGCTCACAGGTAGTGGTCGACCGATTATCGCCATGGCCGATATATCGGTACGATATTGGCATTTTTGCGAATAGCGTCTATTTCTGGGCCAGAAGATAATTTTTTCTGTTTGGCCGATGCGGGCGAGGTGCGTGAACCTTTTCATTCCGTGGCGCTCTGGAATTTTATTTTGAGGCCGTTGCTTCGACGAGCAGGGCAGCGCCATCCCCCTCGAGAAATAGTGCTGTAGATTCTCCTTCTTGTTCGCCATCGTCGTTAACAGTTGTGTCTAATATGGATAGAAGTCTGTCTAATAATCAGATAGTACTGTTAAACAAAGGAATTAAAATGTTTACAAAAAGTATTATAACGATTGCTTTTATATTATTAATAATAGAAAGGCAAACATGAATACTTTCTCATTTGCCGTCAGCATTCAACAAATACGCATTTACATAATTTAAACAAATCTTTAAATGGCTAATGAAAATTTAATTTCACAAAACTTGCAAACTTAGTCGAATCCAGTTGAGAGATCTTGTGAAGTGTGCATGTGACCTGCATGATCGCGTGTTCTCTGCGTGACTTTCGGGTCCTTGTGAATTGAATGCTTTAAACATTAAACATTAAATTCGTGATTTCAAATTATGCTGCGCTTCATACTTTTGCCCAATGTCATATTCATGTCATTTTCACCGTGTGCTGTATGTAAAATGAGTGTTACCTTGGCTTTATTTGAAAAATATGATTCCCAATGCACACAAACTTCCCAGAATACTGAGTTGTTGGTTACAGTTTACTTCCTTTTTAATTATATTTTATTAAATATTTATTTATTTGTGAAAAAAAAATACTTTGTCATCTAAAGTAATCAATCCATCTAAAGTAATCGAATCCATTTTAAAATGATTTAAAATTCTTAAATATGAATGACAAATAAATGACAAATATATAGGCTTTATATCGGCCACCCTGCTTCCAGAGTATTGGGCATCGGCTGTCAAGGAAACAATCTCGTTCGACCAATACTCCCAGGTAACTTACATCCGCTGCTTAAGGACAAGTGGTATGATCTATATTAACTTGAAGGTGAAGTGTGACAGTGTGTAATCCTAAAAATGCTTTCTTGTGTTCAGAGTTATGCTACGTAATCATCCGTCTTTGACCTTCTGAAGAGTATAGTATAACTATATGGTGTGTATATATATATATATATATATATACACACCACAGCACGTATCTCCAAAAGTGAGTAACCCCTCACATTTCAGAAATTATATTCTGAACACATTACACATTCTGAACACTATACACATTACACAGTTCATTTTATTATATGTTGTCAAGGGACAATACTATAGAAATGAAAATTGGATATACTTTAGACTAGTCAATGTGCAGTTTGTATAGCAGTACAGAATTACTGTACTGAATAAATACACATAACCGTGAGTACACCCTAAGTGAATATGTCAAAACTGTGTCCAAAATGTCAATATTTTGTGTGAGCACCATTGTTATCTAGCACACTGCCTTAATCTTCCTGGGCATGGAATTCACCAGAGCTGCACAGGTTGTTGCTGGGATCATCTTCCACTCCTCCATAATGACATCACGGAGCTGCTGGATGTTAGACACATGGCACTTCTCCACCTTCCGCTTGAGGATGCCCCACAGGTGCTCAATAGGGTTCAAGTCTGGAGACATACTTGGCCACTCCATCACCTTCAGCTTTCTCAGCAAGGCAGTTGTCATCTTGGCGGTGTGTTTGGGGTCATAATCATGTTGGAATACTGCCCTGCGGCACAGTTTCTGAAGGGAGGGGATCATGCTCTGCTTCAGTATGACACAGTACATGTTGGCATTCATGGTTTCCTCAATGAACTGTAGCTCTCCAGTGCTGGCAGCACTCATGCAGCCCTAGACCATGATGCTACCACCACCATGCTTGACTGTAGGCAAGACACAATTTCCTTGGTACTCCTCACCAGGGTGTCGCCACACATGCTGGACACCATCTGAGCCAAACAAGTTTATCTTAGTCTCATCAGACCACAGGACTTGTCTTCAGCAAACTGTTTGCGGGCTTTCTTATGAACCAGCTTTAGAAGAGGCTTCCTTCTGGGACGACGGCCATGCAAACAGACTTGTTGCAGTGTGCAGCGTATGGTTTGAGCACTGACAAGCTGACCCCTCCCGCTTCTGCAACCTCTAAAGCAATGCTGGCAGCACTCATGCGTCTGTTTTTTGAAGCCAGCTTCTTTACCTGACGCACAGCACGAGGACTCAACTTCTTTGATCGACTCTTGCGAGGCCTGTTCTGAGTGGAACTCGTCTTATAAAACTCTGTATGACGCTGGCCACTGTACTGCAACTCAGTTTAAGGGTGTTACAGATATAGCCTAGGCCATCTTCGTGGAGAGCAACAATTCTAATTCTCAAATCCTCAGAGAGTTCTTTGCCATGAGGTGCCATGTTGAGCATCCAGTGGTCAGTATGAGAGAATTGTACTCAAAGCACCAAATTTCAGCACCATGCTCTAATACAAGATACACAAATTTGAATGGTCCTGTCAAGCAGACAAAAACATTAACATGATGAATAGGACATGTGGCTTTGCATGGTTAAACAACATACAGCTGTATCACTTAGGGTGTAACTCACTTTTGTGCCCCAGCTATTTTGCAAATATGGCGTTGTTGAGTTATTTTCAGAGGACAGTAAAATCGGTACAGAAGCACATGAGACTCTAAAATAACCCAAGTATTTCTATAGTATTGTCCTTTGAGAAGATATACTAAAATGGTTGCTGAAAAGTGAGGTGTGTACTCACTTTTGTGAGATACTGTATATATATATATGATCGGGCCAGTGGTTCATATTTTTACTTTACTTCTTTAGTTCATATTTTGTGGCTGGTCCTGCCACAAAAAAAATTTAATAGTTGCTGTTATCATTGTTTTTGACCCATGCCATCTTTTATTCTAATAAATAAGCTTATATGACACCACATTTTTATATACCAATTAAATCTTACAATTCTCAATTCTAATTTCGATACCACAGCAAATACTACTAGCCTAACAAATATAAAGTTCAAACATTATTAAAGACAAGACAACAGTCAGTAAATAGTAAATGAACAGATTACAAGCAATAGCACAATTGAATATATAGAACAAAGATACAAATTAAATGTTGCTTTATAAGGAAAAACAGCAGACGAGCTGAATGAGACGCAGATTCACTCTCTGACAGCAGGTGGCGCTCATGGAACAGCAGCGATACAGCGTTTCCTTAGTTACCGCTGTAAACAAAGCAGAGCTGCGCTTATAAACTTTAAATGCATCATACAGAGACGAGATGAAAAGAAAACGCCATCTAAATATTTCTGAAAATATTCAGTTCTCCTCAATATTCAGTATTAAGGATTTTCTTCCAATATTTCGCTCAACGTGAGCAGGGATCTTGCTCTGTCTGCTACAGGATTTTCTCCTCTTTGCATCCGTCTTCAGCGTCTCTGGCCTTTATTAACAGCCGTTTACAGACTTCATAATATTTCCACACAGATGACATTTTGGAAAAGGATTGTGAGTTTGTGTGCAAATCCGGAAACAATAATGGGTTGAAATAAAACAAAAAATAGCCGGTTGAATTGTGCATCTCTACTCCACTGTATATATGAAATATAGATTAATTATTGTTAAAGCTACAAAGTTACTCACCCAGATGGGGATTTTTACATACTTTTGTATGTATTCGTCCATTCAAGCGCAAAAACAGCCGTCGGACAGCCCTTATTGTCGAGCCCTGATATACAATCTAATTAAAAATATGAACAAAAACTATAATAGTAATAATATCAAGTAATAATATATCATATCAATGATACTAAAATAAAACTGCATGAAAATTCATCAAACAAAAGGTGTGTGAAATAGTGTTAATTTTGTCAGCTATTTTTGAATTTAGTCTTAGTTTTAGTCCTGAGTTAAATGTAACTTTTAGTTTTTATCATATTTAGTCAACTTGTCCTGTTTTAGTTTTATTCAAGTTTTAGTCGACTAAATGTCTGAGCATTTTAGTCTAGTTTTAGTCAGTGGAAACATTTTCATCATATTTTCGTCTTACTGTATATTGGTTAAAATGCTAAAAATGATTATTTTGCTAAATTTTAACTGCAATGATTGCTGTCATTTTGGGAAATGTATTTTTACATTTCATCAGAAGTTGCTCTTACACCATTACGCGCAAATCAATAGAATATCAGGATATCAATTAGAGGCTAAATAAACACCAAAGACTTCAGATATACACTCGCACTGTCTACGTTATGAAAACTGGTGTAACAAAAACCTACTCTCAGATATTATGACAGAGAAATTCCTAATAGTAGTTCCAAATTGCATTAATGTTTCTCTTTTAAAACAACGGCAAAAACAGACTTATTGCCGCACAGAGGTTGTGTAAGTAACGTTACAATCAGCAAACAATACAGTCGAGATCCATGACAGAATGCAGACTGACTGAATGACACTTTCATTTAAGCAGGACGCATCAAACGGAGATCGCTGAGCTCCAGCTTACTCGTACAGTACTGTATGTCGGTGTTTTCAGATCTGTATCCATTTACAGAAAAGCTCTGATTGGGGGATTTGAGCTCTTGATATCTGGCAACCGCAAACATGAACGCTCGCGTAATAGTCTTCTACAGCAGTCTGGCTCCACTTTTTTCAATAAAAATAAAAAGGTTTTGATAAAGTTTTTGCGCTTTTAACTGCATTTTAGTCTTGTCTTTTTTCGTCAACGATATTGCATGTTCATTTAGTCTCGGTTATCGTGTAATGACCTTATTATCGTCTCGTTTTCGTCAGGAGAAAAAACTTTGTTGACTGTCATTTTTCGTCATAGGTTTCATTAATGAAATTAACACTAGTGGGAAACCTGTTACAATTGTCTAACTGAGCACTGCAGCAGAGCTCGTGTTTGAGGCCCATCCTTCTGTTTCCCACAGGCTCTGAAAGCTCCACAGACGACAGTGAGCGAGAAGAAGATGGTGACGCTGATCACGATGAAGAGGATCATCCAGGAGGACGAGCGAGCCTTCGGAAAGCAGGTCTTCCAGAGCGCCCGCATACGCCACAGCACTGGGAGAGCGGGAGCCCGTCTGAAGCCTTCAAAGCTCCCGTGGTTGCGGACGAGGAGCAGAGCGTCCTAGAAACGGGCAAGAGAAAGGGCCAATTTGAGGTGGAGCTCGAAGGTTCTGGCGGCAGAAGAAAAAAAGCAGAAGGTCAAGGCGAGCGAGCTTTAAAAAGCCCAGCGAAAGGCAAAACTAGAAGAAGCAGAGGAGGCGATTGGCTGCCAAGTAGTTCACCCAAAAAGTTGGAGGAACGATGTCCGGTTGAGGATAGAGGCGCTCAGTTGTGTAGCAGCTCTGAAGACGAAGCAGATCCTCCAACCGAACCACAAACCAAGGAAGAACCAAGAGGAAATCCCAAAACCAAGGGCTCCCCTTCAAAGAAATACAACGGAGTGAAGGAGAAGAATAAAAGCGGGCGTTCGGGATTCTGGGAGATCCCGGAGAAAAGAGCCAAAATATCCACAGGGATCGAAGAAAGGTCACCTGGCTGTCGTACTAAAGGCCAGAAGGATGTGTGGTCCAGTATCCAAGTTCAATGGCCCAAGAAGATCCTAAAGGATCTGTTTTCGGACTCGGACACCGAGGCGGCCAACTCACCTCCACCCGCCGTAACGGCTCCGGACGAGCCCTGCGTCGAACCCTCCCAGGACGAGGAGATTGCCGAGGACAAGCTGCAGGAGCATCCGAGCAGCGGCACCAACTCGGTACTCAACACTCCTCCGACTTCGCCGGAGTCGCCCGCCGTGGGCGAAGGACCCGCCGCGGTCCGAGCACCATCGCCGCCCGCCAGTCCTCCAGCCGTCTCTTCACCGGCAGGACCTCTGATGGAGGAGCAGGCGGAGGGGCGCAGCGAGTCTGACAGCAGCACGGTGGAGGTGGAGAGCTTGGGTGGAGAAATCCAGGAGATTCCTGGAGAAGAGGGGGCAGGTTCCCCTTCCAAGGCCTTCGATGGAAACCTGTCCTGCAACAGTAACAGCAACTGTAGCCTGACACTTAGCAACAGCAGCCAGCAGGAGAGCGAGCAGAAAGCCAAAGGTGCGTATCGTCATATACATCACATGCACGTTCAGAGATTGTGTTTTGTTTCGGTCCAATGCTAAGGCAAGGGATTTAATGTGCACTACCAGTAAAATTTAGTTTTTATTTTTCAATAAGGTAATACATTTATTCATCAAGGATGCATTAAATTTATCAAAAAGTGACAGTAAAGACATTTATAATGTTACAAAAGATTCTATTTCAAATAAATGCTGTTCTTTTGAACTTTCTGTTAATCAAAGAATCCTGAAAAAAATTATATGTATCACAGTTTTCACAAAAATATTAGGCAGCACAACTGTTTTCAACATTGCTAATAATCAGAAATGTTTCTTGAGCAGCAAAGCAGCATATTAGAATGATTTCTGAAGATCGTGTGACACTGAAGACTGGAGTAATGATGCTGAAAATTCAGGAATAAATTACATTTACAATATATTACAACAGAAAACTGCTATTTAAAATTGTAAAAATATTTCAGAATATTACAGTATATTTGATCAAATTAATTCAGCATTGGTGAGCATAAGAGACTTTCAAAAACATTTTAAAAAGTTAAAGACCACAAACTTTTGAGTGGTGTTGTATATTATATAATATATATATACCAATATACATGGGGAAAAAAAAGTATTTAGTCACCACCAATTGTGCAAGTTCTCCCACTAAAAAAAATGAGAGAGGCCTGTAATTTTCAACAAAGGTATACCTCAACTATGAGAGACAAAAATGAGAAAAAAAAATCCAGAAATCACATTGTAGGATTTTTAAAGAATTTATTGCAAATTATGGTGGAAAATAAGTATTTGTCAATAACAAAATTTAATCTCAATAATTTGTTATATACCCTTTGTTAGCAATGACAGAGGTCAAACGTTTTCTGTAAGTCTTCACAAAGGTTTTCACACACTGTTGCTGGTATTTTGGCCCATTCTTCCATGCAGATCTCCTCTAGAGCAGTTATGTTTTGGGGCTGTCGCTGGGCAACCCGGATTTTCAACTCCCTCCAAAGATTCTCTATGGGGTTGAGATCTGGAGACTGACTAGGCCACTCCAGGACCTTGAAATACTTCTTAAGAAGCCACTCCTTCGTTGCCCGGGCGGTATGTGTTTGGGATCATTGTCATGCTGAAAGACCCAGCCACGTTTCATATTCAATGCCCTTGCTGATGGAAGGAGTTTTCACTCAAAATCTCACGATACATGGCCCAATTCATTCTTTCGTTTACACGGATCAGACGTCCTGGTCCCTTTGCAGAAAAACAACCCCAAAGCATGATGTTTCCACCCCAATGCTTCACAGTAGGTATGGTGTTCTATGGATGCAACTCAGCATTCTTTCTCCAAACACGACAAGTTGAGTTTTTACCACAAAGTTCTATTTTGGTTTCATCTGACCATATGACATCGACCAATCCTCTTCTGGATCATCCAAATGTTCTCTAGCAAACTTCAGATGGGCCTGTACATGTACTGGCTTAAGCAGGGTTACACGTCTGGCACTGCAGGATTTGAGGCCCTGGCGGCGCAGTGTGTTACTGATGGTAGCCTTTGTTACTTTGGTCCCAGCTCTCTGCAGGTCATTCACTAGGTCCCCCCGTGTGGTTCTGGGATTTTTTTTCACAGTTCTTGTGATCATTTTGACCCACGGGGTGAGATCTTGCGTGGAGACCCAGATCGAGGGAGATTATCAGTGGTATTGTATGTCTTCCATTCTGCTATTAATTGCTCCCACAGTTGATTTCTTCACACCAAGTTGCTTACCTATTGCAGATTCAGTCTTCTCAGCCTGGTGCAGGTCTACAATTTTGGTTCTGGTGTCCTTTGACAGCTCTTGGTCTTGGCCATGGTGGAGTTTGGAGTGTGACTGTTTGAGGTTGTGGACAGGTGTCATTTATACTGATAACAAGTTCAAACAGATGCCATTAATACAGGTAACGAGTGGAGGACAGAGGAGCCTCTTAAAGAAGAAGTACAGGTCTGTGAGAGCCAGAAATCTTGCTTGTTTGTAGGGGACCAAATACTTATTTTACCGAGGAATTACCAATTAATTCTTTAAAAATATTACAATGTGATTTTCTGGATTTTTTTTCTCATGTTGTCTCTCATAGTTGAGGTATAGAAATTATGATGAAAATTACAGGCCGCTCGCATCTTTTTAAGTGGGAGAACTTGCCCAATTGGTGGCCGACTAAATACTTTTTTCCCCCACTGTATATTATACATATATTATATCTATATATATATATATCAGATATATAGATATATAGATATTATAAATGCTAGGAAATTATTTCAATTGTTTATTTTTATTATTTAAAACATATTAAAGGTCAAATTAATTCTTAAATTATTATAAAGGGGTCCTCTATGCTCCTTTACAAGTCTTGATTGAATTTGTTTGGGTACGTGTACCTAGAACAGGCTTCTCATTACTAGGTTGTGTGAAAAACACATTATTTTTCACATGTTTTACATTATTACAACACCTCTTTCTCTCCAGTCTGGCATGAACGGCTTGAATATTTCCTGTATCAAATGAAGGCCTGCCTTCTGAATTACAAAATGTGCTGTGATTGGTTAGCCGGACCAGTGTGTGCTGTGATTGGTTATCTTGGCCAGTGTGTGTCAGGGTGGCCGCGGGTCTTAAAAAGTCTTAAAAATGTATGAGTGTTACTAAAATAAGCCTTGAAAATATATGAATTCAGACTCAGTAGGCTTAAATATTTTGCGTCACATTACCACAAAAATTCTCTCAGTCTAACAGGACCCAGGGGTGTCCATCAAGAGCTACTTTTACCCCCCGCTTAGTTACCGCTCATCAGAGAAAATTGCGGTTAAGATACAGTCGAAACACAGCTCGTGTCCAGCCTCCGAAACTACTTTAAATGTTTCATGCAAGTTACTGAAAATGGCTTGAGAAATTGTACTTGCCGACAGGATAATAGCTGATTAAAACTTAAGGACAAAAATAATCATGCATCAAAAAAGCAAATGATTCCTTGATTTTACTACATCAGCTTAAACAGCGATTGAGAATGATAGGTATTTATTATCATATGTCGCGTGTTGAGGGCTCGTGGCTGCCGTCTCTGTGAGAGGAATGCATGGAGAAATCAAATAAAGAGCGTATGCACACCACAAACGAAAAATCACAGAACAAACATATGAGGTAAAAATCAAAATGGTTAGTCGCATTGTATGAGCATGATAGACAGTGGTGTGTCGATCTTTCTTATTTTTTTTCATGTTTGTCACTTTAATGTTTCAGATCATCAAAAATTTTTTTAAATATTAGTAAAAGATAACACAAGGGAACACAACATGCAGTTTTTTAAATTAAGGTTTTTATTATTAATGGAAAACAAAATCCAAAACTGCATGGACCTGTGTGAAAAAGTGTTTGACCCTAAACCTAATAAATGGTTGGGCCACCCTTAGCAGCAACAAATCAAGCGTTTGCGATAACTTGCAAAGAGACTGTTACAGCGCTGTGGAGGAATTTTAATCCACTCATCTATGCAGAATTGTTGTAAACCAGCCACATTGGAGGGTTTTCGAGCAAGAACCGCTTTTTTTAAGGTCATGCCACAGCATCTCAAAAGGATTCAGGTCAGGACTTTGACTAGACCACTCCAAAGTCTTAATTTTGTTCTTCTTCAGCCATTCAGAGGTGGACTTGCTGGTGTATGTGGGATCATTGTCCTGCTGCAGAACCCAAATTCACTTCAGCTTGAGGTCACGAACACATGGCCGGACATTCTCCTTCAGGATTATCTGATAGAGAGCAGAATTCATGGTTACATCAATTATGGCAAGTCGTCCAGATCCTAAAGCTGCAAAGCAGCCCCAGACCATCAAACTACCACCACCATATTTTACTGTTGGTATGATGTTATTTTTTTTAAATGCAGTGTTACTTTTACGCCAGACGTAAGGGGACACACACCTTCCAAAAAGTCCAACTTTTGTCTCATCAGTCCACAGAAAATTCTTGGGGATAATCAAGATATTTTTTGGCAAATATGAGACGAGCCTTTGTGTTCTTTTTGCTCAGCAGCGGTTTTCGTCTTGGAACTCTTCCATGCAGACCATTTTTGCCCAGTCTTTTTCTTATTGTTGAATCATGAACACTGGCTTTAATTGAGGCAAGTGAGGCCTGCAGTTGTTTGGGTGTTGTTGTGGGGTCTTTTGTGACCTCTTGAATGAGTCATCGCTGTGCTCTTGGGGTAAATTTGGTCAGCCGGCCACTCCTGGGAAAGTTCTCCACTGTTCCATGTTTTTGCCATTTGTGAATCATGGCTCTCACTGTGGTTCGCTGGAGTACCAAAGCTTTAGAAATGGCTTTATAACCTTTCCAGACTGATAGATCCGCACTACTTCTTTCTCATTGTTTCTGAATTTCTTTGGATTATCGGCACGATGTCTAGCTTTTGAGGATCTTTTGGTTTACTTCACTTTGACAGGCAGGTCCTATTTAAGAGATTTCTTGATTGCGAACAGGTGTGGTAGTAATCAGGCCTGGGTGTGGCTAGATAAATTTAACTCAGGTGTGATAAACCACAGTGTTAACAGGGGGGCAAACACTTCTTCAGACAGGGCCATGTAGTTTTGGATTTTGATTTCCCTTAATAATAAAAACCTTCATATAAAAACTGCATGTTGTGTTCACTTGAGTTATCTTTTACTAATATTTAAATTTGTTTGATGATCTGAAAAATTAAAGTGTGACAAACATGCAAAAAATAAGAAACCAGGAAGGGGGCCAACAATTTTTCACACCACTGTGTAGTCAAGTAAAATATCATGACAAGGGATCTATTTTGCTGAATATTTTCACGATTGTAAATGTTACATTGATTTTAGTTCAACAAACAAGTAGTAAAGTATATGAAGTTACTTAAATTTTTAGACACAATTGACTGTTTTGTTCAATTTCACCAATGAAAATAGTTCCAAACAAAGATCAGAACAGAATTATTGCACACATTCTCCAAGCCACACCCAGCATTTTTGTTACTGAATGATTCAGAGGTTTAAAGCAATCGGTTGAACGAATAAGTGACTTACCGCCACCTACTATCGGTTTAGTCTCATGCTTAAAAGTATGCATTTTCCCCACTTTTTATTTGTATGTTAAAAATTTTATTTTACAACATTATCCCCTAACATTATTTATGCTTTTGTAATTTTGTCATATTTAATTGATGGTAAGCGCCTCGTAGGGTTACACTTTTGGATCAATGTAAGCAATTTGGAGGAAAGAGGACGACATACATTTAATAAAAACATTGGACTTTATTAAGGTAAATGACATCCTGTGGTAAATTTAAAAACATGCAGATTTAAGTATGTTAAATCTGACAGAAAACTGATGAAAATATTGCTTCAGAATAAACTGTTTACTCCACCAAAAATCTGAGTGATGCAGTTATTTTGCGGGATATTTTGTATGAAATATTGTCTGCTGACATGAAAAGTTCACTGTATATTGTAATAACAAATAGAATTTGACAGCGATGATATTTTGTTTTCTTTTTACATTTAAACGCGTTAAATATTACATATACGTATGTAATATAATGTGTATTTACCCATCACAGCTTGGTCTTAAATTTAATAAAGGTGGTATAACTAGGTCTTAAGTCTTAAGGGAACTGTTTAATAATGTGTAGAAACCCT
Organism: Sinocyclocheilus anophthalmus; assembly: GCA_018155175.1. Taxonomy (NCBI): domain Eukaryota; kingdom Metazoa; phylum Chordata; class Actinopteri; order Cypriniformes; family Cyprinidae; genus Sinocyclocheilus; species Sinocyclocheilus anophthalmus. The sequence goes on from JADLZN010010571.1 coordinate 137,497, forward strand.
TGCGTTGTGATTGGTTAGATGGGCCAGTGTGTGTTGTGATTGGAATTAGGGAATGGGAAATAGTACCATAGCCGATGGCTGGACCAACGACATCACAATGTTAAGCTGACATGATTGTAATCACTCTAAGTTTATCTGCCTTGGGAAAGCTAGCGTGTCTCCGACATAGTGATAACACTCGTTGCCTTCTCTAGTGCAGCTCAAACAGGTCTCATCCCATTCGTCGATATTAGTGATATCACAAATCCCGGAAAATATACATTGTAGTCCAAACGAGTCATTCGTTATAGTTTTTGAAAAGTGATTTCTGTTTAATAAAATATCTCCTTTTGAAATGGACTTTGAGCTTTGTAACTTTGCAGATCTTTGTTATGCTCAAACAGCAACAATACAGACTAAAGTTGAAAAAGCATAATAGGACCCCATTAATATTATTTAAAAAGATATTTTTAAACGTGGTTAATTCTTCGTAAATTCTGATTCTTGATTATCTACAATAATGCTTTGTGACAAGCTCAGTATCAAGATATGTCTGTGTGAGTAGACAGTGAGGAAGCTCACTAGGTTTTAAAACGAAGTTAGAGGATTGTTTTTGCATTCTACTATGCTGCTTTTCCGTTTTCGACTTTTGTGCTCACTACTTTTACAGCAAAGTTTAACTAATGTTTAACTTAACAAAAAAAATCAAAAAAATACAGGTTGTTTGAGACCTTTGCGGCTTTCCAGAACTTTAGCATGCATCAAGCAAGCCCAGACACTCATGACAAAAATAATTTAGATTTTTTGAAATGTAGCAAAGATATTAGTTAATTAATTGGCCACTTGATGCCCATGTTTACAAGCTGACTTATAGCTGCTGAACAGTGTCCAAGCTTAATGAAACTTGACACACTTAGACAACAGGACATCCTGAGGATGCACACCAAGTTCAATCCCGCCAATAGGGGGCGCTACAATGACAAAATATTTTGCTGTAATTCCTCAACCGTATGATCCATGAAGCTGAAAATTGGTGTGACTCTTCTATGGTGGACGTCCTAACTTATCCTCTGTTATGACTAGGCTACATTAAAAAACATTAAAATTTAAAATTAGAAATTAAATTTCAGCAGTTAATAACATAGATTCTGAATGGCCTACCATTATAAAATTGGATATATTTGTACATCATGGTAAAACAAATGAATGTACCAAATTTTGTGAAAATCAGTCACAAGGTGGCGCTGTAACAAGCAACCCTACATTTCAGCTAATAACCGTGCCATGCGTCTTATTAAATGTAAAAACAGCTTGTTTCACTGATTATGTTGTGAATATTCTTTGAACCTTGCAAAATCAAAAAATAATAATCATTCCAAGAAATGCATTTTCTGACTGAGTTCTCATCCGTCTCACAGCCTCATCCGGTCAGAAGCGGCACAAAGAGTCTCAAGGCGGAGGAGCATCAAAGAAACACAAGCGCAGTCATAAAAACCTGAGCTTACATCCCAAGAAGAACCGCAAACCAGGTAACAGAGATCAGCATCTGCTTAAAGAGCTCGTGTAGCGCTTTTAATGTTTTCAGAGAAGTCAATGGAGCGTTGATAAGCTTCAGCACGATTACTCAAGAGCTTTATTTCCACAAAAAAAAACAGTCTTCAGTCTTTCTCTAGTCCTGCCAGATTGCCAGTCTTTATTTCTGCAGGGATCCGAGCGTGTTCAAGTGTCTCTGCACATCCATTTCTTTAGCGTTTTGAGTGTGTATTGCAGCAGTGTAGCATCATCCTGTAAATCAGCTGTGATGAAAAGCCGGAGGAGTTCATTGACTTCAGTAACTCACTTTAAGTGATGACTTTTGTCTCCAAATTGAGTTATGGTTTGCTCACTTTCTGCTGCCAGTAAAAACAGATATTGTTCAAGGTTTTTTTTACACTTAAAGGTCCCATATTGTCAAAACTGAAATTTCCTGGCTTTTTTCATGATAACTGAGGTCTAGGTGCTATGTAACTACCATATAAGTTTCAAAACAGTCAGTCCACAGTAAAATGCACACAGCCTGCATAAAGTAGCTGTGATTTTTCACGAACCGTTGTGACTTCCGTAAAAAGGTGACGTCAGAACTACACAGTCACCGCCTTCAGTCACCACCCCGAGCACTGCCCACCGTCCCACTCTCCTTTTGCCAAACCCTCAGACAACATCGCGCCCATGCCATTGCTGAGCAACAACAACACGGAAACATGTAGAGAAAACGCTGTTCAGTCTGGATGACAGGAAACGGCTGTGATGGTCGCCGTGTCACCGGCGGTAGTGCACGTGACGTCACACACTATATTTACAAAATGTTGTATACAAGTGTAATAATAGTAACATTGCAAATTGTTTTATTTAGACCAGGGGTGCCCAAACTCGGTCCTGGAGGGCCTGTGTCCCTGCAGAGTTTAGCTCCAATGCCTCAACCCCCTGGCCTGGGAGTTTCTAGTATGCCTGTAAAAGCTTGATTAGCTGCTTCAGGTGTGTCTAATTGGGGTTGGATCTAAACTCTGCAGGACATCGGCCCTCCAGGACCGAGTTTGGGCACCCCTGATTTAGACTATAAGTCTATGCTAATTCACAAATTACCTCAAATGCCATACACAGCGTTTGATCCTTAAGATTGGCAGGTTTGAGCGCAGGAAAATACAGTACAGAATACAGAAACCAAATACTACATTGCCAATCTGGAATCATTTCCATTCATGTCACCCATCCGCATTTGTACAAGTGTCTTCAAGTTCACGTGATCGCAAACGCTCGGCTGGTCAGGTTTGTATTTACTGCATTCGGTGTTTGGAAAAAATAACATGAATTATCATTCTGAAACATCCTGTTGTAAGCGCGTTTGAGGAGGTGGTTGGTTGTCTCCTGTCGTCGCCGATTCGGGGTCTGAGTTCAGCTCAAACATGTAAGGCCGGTCAACATTTCCCGCAGCAGTGACCATCATTACCGGTGTTTCTATTGACCTTACTTGTGAGTAATCAATCCACAGCAGGCTACAGCATACATCACCCTAGTTACCTGTGGTTGGCCTGTCCGTGCATCACTCAGAAAACAACAGGCCAATCAGAAGAGAGGCTCATGAATATTAATTAGACAGGCTAAAATCGACCTGTTCTTTGCAGAGCTCCTGAGAGAGGAGCTGTAAAAATATATTGAGATGGTTTTTGGTACTTATATCGCAAATATATATTCTTAAGGACATCAAGACTTAAAATAAAACTCCAGAAAGGTGTAAAATGTGACCTTTAAGTCCTCTCAATCCACTTTCAGTTGACCCAGATATAAACTTTGTGAAGTAAGAGTCTAGTTCTCTTTGCGTTCACATTGTATCTGAACATGAATGTGAACTCTCAGCACACTTCTCTCTCACACGGTTTGATGGTTAGATTATTGTAATTAGGTTTGCATGATGATTTGAGAACGCAACATGCTCCAACCATCTTCCCGTACGTGTAATGAAGAAGCGCTTATCAACAGAGAAGGTTTTAGGGCTCCCTGTGGTTTTCTGTCAAAATAAAAGTTTGATGGTGTAATGTTTAAAAATTTGAGAAGTTGAGAAAAACTTAATTTTACAGTTGTAATGTCATTTTGTTTTTCTAAATACAGTTTTATTTTCTTAATTATGCAGTGAAATACTACTATAAGTATTCCTCTTTTAATAAAATAATAATAAAAGATTAATAATAATTCCTATTTCTATTTGTATGTTTTTATTCAGAGTAGTAGCAATCTTTGTTATGGTTGTTGTTATTATTATTCTATACCTACAATAACGCAGCAAGCCTGAAAAAACAAAAACAAAAAAAAACAAATTTAAAATTGCAGGGTTGTTTCTTCTTTTCAAGATCGGTTGCGAGCCCGAATTGATATGATTTAGATTGATATGTTAATCGCAGTTTTTTTCCCACTTTCACTGCTTGGTCTAAATCTGTTTCTGAAACTGAAGGTTCAAAAAGTCTTTGTTTTGACCTAAAATATTTACTTTAAGTACCCCCTAAATGTTAATATTTAAATAATTTTTAATAATTAACAAATAAAATAAATTTTGCCAATTTTTTTATTTCTAAATGTTTTTTATTATAAAATTTTCTAAATTATTATAATTTATGATTAATAAAAATATTACATATATATTTAAAATGTTATCATTAGTTTATTGATTATTATTACGTTTTAAATAAAATTAAGTAAAACTATTTAAGTTCAACATGCAATGTAAAATTATTAGTTTAATTATTAATTAATTACTACTTCTTAACTTTAATTATGAATTATTATTAGCACAAACCCCAGTTTGGGAAACCCTGCGTAAGTGCTTTGCTTTCACACATACTAAAACTGAAGACTTATTTAAATCAAACTCAGGCATAATTGTTTTTATTATTATTATGTAATAGAATTTATGTGATTATAAAGGCAAATGTAAAATGTTTAATGCACCATGCAAGCTTTCAGCTAAGAGGTTTTGTGTTGGTGTTGATCAGTGTTTGCCTCTTCTCTCCTCTGGGTGGCGCTGCAGCCCACAGCAGTGACAGTGAGGACCAGTGTATGAGCGAGAGCACTGCCAAATCCCCCACATCCAAGAGCAGCAGCGAGCTGAAGTCAGCCATCTCGCACAAGTGCTCCGGCCGGATGCCCCCCTCAGGCCACAAGTACCACAAACACGCTGACCCGGATCACTCCCACGACCGGACCAAGTGGAGCTTCCAGACGTGTGAGTGCCGCAGATTCTCAGCTGCTTGTCTTTTTAATAAGAACTGAATGTGTGGCATTGATTGCCTTTTGCTCCTGTCCGTGTAGCGGACCTGGAAAAGATGAGCAGTCTAGAGCGGATAGCGTTCCTTCAGGAGAAACTGCAGGACATCAGGAATCACTACCTCCTGCTCAAATCGGAGGTGGCCTCCATCGACAGGAGACGCAAGCGCATGAAGAAGAAAGAGAGAGAGAGTGAGTGTGGGCAGTCTTATTATAGTATTATTTATGTGCTATTATAGTATTTATTAGCGTTTTGAATTAACTTCTATTTATATATTTTGAGTGTCTATTTTATTTTATTTTTTATTTCTATTTAGCTTGCGTTTATTTCTATTTCAGGTCTGTGTTTGTTTGTTTTCTCGGTTTTCTTTAGCAATTTTAGTACTTTAACTTATTTCAGTTAGTTGCCAAGGCAACATATATCATTTTTAAGTTTTAGTCATTTTATGTGTTTTTGCCATTTTATTAGTTTTACTTTTGTGTTTTGTTTAGCTTTCATTTTTCTTTAAGTTTTAGCTTTAGTAATTTTTGTTGAACTTATTTCAGTTATGTACTTCTGTCATTTTATTCAATTCAAGTTTATTTGTATAGAGCTTTTCACGATACAAATCATTGCAAAGCAGCTTTACAGAAAATTATGTTTCTACAATATATTTAGTAGTAGCTTGTCAGTGGTGACTGTTTTATTTATTTACGTTTCATTTATTTTTATTTCAGTGTTGGCTTTAGTAATTTCAGAACTTCAACTTCATCTTATTTCAGTTAGTTGCCAAGAAAACATTTCTAATTTTCATTTAAGTTTTTTATTAGATTTTTTTGCGTTTTGTAATGAAAAAATTCTATAGTCTATTTTTCTTTCCTTTATTTTTTCATTCCAGTTTTAGTACTTTTAGTACTTAAACTTATTTCAGTTAATTGCCAAGGCAACATTTTACATTTGAACATTTAGTTTTTTTCAGTTTTTCATCTAATATTTATATTTTACTCTGTTTAAGAGACTGAAAACTATGTTTAATCGTTTTATTTAAACATTACAACACTGTTATTGGGGAATGACATGTTTCAATGGTGCATTATTTATTACAAAAAGTATTTGTTACTTTATATGGAGAGTAATGTGCTCATTTTTTTAATCAACAAATGAAATAAATAGAAAAAATCGAAATAGATTGCGTACCTGCAAACTCTTCATCTTTCAGACCAATTATATACAAAATACATTTTATTTATTAGGCTGCGATGTGAGGTTTATCAATTTATAAAACTTTTTTATTTTTTGCCAAAACTTAGTCAACCTGTAAAGTTGTTTAAATGATAGTTTTTGCAGTCATTTTACAGTTTAGGATGTTACCATAGACATTGATGTTGTTTCAAACAACATTCAGTTCTATTCTAATATCAGAATTTTCTGATTTCAGCTGATTCCAATACATTTTTAGGGGGGAAAAAAAAACATATAAACATTTTTGTTACTTAAAGGGATAGTTCACCCAATAAGTCAGTTAGCGGAAGCTAGAGATTACGGTTTATAAAGTTTTAAATATGGATAATTTTATTACAAAAATGCATGGATTCACTACAGGAGGCCTTTATTCACCCCCCGGAGCCGTGTGGAGCACTTTTTATGATGGCTGGATGGATGCGCTTCATTGGACTTCTTTTGGACTATTGAAAAATAACACCCATTCACTGCCATTATAAAGCTTGGAAGAGCCAGGACATTTTTTAATATAACTCCGATTGGATTCGTCTGAAAGGGCGAGTAAATCATGGGCTAATTTTCATTTTTGGGTGAACTACCCCTTTAAAATAAATATGAACTGAAATAAAATGTAAAAACCTTTATTTCAGCTAGTTTCCAATTCCAATTTCCAAAAACAAAAAAATGAGAAAAGCACAACAAAATTCCTAAAATTAAAAAAAAACTATAATAGTGTCTCAGAGATACTAAAACAACGCTGCTCTGGAGTCTGCAGGTATGAGACTAGTTTGAACAGCTAGCTTTAAAAAGACGTTCTCACCACTGATGATTACTTAATGACGTTCCCAGAACCCTCTTGTGTCCCGGCAGGTGCGGCGGCGGCTTCGTCCTCGTCCTCGTCCTCGCCGTCCTCCAGCTCTCTGACAGCGGCTGTCATGCTGACGCTGGCGGATCCCACGGTGTCCGGCGCGTCACAGACCTCGGGGGTGTCCGTGGAGTGCAGGTGACAGCAGCGGGACGCCGGCGAGCAGCACAGAGCACTTAACCAGCACCCCAAAGACACTGACCGACACAGCGACGGGGCGCAAACGTGACGAAACCATAGCCACCAGACAGCAACAAGCACTATTTTATAACGACAACTGTTTCCTTGGCAAGCTAATTGCACTCAAGTGCACTTTTTTTCTGGTGGGTCGGGTTTGACAGCAGGACAAAGACTATTTTTGTTTATTTTGGCGCTTTTCGACTGCATGGTACGGCACGGTACGGCTCACTTTTGGATGGTTTTCCACTGGGTACAGTACCTGGTACTTTTTTTTAGTACCACCTCGGTTGAGGTTCCAAGTGAACTGTACCGTTACCAAAACGTGACGTGTAAGCTCTGCTGATCACGGATTGGCCGGAGAGAATCGTCACTACCTGCATCACAAACACAACAGAACCGCTAGATTTAAATCTGCACAGCCAGCGAAGGATCGAACGCAACTGTTTTGAATGAGTGCACTTTTTTAACAACCAAAAAGTGGCTGTTTTGTTGTCTGTTGAGGAAGTACAGACGTTCCTCTTGTTGATAGCAGAGGAGCGGATCCAGCGAGAGCTTGATGGGGCGATGAGTCGTGGTAGTAGAGGCGGCGTAACTATAAACGCAAACCGTGCTGAGCCGAGTCGTACCACACAGTGGAAAAGCGCCATTTGTTCGTTCGTTTTACAAACCAACCCCTTCTTTTTTTTTTTGACCGTAATGAATATTTGATCCTGTCTTCATCTGCAGTGGCTGAACACTGTACTTCACCCTCAGATCCACCGGTGTACAGTCAGTCCCGGGCCGGAGCCGTTTGAGAGGCGGCGGAGTTTAGAAACATGGGAATTCACTGACGGTCAGTCGACGCTGCAGTGCCTTACGGTTCAGGCACTCGTGAGGAATGCTGGGAAACCTGTAATCGAGGGGTAGCTGTGTGTTTCATAACGTAGAGCCCAAACTCTCATTAAAGAGAATGTCTGGTGTTCTTTTAAATCATAACAGGGATCAAGAGTCTGTCCAGGTCATATTTCACACTAAAATTAAAAGAAGAAAACAAAAAAAAAAAGTATATATTAATTGTTTTTTTGCTCCAAGAAAACTAAAGCCATAACAGTAATTTATTTTATAGTAAAATGTTTTTTTAAGTACTTACTGCTGTTTATTATGATTTTTTTTTTTATAATCGATAGTTGTAATTAGTATTTTTTTTTTATATTTACTGTCTTACGTACTAATAATCACCATTGAGAATGAAATTTTTCATTTAATAGATAATTATAAGGTAAAAATTTCACATGAATGCAAGTTCCACATTGTGATTTCTATATATAACATGGTCAAAAAAGTGTTAGTCAGCCACCAAATTGCCAAGTCCCACTTAAAAGATGAGGGGCCTGTAATTTTCAATCATAGGTATCCCTCAACTATGATATACAACATGAGAAAAAAAACACCCCCGGAAAAATCAGCATGTTTGTAGGATTTTTAAAGAATTATTTGGTAAATTCCTCGGTAAAATAAGTTATTTGGTCACCTACAAACAAGCAAGATTCTGGCTCTCACAGACCTGTAACTTCTTCTTTAAGAGGCTCCTCTGTCCTCCACTCGTTACCTGTATTAATGGCATCTGTTTGAACTTGTTATGAGTATAAAAGACACCCGTCCACAACCTCAAACAGTCACACTCCAAACTCCACCATGGCCAAGACCAAAGAGCTGTCAAAGGACACCATAAACAAAATTGTAGACCTGTACCAGGCTGGGAAGACTGAATCTGCAATAGGTAAGCAGCTTGGTGTGAAGAATCAACTGTGGGAGCAATTATTAGAATATGGAAGACATACAAGACCACTGATATTCTCCCTCGATCTGGGGCTCTACGCAGGATCTCACCCCGTGGGGTCAAAATGATCACAAGAACTGTGAGCAAAAATCCCAGAACCACACGGGGGGACCTAGTGAATGACCTGCAGAGAGCTGGGACCAAAGTAACAAAGGCTACCATCAGTAACACACTGCGCCGCCAGGGATTCAAATCCTGCAGTGCCAGACGTGTTCTCCTGCTTAAGCCAGTACATGTCCAAGCCTGTCTTAAGTTTGCTAGAGAGCATTTGGATGAAGAGGATTGGGAGAATGTCATATGTCAGATGAAACCAAAATAGAACTTTTTGTTAAACTCAACTTGTCGTGTTTGGAGGAGACAGAATGCTGAGTTGCATCCAAAGAACACCATACCTACTGTGAAGCATGGGGGTGGAAACATCATGCTTTGGTGCTGTTTTTCTGCAAAGGGACCAGGACGACTGATCCGTGTAAACGAAAGAATGAATGGGGCCATGTATCGTGAGATTTTGAGTGAAAACCTCCTTCCATCAGCAAGGGCATTGAAGATGAAACGGGACTGGGTCTTTCAGCATGACAATGACCCAAAACACCACCCGACATGAAGGATTGGCTTCGTAAGAACATTTCTAGGTCCTGGAGTGGCCTAGCCAGTCTCCAGTTCTCAACCCCATAGAAAATCTTTGGATGGAGTTGAAAATCCGTGTTGCCCAGCGACAGTCCCAAAACATTACTGCTCTAGAGGAGTTCTGCATGGAGGAATGGGCCAAAATACGAGCAACAGTGTGTGAAAAGCTTGTGAAGACTTACAGAAAACATTTGACCTCTTGTCATTGCCAACAAAGGGTATATAACAAATTATTGAGATTAAATTTTGTTATTGACCAAATATTTATTTTCCACCATAATTTGCAAATTATTTCTTTAAAAATCCTACAATGTGTTTTTCTGGATTTTTTTTCTTCTCATTTTTTCTCTCATAGTTGAGGTATACCTATGAGGAAAATTACAGGCCTCTCTCATCTTTTTAAGTGGAGAACTTGCACAATTGGTGGCTGACTAAATATTTTTTTCCCCACTGTATATAATATGTAATACAAATACTGTATTACAGTAATGCGATTTATGATAATCACTGAGAATGGAAATGATTCAACGGGTTTCAACATTTTTATATATAATTTGTTAAATGTATGATTTTTAAAAATACTGTATTAATGAAAATCACCACTGAAATATAATTATACATTTAATATAATTATAACTTCACAATAAAAACCCAAAAGCTTAATGACCTAAAAATAGTTTCATTTTTAACTTAATGAAATGTTTATATATACTTTATCAATATATAATTAAATATAGCTATAAAAATTAAAATAATTAATAGTAGTAATAATAGTATTATTACAAAACATTGGGAATAATTAGAATTGTATATTTAATAAATAATTGTATATAAATAATTTCACAAAGAAAATAAATCTTAATGGCTTTTAAAATGAGTTTCATTGTGCCGTTCTTTTACATTGCCATATTTTATATATAATTTATTAACTATGCGTTTTTTTCAAAAACACTGTTACAGTAACAAGAATCGCCTTTGATTATTATATATAAATAATTTCAAAATGAAAATCTCAATGGCCCTAAAATTGGTTTCATTGTGAAATGTTTTGTATATAATTATTTGTTAAGTATTTCATTAAAAATACCATGTTACAGTAATGAGAATCACCATTGAGAGTAATGAGAATTGTATATTTAATAAGTAATTATATTTAAATACATTTCACTATTGGATAAAAGTCTAATAGCTTTCAGTATGCAAGATCAAGTTTTACATTTAGTTTTAGGGTTAAATTTGACTTGGACATGTTTTGGTTCAGATCACGCCTTTTGAAAGTTAAACCCCAATTTTTTCCACATTTTTTTTTTTTTTATGATTTCGAAAGCCTTATGAAAGATATATTGATCAGTTTGCGTTCAGTATCTCTGGAGGTGACATGTATTATGATTGTTGGCAATTTGAGAATTGATGACTTTTTCCTGGCGCCCTGATTCCTAAAAATGCTATTTTACTACTGAATCTATCCAGACGTGGTTTTATGGTTTAATGATGCAGTATGCAAAGTGCAATGGCAGATTCATCTGTGATCGTGTGCAACGGCAGATGCCTGTCTGTGTCGGTACTAACCTTTGTGTGTTTAGTCTTCCTTTTTCATTTCCCACCGTCTTTTGGCCTAAGCCGTAAGTGTAGGATGTGGAGTAATGAAGCTCTTCATTGGCACCGTGGGAAACGGTCGGCTGGTTTGGTGGCTGGTGCCAGCAGTGACGGGTGGACTGTGGGTTAAAGCAGTAGTTCACCTAAAAATGAAAACGCATTCATGTTGTTCCAAAACCATTTGATGATATTTTCCTGTCAAACACACAAGATGATATCAGTTTGTTTTCCCTTCAACATCATAACATGGTGACCAGAACGGTCAATCTCCAAAAACAACATAATAGTTGTTCTTACAAATCTGAGAACGCTTGACAAAAGCTGTTTCCACCACGGAAAAACATTTTTTTTCCGCTCACCATCTGATTTGTGTGCGTTTAATACGGTATAATATATATAAATATTATATATATATATATTCAGTGTTTGGTTGTGTGTTTGGGTGTGTGTAAACTTACATTTCCCCAAAAAAAAGTCAAAATTTCAAGATGTAAACTGAGAATTCTGGGGAAATAAAGTCAGAATTGTGAGATGTCGTTTTAGAATTCAGAGAAAAATACGTCAGGATTGTGAGATGTAAACACAGACTTGCAAGGAAAAAATGTCAAAATTGCGTAATGTAATAATGAGAAAATTAGGTCAGAAATAAGAGATGTAGACTCAAAATTCCAAGGGAAAATGTCAAAATTGTGAGATGTAAATTAAGGATTCTGAGGGGGGGAAAAATGCCAGAATTGCACAATGTAAACCAATAAATCTGAGAATAAAGTGAAAATTGCCAGATGTAAACTCAAAATTTTGAGGAAAAAACCCCCCGCAAAACTGCAAGATGTAAACTCCGAATTCCATGTGAAGTCAAAATTGTGAGATGTAAATTTAGAATTCTAAGAAATGTCAGAATTGCGAAATTTAAACTCAGAATTCTAAGAAAAACGGCTGAATTGCAAGTTGCAAACTCGATTCCTGGGAAAAAACAAAACTGCGAGACAAAACACTTTGCTAGATGCAAACTCGCAATTGCAAGAAATTAAAAAACATAATTGTGAGCTTTAATCTCATAATTCTGTGTGACCATTTGTATTGTTTTATTCAATGGCAGAAACAAGCTTCCGTATCCATCACGATTTTAGAAGACCTCACAGAATGGTTTGGAGTGACACGCTCGTTTTGGGGTGAATTGTTGCCATAAAACCAAGAGAAGCTATGAGAACCAGTGAACATCTTTCATGTGGCTCTCTTTACTTTGAAAACACCAGGCTCTCATCTCTAAAGCTGGGTGGATTCATCCTGCGCGGTCTGACACATGCCTCGTATGTACTGAAGAGCTCCAGAGTTTCCTTTGTATAGACTCCCTCTTGTATCATAACCTGAAGGTCTGTAGAGTTTGGCACTTGTGTGTAGTTGTATGCCTTTGTTATACATTTGTATATTGAGAAGTGTGTTTTGAGTCGAGCTATTTAATATCTTGCACTGTTAATACCATGTACGCTTCTGTACAGTTTTAACTGTGTACATCCGGAAGGTAGAAGCATGTTCATTTTCTTATCCGTTCTTTTGTGTTTCGTTCTTGCATAGAAGTTAGTTTTGATTCAGTTTTTCATACTTTTTCATTTTCGTCATACTTTTGTATTTCCGTTCAACTGTGCTTGTACTACGTTCTCTTTTCTTTTTATAATGTGTGTATTTTCCAGTCTGTACATGAACTGTAAAGTTTTATGGATCTTTACAAAACTGTCCGGAGACGTTTGTGAAGGAGAGAGAGAGAGAGAGAGATTGTCAAAGCTTAACGGGAAGTTCTATCATATTTATTAAGCGCATCAGAAGATGGACCGTGTGTAATTTATTGTACAAATGTAAGCAGAAAAGCCTTTGAAATAAATAAATGCCATAGTTTGTGACCGCGAATGTCCACTTTGGTTCATAACGGAGATATGAGTGATGATAAATGTGTTTCAGGTTTGTGTTGATCTAAAATATCTTCTGAAGAGCAGCACAATCTGGGAATCTTAAGGAACAAAGGGTTTTATAATCAGAAAGGTTTCAATATTAAGAGAAAAAAAGCCTCTTGAAGCCTCTAACTATGCAAAACAAAATAATAATAAAAACTTCTAATGTTCCAGAATAGAAAGGATACATGGGTATTTTATATATATATATATATACACTACAGGTCAGAAGTTTGGGATCAGAGCTATTTTTAATGTTTTTACAGGAGTGTCTTCTGTTCATCAAGGCTGCATTTATTTGATCAAAAATACAGAAAAAACAGTAAAATTGAAAATACTATTAATGTAAAATAACGTTTTCTATTTTAATATACATTAAAATGTAATTAATTTCTGTGATGACAAAGCTGAATTTACAGCATCATTACTCCAATCTTCAGTGTCACATGATCCTTCCAAATCAGTCTAACATGCTGATTTATTACAGTTTTGCTGCTTAATATTGTTTTGGAACCTATGATACTTTTGTGATTCTTTGATGAATAAAAAGTTAAAAAGAACAGCATTTATTTAAAATAGAAATCTTTTTCTAACAACATCACTACAGCTCACGTTTGAGGGTCGTACAGTTTTATTCTTGGCTTATTTTTTGAAAGCAATGAACTTTTGTCAGCAGATGTTTCAAAACTGATCAGAAGTGATGGCAAGTTTTAATTTGACTAAACGCTGTTCTTTTTACGTTTTATTCATCAAAGAATCCTTAAAAGTATCGCATTTCCCAAAAAATAATTGTGCAGCACAACTGTGATCATTCTGATATAATCTGGAAATATTAATACTGAGTTTCTGAAGACATGGACCGCTTTATATGGAGTATGATGCTGAAAATACAGCTTTGATCTCAGAAATCAATTATACTTTAAATGATATTAAATAGAAACCATTATTTTATATTGTAATAACAAATTTTGCCATTTTTTCTTTTTTTTTTTTTTTTTCTGTATTTTGATGAAGAAATGCGCCTTGATGAGCAGAAGACACGCTTTAAATCTTACTGATCACAAATATTGAACAGGAAGTGTTATATATATATATATATATATAAGGACTTCATCTCGAGCATACACAGTTTCAGTTGTGATCAATAAATATATATCTCAATCTTAAAGTTTTGTGTATAAATTATGTAGAATTTTAAAATATAAAACATATCTATATATACACACACATTATTTTATTACTATTGTAGAATGATTTAGAATAAAAAATCGAGCCAGCCTGAATCTATGGAGTCTCATGAAGACATCTGTGCACTAATCAGCAGAATCAATTAAATCTGTTCATTCGAAAGATTGAAGCCTGTTTTATAAACAGAGATATTTCCAGGAATCACTGTAAAAGCCATCATGAACTCTGGAAACTAATGCAGCTCAAATGAGAAATTAATATGGAGGTTTTATTTTCATAACACTAATAACTATGTGCATGAAGATTTCCCGAGAAGCATTAAACCGTGTAGTGATGTTATGATTAGTGCTTGCAGTGGAACTTACTGAAAATGCTTTTATATGCAGTTCAAGTCAGTTAACTGAATAAACGTTAACATTACACATGCACTTTCGTTCAGTGCAAATATTGAATATTATACAACTGTGCATACAAAAACATAGAAAGCAAATACAAAAATAAAAGCATTTTCCAGCCAATTTAGATGTTTTTAATCTTTCAGGCGTCTGCAGCGAACACTCCCAACAGTGCGTTCGTCAGCATCAGAGGGGTCCTTCCGCCGCTCGGTGAGCACGTGTTCTTCAGGAGCGCCAGCGGTGGCAGATCTCCGGTAACGGCGCCGCGATGATGGGCGGCAAACCGAGCGCGATCGCCGCGGGCGTCTGCGGCGCGATCTTCATCGGGTACTGTATCTATTTCGACAGAAAACGACGCAGCGATCCGAGCTTCAAAACCCGACTGCGTGAACGTGAGTCATGTGATCGGCGAGACTAGTTCACAGATTACTAGAGCGCTGGTCAGGGTTTAACGTGGTCAGCTAGTGTTTAGATTACAACACGGTGTCTTGATCATAACCAGCAGGTCAGGCACGGTCAGATAAAAGAGTATTTTTGACCCCCGGTGTGTTGCGCGTATGAATGAATCATTGAATCGGTTCGTTTGAATGACTCGTTCGAACGGCTCACCTGTGAGTCATAAGGTGATCATACTCTCATGATCGCATAGCTGTCTGATCAATCAATATGAGTGGCGCCACCAAGTGTAAAGATCGCCTGATTTTAAGTGTAGTAGACGATGAAGAATCATATTGGCTGAATCGAATCAGTCAGGTGTCTGATTCGAGATTTGAATCAGCTACTTGGGTATATATATGTGTGTGCATTACATATATAAATATAAAATGACTGAATACAGAAATGTGTAGTTTGATGTGCTGTTTTCTTCTCTTTCTTAGGGAGGAAGAAGCAGAGAACTGCTCAAAATAAATCTGGACTTGCTCAAGTAGGTCAAACATCTGCTCAGCTTTAGATGTTTATGAATCTTTATTATTATTATTATCATTATGATGAGAGATGTTCCTCTAGAGCAGGACACCGACGACCCCGAAATATCTTCTCGTGCCTAAAAATTTAAAAAAAAAAAAAAAATTTTTTTAAAGAAAGCTGTAGATTTTCATGTATAAAGGCCCACTTTATGCAATGAAAAATTAATATAAATGTGTGTAAAATATTTAGATTGTTATGTTACATTATTATATATTTTTCTATCACTGTCGTACTTTACTGTAATTTATTTTAATTGTTCTTTATATATTTAGTTTTTTAGCAATTTATATTTTGTTATTTCTCTTGTTTTTTATTCATTTTTAATTTATTTTAATCAAATTTAGTTAGGTCTTAATGTTTATTATTTATTTTAATCAGTTTTATTGTATTAATTTTCTCATTAACCCCCCTTGTTTTGTTTTTTAATTTACTTTATCATTTTAGGGGTCAACTTATTTGTTTCACAATGTGTCATTTAAATCACTGTATATTTTAATCATTTTATTTTATTTTAATAATTTATTAAGCTCATTTTTAATTTTTTATTTTTCAATCGCGTTAATTTATTTCTGATTTTACTATTTTTTTTTATTTTTTAATCAAAGTTGTTAGGTCTTAATGTTTTTTTTTTTATTATCAGTTTTATTTTATTAATTGCTCATATTACTTTTTTCATTTAATTTTTATCACATTAGTTAGATCTTATTGTTAATTATTTTTTAGTTCTAATAATCAGGTTTAATTCATATTCGATTTTAATAAGTTTTCAATCTAACTTTTTAAATCAAATTTCGTAGTTGGATTTTAATTTTTTGGATCTTTTTTTTTTTTTTACATTGATTTAACTATTTTTAATTTAATTGTATTTTTTTTTTTAATGTACTTATGTAGTTTGAAACCGCTCTATTTTACTTTAGTTTCAAATGATTTGCTCAGTTGTTCTGTGAACTGTCCCACGAGCTCCCCAGCACTGCGTTTCAGTCCTCAGACCTCAGTGTGAAAAGCCTCTCTAGAGCTTCGTGAAGATGGTGAGCTTTGGCCGTATGCAGGAGATTGTCAGTCTTTATCTTTCAGCTGCCAGATCTGAAAGATGCGGCAGCCGTGCAGAAGTTTTTCCTGGATGAGATTCAGCTGGGCGAGGAGCTGCTGGCTCAGGGTGAGATGTCTGGCTCTGTTTGTTCTGCATGGGGTTTCTAGATCTACTCTGCCTGCCGTGAAGTGATAAATGCCCAAATGTGTTCCTCAGGAGACTATGAGAAGGGTGTTGATCACCTGACCAATGCCATCGCCGTCTGCGGCCAACCACAGCAGCTCCTGCAGGTGCTTCAGCAGACTCTGCCTCCACCCGTCTTCCAGATGCTGCTCACCAAACTACCCACCATCAGTCAGGTGAGCTCAAACTACATATCTGACCCTAGAGCACAAAACCAGTCATCAGGGTCAATTTCTCTGAATAAATAAGCTTCCAATTGATGTATGGTTTGTTAGGATAACACAATATTTGACCGAGATACAACTATATGAAAATCTGAAATCTGAGGCTGCAAAAAAAAAATCAAAATATTGAGAAAAACACCTTTAAAGTTGTTCAAATGAAGTTCTTAGCAATGCATATTACTAATCAAACATTAAGTTTTGATATATTTACAGTAGGAAATGTACAAAATATCTTCATGAAACATGATCTCTACTTAATATCCTAATGATTTTTGGCATAAAAGAGAAATGTATAATTTTGACCCATACATGTATTGTTGGCTATTGCTACAAATATCCCCCGCGACTCAACACTGCTTTTGTGACCAATCAACCCATCACTGCGTCCACCTGCGTTGGCTTCTCCAAACCCCCCGTAGCTGCGTGTAGCTTCTGGGACAAGAAGGAATGCAAGAGAAAGCCAAGAACTTTCCAAAGCTCCCTGTCTCGCAGTGACTATTAGCATTTCACCTCTTGAACATTGACATACCTGTCGCTGATGTTATTTAGCACGTGCTGTCAGTAGAGAACTCGTATTAAAGGAGCAGTTCACCCAAAAATAAACCTCTCAGATATCCCAGATTAGGATGATTGTCTCTTCATCAGATCTGGAGAAATGTAGCATTGCATCACTTGCTCTGCAGTTAATGGGTGCCTTCAGAATGAGAGTCCCAACAGCTGATAAAAACTAAAATAGCCACAATAAAGTCTATAATCCATAATAACGCTTCCTCCGGTGAGTCTGTGCTCTGGTGTGAATCAGGAGAGAAATCTGCACAGATCAAGCACTGTTTAAACAGCTCTAAACACATATGTGGCTGGATTTTGATGTGAGAGACAACAGCAGATGCACTTTATTCACTAGAGGAAGGTTCACTTCCTCTAGTGAATAATTATGTTCACTAATTATGAATTATAGACTTTACTTGTGGATTATTGTGATGTTTTTATCAGCTGTTCGGACT
Source organism: Sinocyclocheilus anophthalmus (assembly GCA_018155175.1). Lineage (NCBI taxonomy): Eukaryota > Metazoa > Chordata > Actinopteri > Cypriniformes > Cyprinidae > Sinocyclocheilus > Sinocyclocheilus anophthalmus. Next base: position 155,497 of record JADLZN010010571.1, read on the forward strand.
CTCGTTCTGACGGCACCCATTCACTCCATTGCAGAGACACTGATGCAATGCTACATTTCTCCAAATCTGATGAAGAGACAAACTCCTCTACATCTGGCATGATCTGAGGGCGAGCAGATTTTCAGCAAATGTTTATTTTTGGGTGAACTGCTCCTTTAACGGTGATCATTGTCTCTGTTCACAGCGCATGGCGAGTTCTCCGGGTCTGGAGGAAGATGACGTGGAGTGAAACCTGCTGATCTTCAGGTCTCTGGTCTTTTATTGATCGCGCTCACTCCTGTGTTTGCTTGCGCAGTCGTCCCGATCACTGCGCTCTCTGTCTGTTCATAGTTTGCGGTTTCATGGTTCATATAAAGAAAGAGGTGTTCATTTTATTCCAAACATGATTTTTCTTGTAACAATCACAGGTCTTTGAATACAAACGAAAACATCAAATTACGAGTGTAATATTTTTCTGATGAAGTGAGTTATAAAGGTCATCGGTTCGTATGTTACAGACACAAAGCAGTTGCTTTAAAGTCTCATTTTTGGATATTTTCCTCACGTTTAGTGGTTAATCATATGTTAGATCTATCTGCGATGTTTTCGTTTATGAATCGTTTTGAGTATGAAAGTGTTTTGGGCACATTTCTAATTTATATGCACTGAACTTTAAATGATAATTTCCTTTTTTGTATTCATTAAATACTTTAATCAAGAATGTGGTCTTGCTCACATTATTTCTACTGTGCTGGTCATGTCATGATTGCTCCACCAGGAGGCAGTGCAAACACATCTGTGCAAAGACAGCTCGACACAAGCATTCACTACTTTTTCAAAATGTGTTTATAATGGCATATTACAAAATATACCTCGCTACATGATCACTACATTAAATATCATGTGCATGTGGTTGCACGTTCTCCTCAGTATTCAGATAAACTACTATTTTAGCCAAAATGTGTGGTATAAAGGACAAATGAAGCAGAAGTAATACAAGTAGCTCGTTTGATTGTTGTTCTTTTACCAAGAGTCACAAATGAGAAAACATACTCGCAAAGCCAAAAACTTCAGTTTTAGCTTTAAAATGCAAGCAAGTATTTTGAAAATGATTAATAACTACAATAATTACTATTATATGGCTAATATTAAATTAGCTTTCATTTTTATATTTTCAATTTTAGTTTAAGTTTTAGTCATTTATGTGCTTTTTATAATTATATATATCTATATAATAAGTTTTTTTTAGTTTTAGTAATTTTAGTACTTCAACTTAAAATTATTTTCAGTTAGTTGTCAAGGAAACATTTCTAATTTTCATTTAAAATTCCTTCCAATATTTATATTTTCTTTTATTTCAGCTTTATTTCAATTAAAAAAAAATTTTTTTTAATTTAAAAAGTTTCTTTAAAGGGTGAAAAATACATTTCAGCAATGAAAAAATTTAATTTTGAATGCAAACAATTATTTTGAAAATTATTAATAGTTGCTAGAAATACTATTATGGTATTTATTAATATAATTAGCTTTTATTTTTGTGTTCATTTTATGCTCTTTTTTTGTCTTTTTAAAAGTATTTAGATGTTATTTTAGTTTTAGCAATTTTATTACTTCAATTAAAGCTTAAGTTAGTTGTAACACTTGTGTGGGTCAAAGACGAAAAAGGGTTTAAGCATAAAAACAAGTTTAATACTGCTTTAAATTGTTGTTGTTGAAAAATTACAAATTTTCTGTTTAATTTAATTGTTTTTGTTTTTCTGAGCAAAAAAAAAAAATCATACATTTTCCCCTGATTTACAGAAGAAAATGTCATTCAGTGTATCAATCTTGTCAGTCATATTTACAACAAAAATCAATGTATGACACATTAAAAGACTAATTACTTTGACCCCAAATACTAATTAGTTGTCATTTTACATTTTTTAAATGTGCCACTATCCTAGGTTTTGCTCATTTGTCAGTAAGAATTTTTACTCATTTAAAACACATTAAAATGTTATATGCTCACTTATTATTTTATATATATTTTAATATGTACACGTCAGAATAAACATTTTTTACATAACTATAAGAGTTACGCTGAATGACAACGTAACATTATTTCAACCCAAATTTGACATTTTATTCTCCAAAAACTTAAAAGTAGACACTTTACTTACATTCAATGTGCTTTCTATGGACATATAATCACTTTTGTCAATTTCTTTTGATACGGACATCTTTGACCCATAATTAGTTACAATTTTCATTTAATATTTAGGTTTTATTTCATTTAATGAAAGCAATTTTTCTCTTTTTATTTTTAAGTTTTAGTACTCATGCACTTTTGTTATTCATAAAGTTTTCATTAAAGTGAAAAATACATTAATAATGTCTCACAAACTTGCAAAGCTGAAAATGCAAGCAATTGTTTCGTAAATGACTTATAGTTATAGAAATGTGCTTGCGTTTCTCTCTCTCTCTCTCTCTCATTCAATTTTTTCAATTTCAATTTAAGAGTGCTTTATTGGCATGACAAAATTATACATTTGTATTGCCAAAGCAATTGCAGCTGGACTGCTTACAAATACACATGTATTAACAGAAAGAAAAATAATAATATAATAATATATAAAAAGTATTAAGAATGTAGTGTAAAATTAATTACTAATGTATAAGTATATATACTAGAAATACAATTAAAATAAGGGATTAGACATGTTTACAGAAGCAGAATGTACATCTAAGTAATATAATAGAGTAATCTGGCCTAATATAATGTAGCTGTGCTGGAAACATCAGATCAGGGCAGGCTGAGTGTGTTCTCTTCTGTGGTGACAGGCAGACACATATTGAGCAGCAAACACACAGCAGTTCTTCTGTTCTCCTAACAGATACGCCACTTTCTCCTGGTCTGAGAGAGTTTGAAATGTCTGATGGATCTGCTGTATTTTATCGTAGAACACTGTCCGTATATCTGTGTATTTGGGGCATTCTGTTAGGAAGTGCAGCTCTGTTTCCATCTGATTCAGATCACAGTGTGAACACAGTCTCTGCTCCGGTGGCAGCCATGGTTTTCTGTGTCTGCCCGTCTCTATCATTAGCTTGTGTCCGCTGAGTCTGTATCTGGTCAACGTGCTTCTCAGTTTCTTATCGGACACTGTGTACAGATACTCTGCCGTACTGTACCCTCTCTTTAGGGCCAGATAGCATTGCCCTTTACTCTGCTGTGTGTTTGGGGTTTGCCAGTGAGTGATTTGCTCTGTTTGATCTGTGCAGTAATCTGACTGATTCTGATGTTGTGATTCAGAGCAGCAGTAGATGTTAGTGAAGCATCAGGACTGAAGCTCTGGATCAGCTGAGGGAGGGGCTTGCTTTCTTTGCTCATCTCTTGGTCTTGCAGGGCTTTATAATGATATGATTGGGGGTCACTGAGCTTCAGATGTTTCCAGAATTTAATCGCCCTTTTTGTATCTTTATGATTAGAGGATATTTGCCTAATTCTGCCCTGCATGCGTTATTTGTTGTGTGCCGGTGCACGTGTAGTATATTTTTACAGAGTTCTGCATGCAGGGTCTCAATCGGATGTTTTTCCCATTTGGTGAAATCTTGATTTGGATTTGTCAGTGGACCCCACACCTCACTGCCATAGAGGGCAATGGGCTCAATTACTGATTCTAATATTTTCAGCCAAATTCTAATAGGGATCTCTATAGGACATTGCCATTTGATGGCGTAGAAGGCCCTGCGTGCTTTATCTCTCAGTTCATTCACAGCATGGTTAAAGTTTCCCGTGGATGTGATTTTTCAAACCCAGGTAGTTGTAGTGTGATGTGTGTGTTATCTGCTGAGTGCCTAATGTAAATGTGTGTGGTGTTCCCTGGGATCTGGATCTTTTCTGAAAGATCATAATTCTGGTTTTCTTCAGGTTGACTGTCAGAGCCCAGGTCTGGCAGTATTGCTGTAGCAGGTCCAGGTTCTGCTGTAAAGCATATTGGGAGACAGCAGAACCAGATCGTCTGTATACAGCAGGCATCTGATCTGTGAGTTGTGTAGGGTGAGGCCAGGGGCTGCCGATCGCTCCTCTCCCCCACCCCCCCCCCCCCTCTCTCTCTCTCTCTCTCTCCCTCTCCCTCTCTCTCCTCTCTCACCATCAAATCGAATCCCATCCAGCATCATCTCTCTCTCTCCCCGTCCCATCTCTCT